>JANHGO010000020.1:22023182-22034523 GCA_024606505.1 Aquila spilogaster | reverse complement strand
CCCACTGTCATGCATGAAGTTCTCAACACAAAGGCAAATCATTATGAAGCGATGAGAACACAGCTCAAAGGGCTTCATTTTTAAACAATCACTACCTCATTTTTCTCTTGTTTGGCTGATCCCTGACTCTGTGCTCCATTAAATGATTCATTTTCTGGGGCTGAACTCTGGCACAAAGTCTCACTGCTGATGGGATGCTGTGGCTCCACGGGAGTATCACTTCTTGCAGCAACATGGAAAGGAAGAGAAGCTTAATTAAGAAAAAATAAGAGTAGAAAATCCCCTGGTAAGTAGAGAAAGATAACATTCTAGAGTAAAATCTGATAACACAAGGTGCAAACTACTTAAGTCACATTAAACTGAAGATACTGCTTAGGAAAAAAGTGCCACTTGCACTGCGTTACATTTAACAAAATAAAACCCCTAACAAATAAGAAGCACAGGCAGTCAGTGTGCTTTGTTCCCACATTTTCCAAAAAGCCTTACCACCACAGGATATCCAAATTTCACGTCTTCTACCCTTATACTTGAATTATACACCCTTTAACTAACAAGTTACTCAAAATCTCCTATCTTCAAAGCAATTATGTGCATGGAATGTATCAGATATTCTATGTGACTAATGTCTTCTATAAGCTATTAGTTTAAACTATGTTTAACATCCATCAGCTTGAACATTCCTGAAAGTGTTACCTAGGAAAACATTTACATCAGTTTTGCTATTCTTGTATTATATAAGTATTTCTGCATGGAATTCTTTCCAGAATGCTTTAGCAATCCGTAAGTGTGCAGAACACATTAAAAGCCTTGGATTCCCATCTTCAGTTTTGGCAACTTAAAGTCCTCCTGTCCTGGTTTCAGCTGAGATAAGAGTTAATTTTCTTCCTAGTAACTCGTACAGTGTGTTGTAGATCTAGTGCGAGAACAACATTGATAACGCACTGATGTTTTAGTTGTTGCTAAGTAGCTCTTATCCCAAGTTAAGGATTTTTCAGTTTCCCACACTCTGCCAGCAAGCAGGTGCAGAAGAAGCTGGGAGGGAGCACAGCCAGGACAGCTGACCCAAACTAACCAAAGGGATATTCCATACCATAGGATGTCATGCTCAGTATATAAACTGGGGGGAGTTGGCCAGGAGACGCCAATCGCTGCTCAGGCATTGGTCAGCAGGTGGTGAGCAACTGCATTGTGCATCACTTGTCTTTTCTTGGGTCTAATTTCTCTCTCTTAGTTATATTCGTTTTCATTACAATCATTATTATTGCTATTATATTTCTTCTTTTAAATTTTAGTTATTAAACTGTTCTCATCTCAGTCCCCGAGTTTTACTTTTTTCCCCGATTCTCCTCCCCATCCCACTGGGGGGAGTGTGGGGTGGTCAGGAAGTGGCTGCGTGGTGCTTAGTTGCTGGCTGGGGTTAAACCACGACACCTCTTTACTCAGTGACTTGAAGCAAAGCTCTTCAAGAAGTTGTTTTAAACTTTCTGGGTATCTCTGTATAATAATAAAAGTAACTTAGCTGACTAAAAGCCAAGTAATTGTTTGCTGAATACAACTTATAAAAGAAATACCATATTTCTGTCATGTGCAAAAGGAAACAAGGGCCAGATTTACATAAAGCTCAGCTTCCCAGGTTCCACCCTTGCAAATATTGCCATTTAAATTGGACACAACCTGAAGTTGGATTTTCTTCTGAAAAATGTAATGCCTTCTTGAAAACTATGGGTCTGGCCCCTTAACCTCATTCTAACCTCCAAAAGATGTTTTAATTAATGAAAAACCATGTTAAGGACGATAAACTTCACATCACATCAAAATGCCTGCATAAATAACTGCAGCAATTTACTGCTTTATTTAGCCCACAAGGTAACTCTATTTGTGCAGAATTATTCTAGTACACTAATATTGAAAAGGGAAACCAAAAGCTTTCAATAATCAGTTTTAAAAGCAGACCCTGGGCTACACACACAAACGTTGTAGTTTGTGCATACAGACCAGTAAAATTAGAGGATTCACAATTCATTAGTATCTTCAGGAGGCACTACCCACAAAAACTCCAGCTGTTACAAGGCTGGTAAAACCAGAGATTTAAAGTGGATCATTCAGAACCAAACAAAATAGCATTAAGATAATGTATTAAAACATACATTACTGTAAAAATTTCCATTATCATTGGGGAACTGACACCAGTATGATGGTGTTCATTTCCTTTTTAATGAGTTTAGTTAAAGCTGTTCTTTATTTTAACACAAGGTACAGAATATTGCTGTAAGGCAAAACTAATAGATCATGTCACCAACTGCGGCCAAGATTGACCACCACAGCTCTAAAAGTGTCCTGATAGCCAGTGCACCCAAGTGCAGTGCTAGTTACCCACCTGGTTCTCTAAGACCCAAAAAAGCTGGCAGCTGCTTTCTAGAGAAGCATGTATATAACATTTAGAAAGAGGCAGAACTGCTGATCAAAATAAAGGTCAAGCAAAAACATGATGATAAGCTATTAACTGACAAGTACCATTTCTCCTAATTACCAGGACTCTTCTCTCAGAAGGTAAAAAGCACAAAGTTTAGATACAGGCTTTAGTTCTTAAGGAAGTTCTTAAGGAAGGAGAAAAGTCAGTTTTGCAGTCTACATTGCATTAAAAGAGGCTATTAATAGCATTCACCGCTATCATAACCCAAGTATCTCCAAGTCCAATATAAAAAACATAACACATTTGGCTGCCTTATTCAGATTTGATTTGGAAAATGGAAAGCCAATATTTAAGCTGAACTACTATTGTAACAATTCAAGTGATAGAGGAATGCTACAATGGCAGCACAGTCACTTCCACTGACTTCGTTGGGACTATTTCTACATGTAAATTTTCGAAGTATACTTAATCATTTACACGACCAAAATTTACAGACATTTGAGGACATAATGGGATGGGGAAAGAAGATGAAGTTACAGTTATTCCACTGCCTGCATTTATTTATCTGGAATGAAACAATTCAGTAATACTGAACATAAATCTTAGCTAGACTCTATTAGAGCATACTTGTGCTCTGCGCTAGGATTTCAACTTTAAGAAAGTCCAGATTGAATCCATAAGGCTCAAGACTAAATATGAAAAACTACTTTGATCATAAAAGCATGAGGAAGAAAACAACAGAATTTAAACAATCAAATTATGTTTCAATGTCACAATTATGTTCAAAGCTACAATGCAGGTAAGAACCCAGTAATATAAAGTGCAACATAAGCCAAGGTAAAAATAAAACGACAGTTGCGCTTACCGCTCAGGTGACTCTTCAAAAATGCTGTGACACTCAGTATTCTCAAGCATGAGACTTCGGCTGAGATTCTGTACTCCTGGGTAATGGAAATTAGCAAAGGAGTGCGACATTGGAGAAGTTTTAGTCCCAAGGTCTGTGACTCGCTTATCATGATTTGTTAATCCACATGACAGCCCATCTAAGGCAGGGTTTAAGGAGCGGGTCATGTAAGCATCTGCTGACTGAGGCCGTCTCATTGGGGATGATGGATAAGGAGAAAGTTTGCTGATAAGAGGTGTCAAAAGATCAGCATACGCAGCTTTTGTAGGCTTGAGGAGTTTATCAACATGAATATTAAGCATCTTTTGCTCAAAAGCACAAGAAAAAACAGTAGCTGGCAGATTCTGCAGCCATGATAATAAGCTAAGGTCCAAGTCATCACACCCATTACCACACAAGAGATCAATGCCCAGCAATACTTCACTTTCTGTAATTTCTTCTCCTGTTGCTTTACTCTGACAGAATTCCACACAACATTCATAAAGTAATCCCTTCATTACAAGCTGAAATAAACGATTGTTACTTGCTTTGAAGCCAGCCTCACTCAGTTTCCTATCCGCAGGAATAAACTCTGCCACCATGACACAGGCTTCTTCAAAGCAGTGAACCCGTGCAGTGCTGGGATTCCAGTCCTTGAATTCTGCATGGTTGGTCAAGCGAGGCAGCGTCAGTAGCAAGCAGAGTTTACTATAGTCTTCCTTAGAGGGACAATATTCTTCCAACGCATGTAGGCACTGTACAGCCTCTCGCATTGTAAATTCCAGCTACAGAAATATTAACAGAGTAGTTTGTAGTACGTATGTTTCCACAATAGAACAGTTAGTTGAAGAACAGGCAGTAGCAGAATTTCTCCACTATCATTCCTTTATTACTGTTTATATTTTAATTAAAACAGCACACAATATACAGTCAGTTGTAGTTGCAACAGAGCAGAATTCCTGGACGCTTTGACTTCCTAAAATCCCCTGCCCAGTCCCGTTTTCTACATATCTGTGGAACTTTTTCATGTCACTGCAGGTTCGATAGGCTTAAAATTTTAATTCTGTAGCTAAACAGCTTCAATTCTACTGTAGCACAGCAGGTTACTTCCATTCTCAAAGCCAACTGACTTACTTTCCTTTTTTATTTCTATGAAAAGCTATTGGCATAATTTATAAAAGGCTTGTAGATTTCTCTAGTTTCCAGTGACTAGCAACTTTGAGTTGGCTTTTATATTAAGATTTTCTGTTCTTCAATCAAAAATGTTAAAAAAGTTCTCAGAAGATAAGACTTCCAAATGAATAGAGGGCTTCAGCACAAAGCCTGTTGATAGCTAAAAGCCAAGAACCATGTTAAATACATGTAACTTGGCATTTTTAGTTTCAAAGGTTTAAAAAATAGTCAAAACCCCCACTTACCCATGTTACCTAGCATCTGCTTAATACAGCAGCCTTTCATCCACAACATGCCAACATATTTGGTAACATTCAAAACAAAAAGACATAAATCTGATTTTTTTTTTTTTTCCTCTACAGCTATCTAGTAACAGTATACAGGTTGAGTGATTAGGGGAATAGTTGTACATCTTCCCTTTACAACTATAAAGACACTTACTTTTAGCTTTCTCTACACTGTCAAGAAAAGACCCTGCAGTACAATGTATGTATAATAGGACAGAGAATTAAAATCAATTCAGTTTGGAAAACAAAAATCAATTGTCTTAACTACTGGCATTCTTCATTTTTGATTTCATAACATTTTCGTGTAAGAAATTTGATATTCCTGTATTATCAACATAAATGAAAAACTCTAATTTCACAATCTGTACACCTTCTTTGCCAATCTGAGTTTCTGTCTCTTTCAATATTGAAAACCTAAGTTCACAACTCCTACTGTTTGCACATTTAACTGAATCAGTCCTCTGTGAACACACCTGTTCCCTCCAAATAAACAACTGCATCCTTTCTCTCTAAAAGCAACAGAAATTAAGTTTAAGATCAAGTCAAATCATAATCTTTCACCTGGTCCCAATTATGACAATAAATTTCTGTGATTCTGAGGCTTGCTTCACAATGGTTTTGAAAAAAAGAGCCCCATGCTTTAACATAATGGCCTAAAGTAAATCTCAGTATCAGGACCACAAACATGGCATATGGTCGCTGATCTATGCTGCTAAGTTTCAAGCAACCTTTGTACATACAATTCTATTTGAGACCTGGGAACCACATTCATTTCCAAAAGATACCAATTATTTTTTTCTTTGTTTATGAAACCATTTGGTAATAGCTAAAATTTGTGTATTCAGTGCTGAGAGCTTCCACTCTGCCTTTAATCAGAGTACCTCAAGAGGCTTCCTGAAAACAAAAAAATTCCCAAACCAGAGACAATTCTTACATGCTGAGGCTCATCTTCTGCTGACATCGCATTGTTTACACATAAGGCTTCCAAGAACTTCTGCTTCATTATAATGTAACGAAATCTGCAGGTGAGAAGTGAAATACTATACATCTTGACCCAGTAACTAAACATTCTTTTAGAGACAAGCAGGGTATTTTACAGCAAATTTTTTATTTAGGCAAGGAAATCGCAATGACAAAGAACTCGGATCTCAAGTTTTAACAAATTGGTAACCACAAAATTATTTTTTGACAGGAAATGTCTTTTTCAATTACTGCTTTCAGGAATATTGCATGAAAAATATTAGAAGGCTAATAAGAAAAAAAAGTGTCACAAACACTCATTTCTTGCGCAGAAATATGACAGAGGAGCCAACCACAAAAAGATAGTACACCATGCACCATATTCCTAAAGTGTACAGCAAATGAAAACTCGTTACAGATTATGTGCACATATTTTTGATAGTTTAAGTTAAAAAACACATGCACGCACTTTAGGAACTGTATACAGGTTAGAAAAAAACCCCAAAACTAAGGTGAAAAACTTGGAACTACTGCTTTCATACACAGTACTTATGTATTTTCCACAACTCAAAAAAAATTGAACTCTGACATACATTCTATTTTACCTTTTCTTGTCGAATTTTTCCATACATTCAAGAGGCTGAATAAATTGAAGAACCTCATCCCACTGACCATCAAGAATCAATTGCCTAGTGAAAAAAAGAGTCACTCCTTTAATTTCACTAGACAAGAACATCCTTCTTTTTAAGCAGCTAATTTAAATACACAAGTCATTTAAATACACCACAGGTGATCAACCTGCTTTGAAAAGTTAATGCTTTGCACAGATGCCAAGATGAGTGACTGATGGGACTAGTAATAAAAGCAAAGTCCAAGTCCTTTCTCAATATTTTGTAAAATAACTGCATACTGGAAGGACAAATATTAATTACTTTTAAAGGCACATCAAAAAGGACAAAATGGTCCTGTGTCTTCTGCTTTACCTGTAATACTTATTTAAAAAAATCTTACTTGAAGAGTACAAATACATATATTGATTCAATGAATACATCCTGAAGAATGAAAGCAAACTTAAAAATGAGTTAATATTAATTGTATCAAAACTGCTGGGCCTATTTTATAAGGAGTGGGGGGAAACACACAGCTCCCATGTTAAGAACATAAGGGGAACAGCTATGGCTTGGCAGGAACTATGCCAGCACAAGAGCTCCAACTCCAAGACCAGCAGGCTAGACTGCACAGGTGGATTAGTTCAATTTCTTCAGACCCTCATATCACACACAGGGTACTCTATAAAAGGCCCAGATCTACAAGGAACAGGTGAGTTTCTCATTAGAGGTATGCTCCAACTAAGCTAAGAATGAAACAAACAAATAGGATCAATAACTTGAATCTTTATCTAATTTTTCTTTCATTTCATTCCAATATCCATGATTTTAATCAAAAGGGAAGCCAGGTGAGAAACCTTGTTCAGTGATAAAGTATATTTTTTAATGTTTTAAGAACAGCTGGATAAATTATTTCTCATGCTTCTACAAAGTTAAGTAGCTTTGGCATGAAATAGAAGACAGCAATGCTAAAAAAACTAGTGTGCATCTACAGTGACTCCTTTTAATAATTTTGAAGGCAATATCCTGAATGCTAAATCACACCAACTCTCATGCCTTCATGACAGCAGAGACCCCTTTTATATTGTTAAATTTAAGAGAAATCTAGGTATTATTTTGAAACACAGACAATATTTTTGGGGAAAAAGCTTTGGAAACCACTCCACTCATCCTAGATCTTAGCACTAAAATACTGTCAAAACATTTTATTTGTTTTAGAAGTCAATAAACTACACATTCAGTTCCATGTGACATGGTAAGCTGATGATAACAGATCACTCATGCCAACAGATATTGCTTTCCCTGACTTACCCTGCACAGACGCTGGCATTTGTTAAGACTCCTTACAACTTCAATTCATTAGTGTGCCAGAAAAATAACCAAGTTAAAATGAATGAACAAGCAAACAAAAAAAAAAATCTAACTCAACTGATGTTGATGATGCCTAGTGAGTTACTTGAAGTGGCTTAGAGAAGGATGTCATTAACTTCAGAGCTGGAACACAATGCAGGGCTGGACCACAGAATTGAGATCAGGAAGAGGCAGAGTAAGATGAGGGCATAAGACCTCCTGTTTAGTGGCATGGAGCTGCCCACTGAATCACAGTCCAACTGTATGTTTTCATATGTGGTATTTCAGCACCAGAGAAAGAAGTCCTACCTTAGAAAAAGCATGTCATCTGAAAACAAGCCATTAATGACCCCACTTTCTTTCTCAAGTGCCAGCATACTGATATGAAGTTTCCTTGAGTTCAGAAAATCTAGTATTAGTTTAATTATTTCGGCCTCTTTAACATTCACTGTTTCTTCAGCCGTCATGATGGCAGCCTAAAAGAGAAGAGAGAATTTTAGCTATGATTAATATCTTATTTTATGCTTGGTTAACAAATGTTTGCTACTAAAAAAAAAATACAGTTTTATAGGACAGAATATTGTAGCATTACAAAAATTAAATTAAATAGACAAGATTAGGAAATTGATTTTAAGAGGTTGATTATGAAACCACAATTAAGACCTAACAAATACATCTTCATCTTTTTTATTTCTGTCCTATGCATATATAGGGGCCCAGATAAACAAATCTACCAAGAAATCAATCCTCCCACAGTGTGAAAATATTGTGCTTACCAAGTCTGCAACAGTAAAATTTTCCTTTCTGAAAGGCAAGCAGCAAAGTTCAAAGAGCATAAAAATGAGCCAGTTACTATATCCGAGAGATCTTACATACAAACTTAAATGTTTCTAACACATAAAAAAAGCACAGCACACTAAAAATGCAATCTCCCTCTACCCCATTTTTGAGGTAGCGTATGACAATTAAGCCAGGGGTTTTCATTCTTCCTTCATAAGGACACCTATTTCTGTCTACATGCTTTATGAAGAATCTCAAGTTGCAAACCCAAGGTGGCCTAAGCCAGTTTGACCACTGACTGCCAGAGTCACATTCGCTCACCTGTCTCCAGCTGCATGTTCCTGGCCCTTCCTTAGCACTCCTCACTTTTGTCATCGGGTTAGCTTTTCCACCAACTCATGTGTTGAAGTGGCTCAACAGTCTAATGAGCTCTCCAGCCAGCAGGAAGGAAAAGTGGGAAGATGCAGCTGGGGCAGTGACAAGCCAAGGCCCTGACTGCCAGCAGTCAGCTTGTTTAAAGCTCCCATGGATACAACATCCAAGCTCCTTTGCAACACAACTCCTCAAGGATGTGAGAGTTGTAGCATGTACTTCTCTTGGAAACCTAAAATAAATTCTGCTTCTGGCTAAGTCTTGCATGGTTCCTTAAGTCTGACTTAAAGTAGAAACTGTTTAACTTAGTTTTCAGCAGATCAACTTGGGAGCTACAGCTGTAAAGTCTTTTTAAGTTTTAAAAAAAAATATCTGGGGATGTGGGGAGAAACCCTGTAACACAGCCAAGGCATGTAGCACTGCCTCACCAGGAGCTCTTCAAAAAAAGCTAGTGGCCACAAGAGTGCCATTTCATATCAGAAAAAATTAAATTTAAGCCTGTGTTACTGCAGAAAGGGGCAGTCCCTCTTCTCACCTCTGCACTCAGCCACACGTCCCCAGCCACTTCATGGCACCCACAACAGAGCTGTATGGTTAGCCAGACCACTCCTCTGATCCAGGCACAAGTTCACAAGTTAAAAATTTTCTCACTCCACAGACACAAGGGCACTAATGCTGACACAAGGAACTGGCAGAGCTTTGCTTGCTGGCAGTAGCAAAGTCTTAACCTGACTTAAATTCATTATGAGAGTGCACTGAAAACCAGAGAAGAATCCAGTACCAGTGATGAACCATCAGCAGGAGGCAATACCACCAGGAAGAAGGAGAGACAGTGTAATAACAGTGATCAAATGAATGAAGGCAGATGACCATACAGAGCAAGATGTCCACAGCAATAGGTTATAGATACCCCAGCTGATCCTCCTTCTGAATTAAAGGGGGAAATAAAAATACTTCTTAATTCCCTCATACAACCATTTACTTATGCGGAAATCTAGCAACTACGATGTTGAAAGACAACCAACTGCAGCTAATGCAGCTCCCAAGACAAGCTGAAAAGATGATACAGCCTCTAGATACCTTGGCCTTGCAAAACTGGAGTCCATAAGCTAGTTACCTATCTTGTATTAAGAAAGATGCACAGAAACTGGTAATAAGAAATCAAAGAGCAGATATAATAAGTTTGAATAATCCAAACAACACAATCAAAGCATTAACAAGAAATTAATAATTTATTGGAGAAGAGGGGAAGAGACAAATACTCCAGTGAAACTTTTCACTGATCATCATAAACCAATGCTAATGAACTTGGATACAAAAAATTAGGCATTAATAAGTGAGGTATTTGTACTACATCATCTAAATCCCCAACTTTTCCACCTTCCTCACAGCTGTACGCCAACTTTTTTCCAAGTAAGTTTTTGCCAGAGCACTTGACTAGGCATTCGATTATAGCAGCGTAGTTTATTTTGGAACAGCAAAGACCTCATTGTGCCAGATGAAATGGCCTAACTTCTTCTTAAAAATGGCTGGGTTTAGTTCTCATTTTAGTCACAGAAGACTCCAATCACCAAGTATTTTGATGGGTCTCATGAAAGACACACCCAGAGACCATGCACCCACTCTCAGCTAGTGAAGTCAAAGAAAAAAAAAATTAAAATCTGCCTTACAGGAAGCTTTGCTGCAGGAAAGAAAGCAGATAGACACGCAAATCCAAAGCCAGAACTTGTAGAAAGATGCTTTCTCCTCACATTTTAGCACTGTTTCAGCTTCCCCTTTTAGCAACTGGATATGGACTTTTGGTCCCAGAGAAAATTCAACCCTACCCTTACAGACTGAAGGAAAAAAAAAATCAACAGAAATTTAAACAGCAGTTTAGTATTAACATCTTAATTCCCAACCTCAACTAACACATTTGCATTTCTCTTTTACTACGTTTTAGGGCACTTGTGGTTTTTATATATATTAAATTCACTTCCTTGCCAAAAGACAAAGTATAACTTAGGCAAAGCTATATAGAGACTCCCTGTCAGAAAACTACTAGAAAAAAAATCAGACTAAGGCTCCCTTTAAAGAAAGGAACACTAAGCCCAGCTTTCTTTTCAACTGGATCTACTGGACTCAAGTCTGAACAGCAAGCCACGCTACACAGCTTCAAGATTGTCTTAAAATTAATTATTTATATATTCTGTTGATGGAAAAATGAGCATAATACTCAATACTTTGCTTAAGAGTACAACATTAAGTGAAACCTAGCATCTACAAGAAGTTGTTTTCCTTTTTCCATTGCAATTTTAAAAGCACAGGTTTGTCCTGAACGTAAAGCCTTTGCCAATTCTAACACTTAACTTCATAGAATCATAGAATCATTTAGGTTGGAAAAGACCTTCAAGATCATCGACTCCAACCATCATTCATGCGAGTAAAACCTCGTTATGGAGTAAAACCTCGTTATGGAGTAAAACCTCGTTATGGAGTAAAACCTCGTTATGGAGTAAAACCTCGTTATGGAGTA
>JANHGO010000020.1:21996680-22019817 GCA_024606505.1 Aquila spilogaster | reverse complement strand
TTTTTGCCTTTGCTCCTATAGCATGACATAGCTGACTCATGCCAAGATTCTTTTCTGCAGAATTAGTACCGAGCCATGTCGCCCGCGCCGCGGGGGCGGGAGGGACAGATGGTGGCGGCGGTGGCCGCCGCGCTGGGGTGGGGCCCGCTTTGTTAGCGCCGGGGCCGGGGCCGGCAGCGCCGGCGGCGACTGGCCGCGTCCCCCCTCCGCGGCCCACGGCTGAGGTACCCGCGGGAGGGGAGCGCGGGCTCACCGGCGTCCTCCCGCGAAACTCCGCGGCGGCTTCGGGCCTGTCGCGGGGGAGCGGCGCAGCGCGCCTCCGCCCGCCCGCCCCTTTCCTAGGCACCCGGCGCCTCCCCCGCGGGCGGGGCCGGTCCCTGCCTCGGCGGGCTCCCTGACGGTGGGCGAGGAACGGTTTTGTAACGGGGGTGTGTGTGTGGGGGTGCGCGCGCGCTGCGGGAACCGCTTCCAGGTAATTCGGTGTCCCCAGACAAAGGGCTGTCCCCGCGGGGCAGCCGGGCCGTGTGCTGCGGGCTCCCCGTCGGGGCCCGGCCCCTCAGGGGCTTGTGACCCCCCCCCCTGCCCCTCGGCTCTCTCGGCGCTGCCTGCCAGGTGCTGGCGTGAAGACTATCGCCGAGCCGAGCTGTTAGGTACACGCGCGCTGTTGTCTTGCCGCTCCAAAACTTCCCGAGGTACCCCCCAAAATCACACAATAAAAATACAGAGCAGATGCACTTTCTTCCCCGTTGGATTAGGATTGCCAGCCTGCCATCACGGTCTGCCACAACCGTATTTCCTTCGCTCGTGCGGCTGAGGCTTCTGGCTTGTTGGCAACACCTTTAATTACCGCATGAGGTGCTGCCACGTTTCAGGCCAGCCTCGTATCTTTTTAGTGTGTTTTTGCTGTCTTCCACTTCTCGAGACTGTTGAAAAATGAACGCGTTCTTTACAGAAATGTATGTATGCATATGTTACACATATTTTATGAAGAGGTGTTTATAGATTGACATTTGGTTACATTTAATGCATTCTTGTAATTGTCAGATTATGCCATCTAAGAACTATCATGGTGAGCAGTTAATAAGCTTTCTCTGCGTTTAAATATAGCTGTGAGATGAGATACAGAAAATCATGTTAAAATCCTAGTATAGCACTTGGACAAAACCCTAGTGTGTATGCAGCAGCGCATTGGCAGGCCTTGTCAAAGTGGAGACGGTGACAATTTTCTGACAAAGGACATAGCAGAGACCTAGTTTTTAAAATTATTTTTTTTTAATTATGCATGTGTGATATGTATCAGAGGTCCAGGGAAGGTTGTCAGGGATTTTACTGAAGCTGAACCAGATTCTCTGTCACACTGATGGTTAAAAATGTTAAAAACCACAGGGAGTTCAAGTCTGCTTGCAAACTGTTTTGATGAGGATCAGCTGAACGGCAGAGGGGAATCATAATGTTATTCTCTCTCTCTCTCTTGCTGAAAAGGAATACAGAGAAATGTCCCGGAGGCTGTCCAGCGAGGAGTGCCACCTGCCTGCACAGCAGTGACTCTGCCAGGGATGAGCAAGGAATGTGGAACTTGAGGGTTCCTTCTGCGGCACTCAAGTCCCAGCATTGCATCCCAGGAAGCTCGATTAGCTAGTAAAACACCGAATCCTTCCACTGACTTATAAAGCTATCACTTGTTGCTTATTTGCCTTTGAAGTCACTGATTAATAGAAAACATAATTATAGAAATGAAACTCTTTCCCAATACATATAATAGAGATGATAAATCAGAGGGAGTGCGAAAAACAAGACTTTATTTTGTCTAAACAAAGCTGCATGCATAATTTTGCTGAACATACACTTGGATAAGAAAAGTCCATTTTAAACTTTGTTTCATCTACAGAACACTAGGTAAACACACATATGCTTTTAAATTTAATCTTGATTTCACAGTGGTGTTACTGTGGTTTACCTATCTTTTGTGCAATAGCTTTGTTTTCAGTGGAGGTCCTGAGATCAAATCTGTGAGACTACCTCTGGAGGGCAAGAGTTTCAGGATGAAAGTTAAAGCTTCTCCCCAGTTATGGACCCAAAAGGAAGAGTTAAATTCTGAATTTAAAAGTATTGTTTCCTGCTCAATATCGGGCCTTTCACAAGGAAGGAGCAAATTCCTGTAGTCTGGAAAGAGATTTCAAGAACCATCTGTCCTCAGGAAGATGTACAGAAGAATAGGTAGCTTTCCTTGATGCCCCTGCTTTGGAGGGCAATCATACCAGTCATAAATATTTGGAGAGAATACACAGTAGCATCCTATTGGAAAAGGGCAGATGGAAAGACCCTGTTCTCTGGTTGTTCATAGCTTTTTACTCGGGCATAGAAAGATGTCTTTGGGATGGTCTTGGCTTGCTTTGAACTCCCTAGGCATTATTGTGAAGAAGGTAACTCCCATGAATAACAAAGCTGTTGGGTGTGGGTTGTAAAGAGCTTGAAAATCAGGATTAGTAGAGGAGGAGTTCTGCATTGCCTAGTGACAAGACAGGGCACTGCCGTCTGTTCCTGGAACCCTTCAGAAAAGAAAATAGTAACTGTGTGACTATTTTACAGATGTTGCAGGTGGCCGCAGACAATGTTAGCAGGGCTTGATAAATTTTAGAATTACTCCCCAGTGCTAACCTTGCACAAGGTCTGCCAGTGGAGTCCAACAGTTCGTGGAAAGCATTGTGTTGTCATCATAAAAATGGGCCAATTGCCTGATTTTTAGTCATTGTAACAGAGCCATTAAACTCTTTACATTTTATATTATGTTTACATGATCTTGTAAAAAGTTGCAAAAAAATTTTCTATTTAAAACTTAATTTCTGGAAACCGTTTTCACTCAATTCAAGAAAGGGTTTCCAGAACTTTGGGGTGACAACTCAGCAACATTCTTGCATAATCTATAGAATTGTTTATGTCAGCATCCTAGCTCCAGTTTCAGGTAGCTTAAACAAGAAAAATACTGAGCCAAAGTATAATCTGGCTTCAGCTAATTTAAATAATTGCAGGCTTGTGGGGCCTTGCCAGGTCTTGTAATGCAGACATTTAGATCAGTGATGATACAGAAAGGATAAGACAAAACTGGATTGATGGAAAGCTTCATATTAGCTTTTAGTCTTTCTGCAAAGCTCTATTAGCAGTGACATAAAAATGCCTACAGATGTTATTTTGCATGTCTCCATAAAGTTCACATACCATTAACTGAAAACCTAAACATGTTACATGAAGAAAGTTCTTTCAGTATCTTAACACATTTGTCAATGGATAGTGAATTACTTAGGAGTATTTTATACATCCAGTTGTTCGTAATATTGAGTCTGAAGAAAGTTTTAAATAACATTTTTCAGTGGAATGCTTAACTCTTCTCTACTGTTTTCTGTCCTTTCTTGAAATCCTAGTTGTTATTAGCTTTTCTGATCAGAGGCAGTTCTGTCTAGCATCCATCAGCATTACCCTTGAATTCAAAAATTTGATAAAAAGCCTGGTGTTACAAACTCCATCTCCCAAACAGTTTGTACTGAGCTATTAAATGTTTATATTGCATATTGCTTCCCTGCCTCCTAGGAAGACCAGTAGTTCAATGTAAAACAGACAAGGTAGCTGTTTTTCTTTCTTGATAGAAGGAAATAAGCTAGAGTAACTTCACTACCATATTTAACTCTTTGCTGTGGTTGTCTAAAGTGTATTTAACACCTGTGTGTAAGCAAGTAAGTCTGAAAGTATATGTGCATTTTATATGTATGCATACACGAACACACTTCATATCTTTTTTCCTAAATGGAATAGTTTGCTTTTAAAAACAAATTGCTTATAAATGAACAAAGATGCTGTGCATGTTAAAAATACCGACTTTTTTTTTTGCCATCTAGACCTGGAATCTAATTTGTATGGGTTTTTTTTGTTGTTGGTTTTAATTTTTTAAATTATTTAGAGTATGTAAAAGCAGACGTAAAGGGCTGTGGCTGTTAAGATAGATCTTTATAGCCACAATTCTTCAAACAGCTTATTCAGTTCATTAAATTAGTAACAAGGCAGCAAAGAATGCTAATTTGCTATTTGAAAAAGGTATAAGTAGTTACAGGTTTAGCCCTTAGAGAGCTGTGTCTACTTATTTATTGAGCTGTTGGAAAAAAGATATCTGACAAGTACAGCTGTATTTGAGAAACAAAGCCAGTTTTTCTATCACCTTGGGTGGCAATTGATCCAAAAGCTTAGGTTCCAAGTGTGAGATGCTTATGCTGCAGTTGGTGATACCAGATCTCTGCACTGGATCCCACCGCAGTACAAATTTTGATTCACAAATTCAGTACAAATTCAGACACACAGTACAGTCATATTCTGTCAAATTAACCAGGGCATGATGTAACGTTTCTCAAGTATGATGTTACTTGCTGAAGGACTGAGAAAATTAAGTCTGTTCTAAAGCCTGTCTGTACAAAGGCTGTTTTTAGATGAAAACTTTGAGCTGGGCTCACCACTGAAAAAATAGCTTTACTGGGTGCAACTGGGTGTTTGTGTTCTCAGATCATTCCTTGCTTGTGTCAGCCTGTTTGTGATGCCATACAGGGAACCGATTGAGCTGGCTGAAAAATAACCAGTTTTACGGAGAGGAGGAAAGGCTATTCATTCTTATCCACATTAGTTTTCAATTCAGTACTAAAAGCCTGACTATCGGTTTTCCTATAATCTTGAGGCTGCCCTTTGAATAGCTCTGAAATTCAGATTCTTAATCTGTTTAAGTTAGCCCAACAATTCAGTTGCCTGTTGACAGTGCAGTGATGTCATGTACCCTTTCAGCAAGTCCTTGCTCTTCCTCTGCAACCCAGCAAGACAACACAGAACCCCCCAAAAGGCATAATTTGGACTGGAAAAAATTGCTAAATTACAAATCTGGAAGAGACACCTAATTTTTTGGATACTATTTCTATTTAAGATTGCACCACTAACAAGTACAAGTTACTTCACTACAAGTCATGTTCTTTATTAGTTGTCTTGATGAAGATAAGACTTCAGTTCATCTTGAAAACCTTCCCATATGAAGCAAACCAATTAAACTGATCGGTAAGTTTCTGTGGTTTTGGAACAATGGAAGCTAACCAGAGTACAGGAGTTTATCAGTTGACCTGCAATTGTGAAACTTACTTCTAAGGAGAGCACAAACACCATGTTGCCCTCAAGAATGAAATGAGAAGCCTAATTCTTCAACAGCCTCCCTCTGATAACATCAGTAAGTTAAATTATATGTGAAAGACAAACAATAGGGAACAAAAGGAGAAAGAAAAATGGTGCATACTTCCTACAATTTCTACTTTGCTGAAATATGAGAAGAAACAAGATTTAAACATTAATGTGAACTTTTTACAGTTTCAGTTTATATTTAGCTGTAAGCAAGAAAACAAAAAAAATGTACTTTTGGTGCCATGCTTTTATTTAAATGAAAGGAAAAAACTACACTGTACCACATAAGTAGCAATGACAATATTTTACAGCACAGCATTTGAAAAAATATGGAAGCTATGCTCCATAGAAGTGGACAAGTAAGCACACAATACACTGTACATTTTTCAACAGTGCCCATTAAATCATAATTAAATAGCTGAATTTGGCTTTAAACAGCCAAATAATAAAAACTAACAGTCATACTAACATTAAAAAAAAATAATCAGTAGCTATGATGACTGTTAGAATATGAAATTTTGCTCCAAAAAACTAAGACGAGAGTTTGGCAATTCAGTTATAGCAACAATAATAATACCCCTGATGAAAGCACCAGTGTGTTCTGAAAAGGTCAGTGATAAATACTGGCCTTTATGGGAAGCTTTCTTTTTTTTTTTTTTTTTTAAATTTTCTTTTTTTTTTTTAAACATGATCCCAACCAAAGATCCACTGTAATTAGAAAATCTGCAGGCTTAAAAAGGAAAAGTGTATCTAGCTTTACTTTTCCTGTATTAAGTAAAACTTTATACTGCGAGCAATGAAATTTTCAACTGCATTATTCACATTCTACTATTAGACATTGCACAAATCTGTAACCTGTTGACAAATGTAAATTTTGTAATACATTCAGATATATTTAAAATAACTCAAAGAATTCCTGTCATGTATTTAAGCTCACTTTGATTAGATTGATGCGTGTGTCTTTGTGGTGTTGCAAATCCTCAGTTAAATCATAGTACAGATTTTAGAAATAAAAAGCCTCCCATGATAAAACTTCTTTTGAAGATATTCACCATATGTTTATCAGTTAATTTCAACCTCCTGGTTTCTCAAATCACTGTATATTATACACAGTTTCATATTGTTATTCAAGATGTTCCTTCAATGGTATTTGTAGGAACTGTCTAACAGGCAGAATGTGCAAACCCTCTTTCCCCCTTTTTAATATTATTTATATCCTATATACACAATATGTATATACTTGAAATAAGAGTTACATATCCTGGTGATATACATGCAAACAGTAGGAATCAGCCAACCACAAATAGTTTTGAGCCACATACATATTAAACATGTATTTTAAAGTGTTTTTCTTTTTTTACAGTTTTAACAAATATACATAAATATAAGAACATAAATTACAGTAAAACTGACAGCATTTTTGAGAAAATGTTTAACCCAGATGCATTGATGCCTAAGGCCTTATAATAATTTAAAAAAAGTACTGTTCTAAACTGCTTAATGACATCTCATTCCTGTGCATCTTTTATGTAAGTAAATGAGCACATCATAGTAGTGAGGCATGGTTTCTCTCAAAGCAGTTTAGTGAGAGAAATATGAACATAGTTTTAGTCTCCTCATGAAACAGAATGGACTACATACTTATAGCACAATACTGTCTTATGTTAATGTAGTTGTCACAACACTGAAACAGAACAGAATCACAAATCATTCAAGTCTTTTCCTGAGAATGAGATTTTTTCCCCCAACAAATCCTCTGGTGTACATTATCAAAATAGCCACAGATTTAGGGGAGGTTTCAAGTTTGTAGTTTCTTTTTTTTCAGAACAGTGCTATGTTAAAAGCAAATTGTAAGCGAAACAAACACTGAAACAGAATAGTAATCTATAAAATAATCAAACACTGTTTTGAAATAAAATGCAGCCCTTTATAAATAATACTGAAATATGCCTAGGGTTTGTTTTTGTAAATGGTCATATTATGAATTTATTGAAATGTCATTTAGGCTTTTTTACCGTATGTATTTAAAATTGCTAAGTGTCGTAAGACATCTATTAGATCATGTCAAGAAAATGATTTATTAAGACACACTGAAAATTCTTACAGATGTCTATTCCCTAGAAATTGATGTAAGTCTGAGCTGGCAGATCTGAAGGCAGGAAGAACAGACATTGGCCTGGATCTTAAAATCAATGGGAATTAGATACACGGCTTCTGAAAGATCTATGACTTAGTGAATTCTGTGATTCTTCTGAATATTTTTAGTGTTCTGTCAGGCAAACATCAGGGATCTAGTTCTGAATGTGTCACAAGTTCCTATTCCTTCCTTGGAGAAGCAGTACCTGACTGTGTGCTCGCTCTTCATCTGGAACAATGCAAAATAATGCACATTTGCTTAAACTGTTTTAAAGGTCTACTAAATCCTTTTACTTTGCATTTTAATGGTATGAACATGCACATGGTCAGTCATTACATCTCAAATAGTAACTTACTGAAACAGGAATAATTGCATCATCTAACTATACCCTGAGTTGTTAAATAATTCATTTGAAGGAATCTTCAAGCAGTTCAAAGGTTCTTCCTTTACTGTTTAGTCTATAAGCAAATCAGTATTATTTAATTGAAAAAGAACTATAAATACTCAAGGGAATGAATCTTCATTTTGTTACAGCACACAATAAGGATCTTGCAGAACAGACCCATTCAGCTGTTCTTCAGCGACATACAACTTATCATTTAGCCTTTACTGTAAGTCAGTATGCAAAGTTCAATGATATTGAGAATATTGAGAAGTGTTTCTTTAGTGAAAGAAAAATACTTCAGGACAAGCACAGATACAAACATATAAGGCAACAGATGTAAAAAAAAAAAATGTAGTTCGAGTCACTAAAGAGGAACATTCAGTGCTTCAGTGTATCTAATAAAGATACAGAGCAAATATACTCTATATATTGTATTAGCACATACAAATCTCCACACAAGTCAGACATTTTGTAATCACTCATAATTATTCCCCTAAGCGATAATCTTCTGCACTCCTAAACACTGTGTTTACATTCCAGTTGGACATGGTAATAGAACTTGGTGTCCAGTTTTAAGTTCTAAGAGTCTTGTTGGCAACTAGAAATCTATAGGCAGTAAAGATGAAGTGCAAGTTTATCATAATTCTCTGAAGCAAATTTTTTCCCGTCTACTATGCCTTGGTGGGTAAAAGTTTCTTAGGAGTTACTGGTCTCTTGGTTTGCCACAAATGGCTGTGAATGGTAATTGCATCAACACTGGCAGACAAAGTTTTAGCAGGTATGTGGCTAAATTGCTTCCTATCAGAGTTGTATTTATACAGTCCCTCTATCATTTTCTTTGTGATAGATTTGGGACCTATTCCCGTTAATTTATTGATTTCTTCAGTATCAGGGCAGTATGTATACAGAGATCTGAACTGGCAGCCTGAATCCCGGAACAAGATTAAGAAATTATTGGCATCAGATTTTTCCATTTCCTTTAAAAGAAAGAAAGAAAAAGATTCACAATATGAAGTTTGCATTGTAGTTAGAAAACATTCAAAATAATTGGATTGTCATTTTGAATTTGTTTTCTACCAGAGCTGAAACGTATGTCTAAGTCTGTCCACTAAAAAACCTTATTTTCAATCTTTAGAATTTGCTAAACTTCACCTATCTGAATTATGATAAGGTAGCTATCCTTCTCAAGAAAAACCTTATTTATTTAGACAATTTCAGCTATACTTGTTCAGTTGTAACTCAAGAACAGATATCCTAACAGATTTTTTTGTAGACCAAATAAAAATTCTTTGATCCATTTCATCAAGCAGGTCTAATAGTTGCAAGCTTGGGAACAGGAAGTTTAGATATGTCTAGATGTGCCTGAAAGATCCTCCAGTGCTGAAATGAGGTTTCAGGCATCCCTAAATCCATTCAAGTTTGGTCAAACCATAAAATCAGTTACATGTATTAAGCAAAGGTTCTTTATTAGCTGAAATCTTCAGATTCCTATTGCACCCAACACAACTTCTACAGGACATGTGCCCCGAACACATACAACTTCTACTAAGTGACCTATGCTGCATCCTAGAGTTAAGCATGACCTTTTTACAGCAGTTCTCTCCTGGGATTTCTGGGGGTTATTATGTTTGCATTTACTTGAACTGAAAGAGGCTGTCTTGATTTCTCAGTCATTATTTCCAAAAAGTAGCTGGGAAGACAGAGAAAACAGCATCTAAACATGAATGCAGAAGAATTATGAAGAGAAGAAAGGGCAAGAAATACTGTTGTGAAATTTATTCCGGAAAAGGAATTAAATCCAGATTCCAAGTATCTGTGTTCTTTGATCTATTTAATCTGTCAAATTTGTCAGTTGGTAAAAGGAACAGTCCCATTACTCTCAACCCTCAGGCTCAGTGTTATTCCTTTTGCATGGAGACACGCCGGACCCCGAGGTCTCACCCTTATGATTTTGTGCACCTTCAGAAAGGTGCATACTAGCGTAAGAGAAAAGGCTGGAAGGCACCTTTCTGTAGTACAAAGTCCTCAATTTGTGCTACTGCTTGGAAGCTGGAGAAAAGCCTAGGAGGGATATATTTCAGTTCTTTCTGTTCATGACAGCGCTGTGCTTTAGTTCTAAAGGTCCCAGTCCAAAGATCTGTATGTATAAGATGGCTATTTTTCAGGTTAGGGAAAACAAGTTGTGAGCAAATTATAAAAGTCTACATAGTGAAGCTGCCACATTAAACAAGCAGTAACTATTAATTAACATGTCAATTAATTCAGCTTCCTGTGCTGTATGTACAATGTGACAGCTATTGTTTCTACAGTACTAGGGAACCTTTCTGTCTACACAGGAACCAAGTCACAGAAGTTACTCAAGCCTTTCACTAAGAGCTGGCATAACCTCAGAAGATTCCTTTTGATATTTGCATTTATACTTGAGTGTCTTCCTAATGCCTGACTGGGGTTTGACTTAAACGTTTATGCTTTTAGGGAAAAAATACCCTTACCTCCAGTATCTTTTTCTTTTGACCTTCATTTACTTTTCCAGCCAAGCAGCAATGTGCCAGCGCATTCTGAATTATATACTTATTAGATTTAGCACTGGGTTCTTTGAAGAGCTTTGGTCCTATGGAGGAGGAATGACAAATCAGCTAAGTTAATCAATAAGCCAACAAAGAGTTACTTTAAATGCTGTGAAGCACTTCTGGTATGGAACTTTTGCATGCATAAAAATACAAATCCAGGAGTCAAATAGAATTAGGCTAATGACCACAAATTTCACAAGTAAATTGTCATTCTTTCATCTGTTACTGAATTTGCTTACAAATGTGTCTTTCATTATTAAATCATTATTATCGGCAGTCTTGGTAAATATATTTTTCTCTCAGAAGACCTTTTCTATGAACAGGAAAAAATTTTGCATTTTCTAACTAAAACTTCAGTCGTTCAGGAGGGAGCAAATCCATTCTTTTTCTTCATCTACACCTGTGATTTCAAGGGTGAAAGGTGTAACAATGAAGCTGATACAGTGCTCAGACTAACTGTAGCTTGTCCACCTTGGAAATCCAGAAATGTTTTACCTAAAACCAGGGATAAAAGATCTGGCCTGACACTTAACTATTCGGAAAAAAACCCCAAAACCCATGTAGGTACCAATTCCGACTCTCAGAAAGGCACATAATATATAAGCAATTACCAATTAAATTTAAAATTAAATCTCAGTTAGCCTACACTTTGGGGGAAAAAAGCCTAGAATCAAGACAAAAAAGCTGTATGAAATCTGACAAAGTGAAGATATTAAAACATGTGAAACAAGTCTTCTGTTCAATTCCTAGAAACTGTATATTCCTTCATTTAAAAATAAGCTCTATATAATAATAATAATTAAATGATGATCTTCAGCACTATGGATCTTCATGAGAAACCTCAGCAAGACCACCCAGGAAAACTCTTGCTATCCCTCGTGTAATTCAATTTGACATGCATAGGGCACAAACTGACAGAAACTGACTGAAGTTTCATGATTTAAAAACAGGTAAGTACTTTCTGATTTTCAGAATGAACACTTTGCCTTTCTGGACTGTAGTAATTTCAGTGGAAAGGAGATAAGATTATTTTCAAAACAAACATTTGCCAGCACAGACAGAGCTATGCAGGCCCATCAATCAAAACTGATGTCCATAGGAGTTTATTGAAAATAACTAACATTATTTTACTCTTTACAGAACAGAGCGATACTAGGTGAACAAAAATGGAGCTTTTATAATCCTCACGATGTAAGGTCTTTGCAATATCACGTGCTATGTATTTGGAGAAAAGGGATGAAGATACCATTATTATTTGATTCATAATATAATAAAGAATTAGAAGTCAGATTGTAAAGTTTTTAATAAACAACAAAGGATCTGTTTGGAAGCAAAGGGTACAGAATATTTAAATTCACATTACTAAGCAGTTTTTTTCCTGTTGCAATTTGGTTTTTGCTTTTTGGAATTCTATTCTAAATTGAGCTTAGATTTCAACTCTTCTTGTCTTGCTAGAGAGACTACTGAAGTGCAGTCATCTATGAGCCCATCTGCTGTTCTGAGCCTAACTGCAGTTTATTCCAGTTATCACAAATGCTACTGAATCAGTACTTCTATTTTGGATTTGAAATTTTAACCATGTATTATTATCATCTATTTTAAAGGAGGTGAAAGTAACATTTCTATGAAAGCGTCCTCAGTCAAGTTTTAGGAAACCAAATAAAGATAATTGAAAACTTTTCATGCATAGAACCACTAATAGCCAGGTACTTCTCTGAATATTGTTGTGACTGACCTGTGTATTCTGTAGCAGAGGCGACTGAAGAAGTTGTAGATGCGTTTTCCCAATCTTTTTCTCCATTACGACTACCACAGCGACTTGGAGATAAGAATCCTTCCACAGACTCAGACCTAAATATTGATTTTAAATTCTATTAAAAAAAGTTACAATGTTCAGCAGAGAAGCCTTCTAATATGAAAGGAAGGCAAACTGTATTAAGGTAGAACACAATGGTTTGAATTGTAGAGTATAAACCTAAATGCACAATATTTACAGAAAAAATTAATGGATAACTGAGTTTATGTTCTGTATAAAGTATTTTGAGTGATGCAAGAAGTTGGCATTTAGGCGAGGTGGATGTTAGTAAAATTTTGGGCTACATCTGAGGGACAGAAACCTAACAGATATTCTAGGCTGTGGAATATTATTACTAAGTGAGAATTCAAGTTACTTTTACATTGGTACTAGCAAAACAATGTTATGTCATGTAGCAAACAAACCAGTTCTTGATAGAATGATGAATGTGAAGTAAGACTTTAGTTCATTTACACTTATCAGTACAACAACCGGCAGCAAGAACTGCTCTATTTAAGACAGCAAAACAATTTCCTTTCTAATTTTTGTTTTCACAAGCAGTAACTTCTGATGCTGTAATTCCTCAGGCTGTGTGTGCACTCAAAACATGAATAGTTTTGCATTTAAAGGTCTAAGCAAGATTGTCATGTTTTCTTAAATTATTACAAGATATTTAAACTTTTTTGGTTGTGGCTACTGCAAAAGCCAGTCAGATTTTCAGCTTGGAATGAAAGCTTTTCTAAGTGAGAAGAAAGGCACTGCTAGCACAGAATAAGGAAAAAGGTGGTATTATAATAACATTTATCTGCATGCTAACTTCCAGTAAAATCAGCAATAGATGAAAATTCAATTTATAATAAATCCTACACCTGCACGAAGGAGAGCTCACAGTTATCACTGAAATTCACTCAGTGTGATCATCAAAAGACAATTCTGATGTGAGGAAAAGGTGAAAGTATGGGTCTGGAAGGATACTGAAAATTCTTTCAACTCCTATTTTCAGCAGTTTGTACTGAATTTTATCATATTTTAAAAGTCTCAACCCCCTAAATCAAATCCAAAGCCAGAGGAAGATGTACAGCATAGTACAGCATGGTACAGCTAAAACTACATAGATAGGTGTCATCTCCTGCAAAGTCTGTGTAGATAAGCTGCATCAAGCCTTTTCTAATAGCTAATATAGCTGGAAGAAGTCCCTCTCTCCATTAAAACTGATCATTTTTGAGACATGACAAGAGATGGTAGGATACTTGGATCATGTTATTAAAGTTTCTTATGTAATAACCAGAAAGTCAGTTCTCAAGACATCAAGGAAATTGAAAAGTCAACTGAAACCAGCTGCAGGTATGTCAGAGTTGATGAGTAATGCATAGTGGCCATGCAAACATGACATGTGATATTATAACATGTAGTACTCCTTATCAAACCCCCTTTTCCTAGTTTGCCTTTCTTCCCTATTCCTTTTCTATAAAAAAAAAAAGTATTTCTCTGAATATAATTAAGTAGTTACACAGGAATAGTAACTATCCTCTGAATTAGAATATAGATTTTGTATATAAAATTAAGACTCTTCTGATATTTCTATCTCTTTTTATTTCATTTTCAGGTGATTTTTAATGCAAAATAAATTCTGGTGTTTGGAGAAGGCCGAAGTCCTACCGAACATTTAATACTTCCCTGTACAACTGCTAAGGGGAAAAAAACCCAGAAAATAAGCTTCTATGTTAAAACAAGAAAAGAAGCTATGTAGCTGCATGTAGCACACAAGTTCAATAAAATACCCACAAGTTGAGACTTAAATACAAGCAGGTAAATTAAAGAGGCTGTGTGAATAGCATTTTGTTTTTACCTCATTTACAGCTGCCCAGCTGGTTTACTTGGTAAAATTTGTGAAACAAATGATCATGGCCTGGTTCCCTAATGCCTGACAGTGGAAACTATCAATGTCTCCAATCAGGAAAACTTACCCATTCTTGGAGTACACAATATATACATGGCCTCTTTAAAGTTCATGCTAGTTTTACATAGCTGATTATTAAATTTTATTAAATGAAATGGTTATTTTAGCTTTACCTTGGTGTTCTCTTGCCTGACTGCACACTCTCATTGTCCCCTGTATTCAGCGATGCCAATGAAAGACTAGATACTGAAAAAACACGATAAAGCTGTGAACCTGGATAAAAACAAAGTTAAGGCTTATAAACCTATGCAAGTAGTAGAGTCTGTTCATTAGACCCAACACCAGCATCAGAAAGTCAGTAAGAGCTTTTATATATGAGACTCTTACACCCATACATAATATACCTGCATGCATATGTGGTGCACTTCATCTAAAAGCTTGCTGACACCTAGCCATTTGCAGCTACCTGGGATAGTCTCAGACTAAGCATTAAGGTGAAGCATGGACATGGGAACATTGGCACTATGCAAATCAAAGAATGCAATCAAGGTTAATAAGTCCTCATGAAAGAGAGCTTAAGAGACTTAATTTAAAGCTTGGGATGGTTTCTTGGAAGGCGTTAAGGGAATACTTTAAATTACACTGGAAGATGGAAGGAAGCAGCTAGAGAAAATGCAGCAGAATAACAAGGCTATAAGATGCTGTAACAAAAAGGATCACTGAGCAGTCTGGTTACTTTTTTCTAATTGTAAAATGGCAATACATCTTCCAATCATTGCTGCAGTTATGTGATATCTAAAAGAATACTAAATTGTTCCACGTGATTAGTGTTACTATGTTCATAGCTATGCATGCAGTAGGTAAGTGAGCAAAATAGAAAAAACCATGAAATAGCAAAGTAACTTATTAATTTTAATTTTGTCTATATTAAGCGGGAGTTTAACTACTCCTACCTTATAATCACCATTTTATTTATCAATCTCTTATCTCCCAACTTATTCATTCTTAGCTCTACAGATGCAAGAAGAGATTAGTGAAGAATACATGGGCGTGTATGAAACTTGCAACACACGTTGGTGGTTCCACTGGGTTTTCATACAGTTAACCTTTTTGTTTGTTGATATATGCATGCATGCATGCATAGCAGGTAAGTCACATTCATCTTTTCATTTCTATTGGCAAATTTTGCTTTCCAGTTTGGTCACGGGCAGCTTTAATTTAACACAAGACACTAATGTGCTGTTAGTACCAAAAAACAAGCTGGTGTTTTAGTATGAACAGACTCTTTTTTCCACATGAACATCTGTTACCTGGTGGACCTTTGATTGGTGTCTTAGGTGATTCAATATGATCTCTATGAATAGATTTTGGACGTGGCTTTTTTTGTTTGATTGAGAGGGAACGTGGCTTTATGACAGTATCCATTTCTTCCATAAGCTTTAGCTGTTTCCTTCTCATATATTCCTGCTTAATAAATTCTCGCCGTGCTCGTTCATCCTCCTTCTTCTGACGTTCCTCTTCTGTTTTGCGTCTAAAAATAAAAATAAAAAATCAAATACATTCAGTAGAAACTTTCCAAGTTAACAGTTTTAGCTAGCACAGTGAGGACAACACAGGCATCAGATCTTTGGAACTTTAGAGTTCTCAGACATCAGTAAGAGGAACTTGATTTTTTTTTTACAATTTTCAGACAGTTTAAACTTTTTGGGATACTGTTACTAGTAAATTAAAACCATGTTTATTAGCTTGACTGCTGTAACTGAGCGAGCATTGTGTCTTTGTGCAGAAGGAAGCCCAAAGTGATACCCTCTCTGTCAGAATATAAAGTGCAGGGTGGGCTAGTGCTCTGAGGAGCTTCACTCAGGCCAGCAGGGCTCATATGTTGAGTCTGAGCTACAGACTGATGACACCTGCTTATTTTGCAGGACCAGCTGGCATGTGTCTTCAGCTGGGCTCCTCAGCACATCTGGCTCTGGGATTAAATATCTTAGATATTAAAATACAACTTTTTGATATGGAAGTTACACTTTTAACTAAACCAGACATTTTTACATTCACTGTTACTGATCATTTGGATTGGGACATGTAGTTTTACCTTGTCTCTTCTTTCTTATGTTCTAGCTCTGCTTCCAGCTGCTGCTTTCGAAGCAGAGTCTCTCTTTCCCTTCTCAAACGCTTCTCCAATAATGCTGCTCGTTTCATTGCCATATCATTTTCTGCCTTTTGATCATCCTAGCAGCAACAGCATTTGAAGGAAAAGGACCCAAAAATATTAGGATCTCTAAATTCAGCAACTGATTTTGCCAAGTCATTAGACAATTAATTCTGTACACTGGGTTGCAATATCCTAACATGCTTTTACAGTATTTGAAATAAGTTTATTGTAAAAGGTTTTTCTTAAGACTACTAAAAACTTTCATAACGGAATTTTTCCTTCTTAAGTCAAACATAAAATTCAACACTTATATAAGTAAACTTGCTAAGTGAAATATTTTAGTTTAGAGTCAGATCCCACACTGCATAAACTTCTGTATTCAGCTTTGGAAGATTCCATGTGTATGGAGATGATGGTAATTTAGCACAAAAAGCAATAACTATGCAGCATAACTTCTGATCAAGCCAGATGTTTTGTTAGAACTGAGAAATGCTTCCAGACAAGCAAGGTACATCTCAGATATGTGATACAAGATTTTGGGGTATTCTAAGATGGAAATTAAAAATCTTGATGGCTTTCAGTATCTAGATTGCTCTCTTACAATGCACATTATAGTTAAAAGCCTCTCTGAATATAACTCATTAATAAGACAACAGGGAGTGCTCTGAAATACCAACTTCAAAAGGGAGTCTTGGAAGACTATAATTCCTTAGCACCTTCTCCGAAGTGCAACTCAGAGACATTCAACATTTTAGAAAATGCAGGCTCTTAGGTACTTCAAAAACTTTTAGTTAAATTCAGGGGTGGGATGGGGAAGTAAGGGTGAGATGTGAGCATGTTTAATTAAGGTCACCACAGCTTATGTTAAAAATAAATCTACATTCAGCATGCATCTTCCTCACCCAAAACTCCAAGCACTCTCCCATACCTATGAATGGAAAGGGATCCTCTGGCATGCTCAGAACCACAGTATGGTTGAATCTCACCACTCTTAAGATGCCAAATTAATCATCAAGTGCAAAAGATATGCTTGTACATTTAGAGTTGCAGAACCATCTGCTTTGACTTCAATGGAAAGTCATCACTGAAATCCATATCTGAAGTAAGAAGTTCCCTTTCAAAGGAAGCTTAATAGCAGACATACTCATCCACTAGTTCTCTTACCTTAAAAAAGAATCCACAACACACTTTCTGGTCATCCTCAAATTGTTCTCTATCACTCTCACCTTCATATTTCTCAACAGATACTTCATTTTTTTCTGGTGGCTTCAAATCTGATAAGGAAACTTCAATTAAGTTAGCTGTTTTGGGAGCTGGTGTTGGCAAAATTGGTTGGCTTAGCTGATCTTCATTTGGGGTGACGCAGACAGTTTCTGTAATAGGCTGAGCTAATACTTCAGAAACATTAGATTCAATAGGCTTAATCTCCTTTTCCTCCAACTTCTGTTCACACTGTTTCAGCAATTTTGGTCCTTCTTCTTTTGCTACCTCTTCTGTAGGCTTGACTTCCTTCAAAAGATTTCCCCTTAACTGAGGTTCACCTATGTGATCACCATCATCTCCAAAGCAAACAAATGATCTAGTCTGAATGGGAACCTGACTTGGAGAAAACCTCCTCAAACGGGGAAGACTATCCACAGACCGTGGGGCAGTCAAGGTACGATTTAGAGGTGTTATTTTCAGTTCATTTGGCCTAGGAGTCCTTTGCATTTTAACGTGAAAAGAGGCATTCTTCCTGTTGGAAGACTGTGGAGATTGATGTGTAGAGCGAGGAGATTCCTGTGAGAAAGGTGCAACGGGAGACGGAGTTCCCATTTGCCTTGATGAAGACTTAAAGTCCCGAATCTGCTTCTGAGGAGAAGGCTGAGGAGGAGAAATAACCCAAGCCTGGTGCTCTCTCATCTGCATCAACATCTCCTGTTGAAGGGATAGACGTTGCATTTCTTGTTGTAGAAAGTGTAGGGAAGAGTTTAGTTTTTCAATAGATTTTGTATATTCTAAGATATCTCCTTCATTAAAATTTTCTTCTGAGGGGCTTGCTAAATTCCACTGCTTCTCAGCATCCATAGGAGTAGCAGGAGATTTTAACCATTTGCTATGAGAATTTTCAGGGTTTTCTTTTATTAATTCTGAAGTCTTACTAGTTTGTTCATCTGATTTTTGAGTTTCTTTTTCTTTCAACTGATTACTGTCAGTGAATACCTTCTCATCTTCAGCCCCTGCTGCTTCTTCTCGGAGAGGTGATACTCCATCACCTTTCTTTTTCACAACATTAAGAAATGCTGTTCTTCCCATTTTCTGCCGCTGCTTTGTGAATGCAGCTTCAACTTTCTTCTTCTGTGCTTCAATGGCTCGCCTCTTTTCCTCTAGTTTCATCCTAAGATGTACCATTTCGG
This sequence comes from Aquila spilogaster, assembly GCA_024606505.1. Classification (NCBI taxonomy): domain Eukaryota; kingdom Metazoa; phylum Chordata; class Aves; order Accipitriformes; family Accipitridae; genus Aquila; species Aquila spilogaster. The sequence continues at coordinate 22,001,280 of JANHGO010000020.1, read as the reverse complement.
AAGCCAGTAACTGTGTAGTGTCTCTTCCTTGAGGAACAGATGCTTCCTCAGGAATATGAGTCCAAGCAACCACATGAGGGATGTTCAGCTCAGAACCTTCTGGTGTGGTTTTCTGAGAACTGCTCCCACTGCTTCTACTATCTGTGTGATTCAACTTCCTGAATTTCTGCTCTGCAAAGCTAGTCATTTTAACCCCTGAACTTGAAGAAGCACTGCTGCCTGCCTGTGATTTAGTACTTACTGAGCTGGGACAGGGACTTAATTGATCTCTGTGATTGCTAGCTCGCATGTCATAATCCTGGAGAAATTTAGATGGTTCTTCCATATCAGAGTCCATGCTTACAGTATAATCTCTCAAAGAAGAATCCTCATCCATCGTCTCTGGAATATCTTCTGAAGGGACATGTATTCCAGTATCTACTTCTGTATTGTCAGTCACAGGACTCAGAGCACCTTTTGTGTCTGTAATTATATCAGGGGTAGACTGATTTGGTTTAATGTTTGAATTCAAGATGCTCATTTCCTGATTGTGAAGAAAGAACCCGTTTGTAATTTGGCCTGGTTGGATAACTCTGGAAGATTTTTCAGTGTCATGAATTATCTGCAAAGCCTCTTCAATGCTTGGTGTCTCAATCTGATTGCCAAAATCATCCAGAACTGCCCTGTTTTGCAAAGCTCCATTTGGGAACCTGTGGCAGCTGCTCTCATTGGCATTTTTTTGATTTGTGTTGAGAGACTGATTGGCCTTTGTGTCTTTATGAGCTATCACATCCTTTTCCTCTTCAATATCTTGATTTTCCTCTTCTCCATTTACTGGTTTGAAGGACAGATTTTTTCTAATATGTTTCGGCATGCGGTTGATGTTTAGTGTAAGGCCTTCATTGCTCACAGATCTAGTCATTCCTCTGTTTGGAGTAGTTACTGGAATACTTTTTTCTTTGTCAAAAGAAATGTCAAATGAAACTCCATGTAATGATGACCTAATAGAAATTAGAATAAAGGAAACAACTCATGATTAATAGAAATGAAGTGTTCACATTCAGTTTTAAAATTATTTTAAGATTGTAGTATTAAAGGCACTGTTAGGTGTACTGCATTTTGCCTAGCTTCAAATACAATATAATACAATACAATATAATATAATACAAATACATATATTTATATATTTAATAAATAGATATAAATGTAATAAATAAATATGCACAATAAAAAATAATGTAACAACATTTTCTTCACAGATAGCCAATGCTTTTTATTACTTTGGAATAAATTATAGGCATTTTAGGAACATAGCAATTGCCATAGTAGATCAGAAGGAAGGTGTGAAGAGAGACACAATTTTTACTTACTGAATAACCCACCACTATAACTCTTTACCATTTTAACTTTAATTTACACCTTACAGATTAAGAGTTTATGACCGGTCTAACTGAAAAACAAAACATTCAGCCTGATTGTTCTTACTATCCACAAAGTAATACAAGTTTAAATACTACTGAGCTCATTAGCTATGTTACTCTTACCACTTTTAGTTGATTGCAATGAGTAAATGTGAACATATTTAATACCAACTATTCAAATCTCTCACATATACCTCATTTCAATGTAAAAAATAGATGATTTATTTCTGAAGTTTGTTTCCTATTACCGAGTTCTTAATCCATGATACAGTTTTCTCTTTCTACTCTTGCAAGTTGCTTACAAGAACTCTTATTACAGGATTCTGAAAATCCAAACTACAATGGAGCATTTATTACTATTTATGACCGATAAATAATTTTTTTAACCAACTCATACGGTAAGCCTACTTACCTTTTTTCTTTGGGCCATGTCCCTACATACCCATCTACATAAGACATTGATGTAGACCGCCTGATGACTCCTAAGTGAAATTAAAATATAACCCAAGGTAACTGTTATGATTTTTAAAATCACCTTCTGTTGCTTTAACAAATTAGTTTGCTTCAGTACTTATAACACTGCAATGGCAAAAAAAAGTGGTTTTATATTGAGAATACAAGTAGAGCAACTGAGTCAATTTAATCCTGAATATGTATTATACCCATCATCCCTCGAAGAATTTACTACTCAGTAAAATATACTACAAGCACTACTAAAATATACTACAAATACTTGTTGTAAGCCATATTCCACATAATCAAAACAGAAGTCAAATTAAAAAAAATAGACACAAAAGGTACAAACTTCCCATTTGTACATTTTATAAATCACAGAACTCATTCATTAGTCTTTCATGAAAGGTCTCCCAGTAATTCCTGCATAAATAGTATTTGAATAAATACAAGCAAGATAGCAATTTACTCAGAAGATGGCACCTTGTCTCATTGCCTCTTCCACTCATTTGTAAATTGTTACCTGGAACAGATGAATAAGACTGCTGGGGTGTATGCAGTTGGTGAGATGGTGTATAAGTTGGACTTTCCAATCTATAAAGCAAGAGACATTAACTTAGAAGTAATACATCAAAAGCCACATTACAAAAGGGCAACCAGACTTCACGTCCTGGGCCAACACAAAAACAGGTTGATTTTTTGTGACAGGGAAGAAAATGAGGTGTAATTCTCTTATTGAAATATTAATTTATTAACTAAAAAGAGAACAGTGTTATTGCCTTTAACTGGACCTAATTCAATAGACCAAAATATCAAAAAGGTATTTCTTCTACACAAAAGGCCACAGAGCGGCATTAGTTTTGTTAACATACTCGTCTCCCGATTTAGTTCACGTAAATACCATTATTAGAAGGTTCTCATTTTTTAAGTTTGATTTTAGCAAAAAACCCAAACATAAACATGAACAAAATGAGGCAGTTCCTACTGGCCTCAGAACTGAGTGACTGCAGCTACTATCACATACTTTTCATGCATCTCTCTTTCCAGTTGCTTAGTCTGAAACTCCTACTTTGTGTCTGGACTGCAATATGCACTAGAAGTGGATAAAGGAGATTTTGATAGACATGACTTTATAAACACAAAAAAATATATTCACTACTGAAACAGTAATGTCAAAGATTTCCTCTGTTTCTACTTACAACAGATACTTTTTCTGGTTCATAGAGAAGGTCTGTAATAGACTGGCTACGTTAACCCAGAAGAGGATTAACATAATACAGTGTTTTGATCAAGGTGCTTCTTCAGGATCAGAACAAAGACACATGCACAGACACATGCATTTTTATGTAAAACGCTTATAAAGAAGCCAGACTTAAAAACCACATTGGATTAAATCTTTTCATGCTTTGAATTTTGTTCACTGAGTTGAAGAGCACACTCCCAAACTCTCTTCTTTCTTATTCAGTAATTTTCAAAATATTTGTTTAGTGCTATTATAGTTTATATACAGTATGCTTTAGAAATGTTTCTAAATTATATTTGTGGGTAGGATATTCACATCAATTTAAGAAAAATATTCTTGTTTTACAATCTACAAAAGCATCTTTCATAAATATATACTATTCAAAATAGGTTCTCATAAATTCCTGATTTTTTGTGTTAATAACACTACACACTAGCTACATACCTGTTTTAAGTGGCATTTGAGATTTCTATGAAAGTTTAAAAATCATAGATATAATGTCTATAAGTTATCTTAAAAGAAAAGCATGCTTTCAAAATTTCATCCAGCAGCCTGTGAAAATTTGCTACCACAAAGAAAATCTATATACTTCATTTTCCCTCAAGAAAAGACTGATTTTGGCACCATGACTGTGGTTCCATGGCAACCACAGACATCATAAGTGCTCGTCGCCACAGTCCCACTCCCTCCTCTGCGCTGGATCTGGCTCTCCATCCGATCCTCTGAGTCATTTCAACAAGCTAAGCCAACAGAAAAACATTCATTTTTTCCAACTAGGTTAGTTTTTTCTGTCTTTGTGCACTAAAATGACAATGTCAAACACTCAATGGGCAGGCACGTGCAGTTGGGACAAGGAGGAAGGCCAGGACCACAACATCCTGCAGTCAGGTCTGTTCTGCCAGAGAACCTGCAGCCTGGGCATTAGATTCCTACCACCTGAAATAGCTTCTTAGGTCCCTCCTTTGTCCTACAATGCAGTGAAGTATCATCAAGTTAGATGAAGTACACTGGCTTATGAGGAAAGACATGGCTCTTTCTATTACTCAACACAAAAAACCATATCCATCACTTGTAGAGACACTAAAACAGTGTTGTGATGAGCTAGTACAATATGCAACTCGCCACCCATAAGGGCTTCACAATGATTTTTAGTGTATACCTGAACATGTCTCAGGAAACATTAGCAGTATTATAAAACACAGTGGTGGCAACTTACAGACTTGACAGTTAAATTTGGAATGGTAATGGCACTAAGAAACATAAAGGCTTTTTAAGTGTTTATGAAGTTAATTCAGATGCTTATTGTAAAACTTCCAGTTAGTCCTCTCCAGTTTAGAGGCCAAAACCATCTGCATAGACAGAACGTAAACATTTAGAGAAAACATAGTATCTTTTCCATCCAAATAAATCTATGTTACTGACAGAATTTGTCAGAGCACAGATAAATACATGGTTAATGGCTTCAGCTGTGGGGGTTGGGGGGGGGGGGGGGGGGGGGGGGGGG
>JANHGO010000020.1:21944123-21996580 GCA_024606505.1 Aquila spilogaster | reverse complement strand
ATACCTCTGTTTGGAGAAGATGCTGGAATGCTTTTTTCTTTGTCAAAAGAAATGTCAAATGAAACTCCATGTAATGATGACCTAACAGAGATAAGAACAAAGGAAATAACTGAGCAACTCGTGATTAATAACAAAATATTCATATTTGTTCTACAAGTTATTTTAAGATTGTAGTATTAAATGGACTGTTACGTGTATTGCATTTCTACCAGCTTCATTTACAAATAGAATACATTAAAAATGCATGTAAAACAGAATATAATAACACTTTCTTTATAGCCAGCCAATGCTTTTTAGTAGCTCGGAATAAGTTTGAGACACTTCAAGAATATAAAAATTGCCAGTCTAGATCAGAATGAAGGCATGAAAAGACAACTTAGACTTGCAGAATAACCCTTCACTTTAACTCTTACTATTTTAATTTTAGCTTACATCCTATACATTCAGAGTTTATGATTGGTCTAACTGAAAAAGGAGACATCTCTAGCCTGATTGTTCTTAGTATATACAAAATAATACCAGTTTTGATACTACTTTTTGATACTACTGAACTCATTAGGAATGTGACTCTTAACTCATTTGGCTAACTGTAGTAGGTAAATGTAAACATATTTAACACCAGTAATTTAAAAAATAATTTATTTCTTAAGGTTGTTTCCTACTACTGAGTTCTTAATCCATGATACAGTTTTCCCTTTGCTTTCTACTTTAGTAAACTAATTGCAAGATTTCAAAAATCCAAATCACAATCAAGAATATTCAATACATAATCAGTTTTTAATCAACTCTTATGGTAAAACTACTTACCTTTTTTCTTTTGGCCATGTCCCTACATTGCCATCTACATAAGACATCGATGTGGACCTTCTGATGACTCCTAGGTGAAATTAAAATGGAATCCAAGATAACATTAATATGACTTTTCATAGCAGTTACCTTCTGTTGCTTTAACAAATCAGTTTGTTTCACTACTTAGAACACTGCAACAGCAGAAATCTGTTTTTACATTCAGAACACAACTTGAGCAACTGAATTAATTAATTTCATCCTGTATATATAATGCTATACTCCTTAGACATCGAAGAACTTATTATTGAGTAAAATATAGAATCATAGAAGTGCTTGAGTTGGAAAGGAGCTTTAAAGGTCATCTAGTCCAACTCTCTGCAATGAACAGGGACACCTACAGCTCTGTCAGGCCTCTCAGAGTCTAGACTAGCCTGACCTTGAATGTCTCCAGGAATGGGGCATCCACCACACCTTTCTGGGCAGTTGCGCCATCACAGAAGGCCATAGAAGTTTGGTCAGACAGGACTTGTCCTTGGTGAAACTAGTAGTACTACAAGTACTACCAAAATGTACTAAAAATAACTGTTGTAAGCCATATTTCACATAATGAAAAATGAATTCCAATAAAAAAATGCAAGGGGTACAAAGCACGAACCTCCCCATTTGTATATTTTATGAATTACAGAACTAATTCACTAGCCTTTCATGTAAGACCCTCCCAGCAACACCCGGCATTAATAAGTTTTGAAGAAATTTGAATAAAGTAGCAATTTACTCAGAGAATGACATCTTGTCCCATTACCCCTTAAATCCATTTTCAAAATGTTACCTGGGACAGATGAATAAGGCTGCTGGGGTATATGCAGTTGGTGAGATGGTGTGTAACTTGGACTTTCCAATCTATAAAGCAAGAAACACTAACTTAAAAGTAATACATCAAAAGCTACATTATAAAAGTACGGTGAGACTTCATGTCCTGTGCCAACAAAAGATTTATTTTTTCAGACAAGGGAGAAAGTAAGATGCAATTCTCCTCTTGGAGCATTAATTAGAAGGAGCATGCTATATTATTACCTTTAACTAGACTCAATGTAGATAGACACAAAGTCAAAAAGGTATTTCTCTTACAGAAATGGTCACAGAGCAGTGCTGGTTTTGTTAATGTCCTTGTCTCCTGATAATATTTCAAGTAAATTTCATTGTTAGGAAATTCTCATTTTTAGGCTTGATTTTAGCAACAACATAAACAAATTGAGTGATTGCAGCTCATACTGCACTCTTCACACAACTCTCTTTTCTGTTGTTTAATCTGATATTTTTGTGTTTGAACTGCAGTACGTATGAGGAACACATAAAGGAGATTCTGTGCCAGATATAATAAATACAATAATAATACTAATCACTGGAAGAGTAGTTCAAAGGTCCTCTCTGTTTCTAGTTAAAACAGATTTTTTTTTTTGTTCACAGAGAAGGTTTGTAATAGACTAGCTGTTTTAATCCAGAATAGGCTTTCATAATTCACTGATTTGAACCAGGCACTTCTTCAGTACCAATCAAAGACATGCATAAAGACACATGCTTTTGTATGTAAAACGTGTACAGAAGTCAGACTTCAAAACATGCTGGATTAAATCCTTTCATGTTCTGAATTCTGTTCACTGATTAAAACCACGCTCCCAAACTCTTTTTCCAATAATTAACTTTCAAGATCTTTGCCCAGTGCTTTTACAGTTACATACAGTATGCTTTAGAAATGTTTCAAAATAGTATTTGTAGGGAGGATATTCACGTCAATCTAAGGAAAATATTGTTAGTTTATAGTATACAAAACCATCTTCTGTAAGTATATATTAAAACTACTCAAAAGAGTTTCTCATTAATGCATGATTTTTGGTGTTAATAATACTGCACATAAGCTAAACATATCTGTTTTAAATGGCATTTGAGATTTCTGTGAAAGCTTCTAAATCAATATTCATAAGTTATCTTAATAAAAGTATGCATTCAATCCAGCAGCATCTGAAAATTTGTTTTACCACAAGAAAATCTACATGCTTCATTTTCTCTCAGGAAAAGACTGATTTTGGCACCAAGACTGATTCCATGGCAACTCAGACATTGTAACTGCTTGCTGCCTCAGTCCCACTCCTCCTCTGTGCTGCTGTGGCTCTCCACTGGAGGCTGCTCTGAGTCACTGCTGTAATTCAGCCAGCAGAAAAACATTTACTTTCTCTGACTAGGTTACTTTTTCTTCTGTCATTGTGTACTGAAGTGACTATGTCATACAGAAAAGCAGGCAAGAATGTCCAGTTGGAACAAGAATGAAAGCCAGGACCAAGACATCCTGCAGTCAGGGCAGTCTTGGCTGATGGGGAACTGCAGCCTACATGTTAGATTTCTAGCATCTGAAATAACTCCTCAGGCCTCTTCTTTGTTATTCAGTGCTGTGAAATATCACTAAGTTGTATAAAGTACATCAGTTTATGAATAAAGATACAGCTCTTTCTACTACTTACAGGTTGCTCTCATAATACTCCAGCAACAAACCATATCCATCACTTATAGAGAAACTAAACAAGTGTTGTAATGAGACTGTAGAATATGCTATCCACCAATCATACAGACTTCACAATGACTTTTACTGAACGTGTCTGGGAAAAATAAGCAATCTTACAAAACGTATTGGTGGCAACTTACAAACTTGATAGTTACAGTTGGAATGGTACTAGTGTGCTTACGAATTGAATTCAGATGCTTAAAGCTTTCAATAAATCCTCTTCAATTTAGAGGTCAAAATCATCAGCAAAGGCAAAATGTACACATTTGGATAAAATGTATATGTATTTTTTAGATGAAAAAGATACTTCGTTACTGATAGAATTCATTGGAGCAGGAATAGTTCTGTAGAAAGAAAGGATAAAATAAAAGGCTAAGTACTTTACTGAACTGCTTGCAGTAGCTTTGCAGGGTGTGAACTGGCCTTGGGAACCTCTCTGTTCCAAAAACTATACCAAAAACTACAGTTTAACTTTTTCCTGGCATATATGCTTCATTTACACTAAAATAACTTCATTGTCTACACAGGAAACACTTGAGAAACATGCAGTAGAACAATTCAGAATCATGCCATTTTATAAGAAATTGTATTCCCTGATTCAAAGGTAGTATAGATTCCTAAATAAGAAACAACCACCAACATCACAAAACGAAACAGAAAAGGCCAAACAGGCTTAGCTGGGCTGGCAAGGAAGAATGTGCTGAATATTCAATTAAAATGCTAATTTTGTCCTTTCTGTGTCAGTTTAGAAACAATCAATAAACCTTTGCCCTCAATTTATAAATATAATGCAATGCTACCTCCCATTCACTAGGTTCAGATCAGATCACTGAAAGGCTTCCTTTACCTTGTTGAGAAAGATTAAAAGACTGTGAAAGAGTACTACTGACTCTCTGGCTTTACCTGGCTACGAAGTCGGAACCACAGGGGCCATCCACATAATTTCTTCTGTTAGCATTCAAACTGTGAGCAGAAGCTGCATCTTTTACAGGTTCAGCTGCCAGGAAGAGCAAAGCTCAAGTTACCATAGTTTAGTACTCAGTTAACATGTAGAGCAGAAAAGCTGTCTGAAATAATCTGAAGTAATTATTTCCAAAGATTTAAGAAATGCTCAGAGGTCCGATTATATAGATTAAAAAAGCAGTCACTTCCTTTCAGGTTTACCTTTTCCTCAGTTTTCATATTGGCACTGATTAAGACAATGGAGAATGAAAAACAGACTAGAGGAGGTAAAGGAAGAAATAAACAAAAAAAATCACAGCACTATTATTATTTTTAAATAAAAAATATTTAATTGTTCTTATATTCTTAAATATTCTTATTCTCAAATAGATTGTTTTCTCTTAGAAAAATTTTTCTTCCCCAAAAACCTTGACTGACCTTCCATTTAGGGAACGGTATTTTGGCCATATCTTTGGCAATATTTTAAAAAATTAAATCAGATCTTAATGTGTTATAAATTATATAAACAAGCAGACAAAAAGGTTGTTCAAGTCACACAACAGAATTCACTTTCCAGCTCTTGGAGAGACAATCACAGTACTATTATATGAATGTTTAAATTACCACTACCTCTGTATTTACTATCTCAATATCTACTTGAGAGCTGGATAATTAAATCTATACATTTAAACCGTGCCTTGCATCCAGGTGCAAAATGCAAGCCTACAGTTAACTATTTACCTACTTTCTCCAGATTTATGTTTCTTTCTCTTAGTATCTCTTCCTCAGCCATACAAGTTTTCAGGTTAAATTCTGATCTTGGCTCCTTATTCTGAACACAATCTCTGCACGGGCATAATGGATTCTAGGCGTATTTAGGTCAGGAAAATTTGCAAACGATTATACCACTATAATTTAAATGAGGCTTTTGTAGTAAACAACAAAATCTAATTATGATTTATGAGATGAGAAGAAGATTAGCATGAGGAAAGAGTACTTTGCTTCTTTAAGGGGGAGGTACAACGCCAAATCCTGTTAACTAAGATATTCACAGTATTTGGGAAGACTACAGTAATCTGAACTCATTTATATTAAAAACATGCATATCAAAACCAATCCTTTATATAATTACCTTGGGGATGCACAACAACACGAGGTTGTACAAATGATGGCTTCACCACTTCAAACCACCAGAACAGTTCTGCCATGAACACCATGTAGTTGCTCTGTAGGAAAAATAATCAGAGAAATCTATGTTAAAACATAACCCTTAACTGCAAACAAACAGAATAAACAGCACTTGGGATATACCTCTGTTTCATCCAGTTTACATTCACATCACTATTGCTTCCTTAGAAAATGCAATCAGAAACAGTGACCTGCAGCATCATCTATCTAATACCCATAATTCAACCAGATCGTAACCGTTTGGGTCAAAGTGTTTCATGATGAGCATATACATAGGCCTGATGTCCTGCAGGCAGGGAAGGGAGGCACAGGATGGGTGGAAAAGGATGCCTGTCAAACAGGTTAGCCATTTCGACACTTTAAAAAAAAGAAAAAAAGAGTAGAGAAAAGCCCTGAGAAAGTAAAATCAGCAGTACAGGGCTTCTATTTTAACTTTTTCCAGTGAAAAAGATCTCTGGTTGGCTCAGGCATATATGACTGTAAGGTCTGTAAGCTTTCTGTTGTCAATTCCCTAGCTAGCGCTTGTATTTTTAAGCAGAAAGATACCTCAAGTTTTGGACTCCAAGTAAACATACGACAAAAACACTAAAAGGAATATCAATTTATTTAAGACACAAATTACAGGCATTAGGGGTAAGAATATCCTTATCAAATTAACTAAAATTTACAGAAGGAATGTTTAATAATAAATAATTTTGTATCAGTAGATTTCAGAATGTAATTTAAAATATCTATTTGACATTTTTGATTCAGATTTATTTTTCCTGGACACTTCTAATGCAGATAAGCCTCCACTTAAAGGGATGCTCTTCGAATGAAAGCTGCTCATGTAGTTTAGTAGACAGTGAAGGGATCAGCCAGATGTTGCCACAGTTATTAAACACAAGCTATGAATAGACCAGGAAAAACACTATATCGGCTTGTTCAGCACTACAGAATCTGAATGAGGAATGAGGAAAGATGCATAGCAAAACCTTTTCTGTGCAAGCTAAATGCTAACTGTAGCATTCTGGTATGATTAGAAAAGAGTACACATAAACAAAAAAATGATATGTACTTTTCAGACAAAATATAGTCTTTATTATTGCAACTTCTATGCCATCTTCAATACTTTTAGCCTTCCTTCCCCTCAAACTTGTACGTTTTTAACTTGAAATAGTTTTTACTATGGAAGTAATTATTTTAATCATAGCTTTGTTCCCATCTAAAATAGTACGGTATTTAAATACTGAAATTCTTATTTTTATGTGGAGATGCTGCATTGAATAGCGTGGCTGTTCTATGAAGGACTCAGATATTTATTCTGAAAATATTTTCTATGCAGTCCTGAGCTGCTGAAATAAAGCTTGTTTTTCCATAACCCAAAGTTGTACTTACCAAAGAAATATGAAAGTGTTGGCTGCACAGATGATTCAGAACTCAGGCTACATTAGATGCTTTGTGATGAAATAACATGATGGAAACTGTGTTTTCTCTCATGTTATTTGTAGTCTGAAAAGTACTTTAATCATTATCAAAGGGGAAGACAGATGATCAGTGGCTTAATATATATATATTTTTTTGGAGAAACTAATTGTGGGCCTGTAGTAATACCGCTAACCAGTGCTGGAAAGAACGCAGATATTATTTCCACAGATTCTGCCTTGACTGTGCCAACACAAGTTCTAATAGCTTGTCATATGGTTACTACATGCACATACACACAGGAATATTCAGAAACATAACAGTATTTTAGTAGTTCAAGAACCAGCCCATAACTAAGCTCTGAACAGTTCACGCAGGCTGAAAAATACTGATCAGCAGATGGCAGACTTGCAGCTTCATATACGCTAAAACAATCTGATGTAATTTTTTCAGTTTTATATTTCCACCTTATTTGCAGCCTGTTCATTAGTTGTATGTAGTAAGATACATTAGTAGCTGCATTTTCTCTATTGCATCTTCTGCTATTGGAAGATCTTTTGAAAAAGAAGATCCCCTATTTTTAAGATAAAGTCTGAAGTCATTACTTGTTTCTGCATCAAAGGAAGACATAAGCCAGCTTGTTTTATGAAAATGTATATTAAAAAGACAAATTTTCTCTCTAATATCTCTATTCTCAACATACACCACAGAAATTGTGGAAAACAGAAATAGTACATCCAATCTTGCCACTTGAATTAAGCTACATCTCTTGTAATACTCATAGGTTTTAGATCTGCACATTTGGAGAACAACTGCAAGTTCATATATACAAACCACACAAATCACTTATAATCAGATTAGAATCCGATAAATTTGATTGGAAAAGCAGCCATAGACGCATTAGGGATTTTCTTGAAATGAACATAAAAAAAACACTGTAAAATTCAAATCACAACGCATGTTAAGGTCTCTGCTCTGTAGGCCAGGAAAGTACGCTACCTCAAATGCAAATCCATAGTTTGCATGTTGCAAAGCGTCACTACAAATGTATCAAGACCAAAGAGAAATGCAGTGTGTCAAACTCTGTGGAAAAGGCCCTTTTGAGTGTAGTCCAAGTGCTACATGTTTGCCATACGTCCCACTACAGGTTAACAAATGCCACAACAATTCAAGTTGAAGACTCCAGTACGTCTTACCCCAGATCAGAACAAAGAAGCAGTACAATCAGCCAACTAACATCAGTGAAATAAAACCCCATTGCTTCCCTTCAAATAATGACTGAGGAGCGTTTGGTCCCTCCTGGGAGGGAAATTCCTTAAACTATTCAGTGGTTGAACCTTCCTTTTCACTCCTGATCTGCACTCCTTCTAAACCAGCCAGATGGGAAGGCAGACCCTGTGCTTCCCCCACCATCCATTCCCAAGTGCCTCACAAAGCACGGCCAGCTGCTCTCCCGGGTTCTCACAGAGCCTGGATGCATGCTTACATGGGCTTACACAGGGTAGCAGCCTAATCTGCACTGCTGCCTTGAGATAAGAGGGAAAGCTGCACAGCACTACTGGATGAAACCCAGTCCTTAATTTCTAGGATTGACCTATGTGATATATACAAACATCATTTTTCACATCCCAGAGGACACAGTGCCCATTATAGCTTCTTCTCATGTCATTAGCAAAGTCACCAACTTCTTTACATAGGAAAGTGTATGTATTCAGAACTGCTCAAATGCGACACATTTTAATTATAAAACAAGTCTTTAGATATTCTATTCTCCTGCTCAATTCAGCAGATACTCTCCTGTGAAAAAAAAAAGGAAGCTCTGGAACCAGGTCCTCCACTTGGCTTACCAGACCTCTGACAGTGCAAATGATTGTTCTGTCAGCTCTTGTTAGTAACTAAGTGCAAAATAAGGTACCATGTGCTTAATTCAGATTCTAGACAGTTCAGACTCTGGCCCACACTCAGGTCAGAGGAACGTCCTCCACAGATGAGAGGCAGCAATTGTGTCTCATAATTGTTTCATTCATTAACCTTTCATTCACCTGAATAAAAGTGCTCTCTGGGGAAGTTTGGGTGAATCAATTCTTAGTTACCAGAAAACAGCAGCCAAATATAGGAAGCATATGTGCTGAGCAATAGTACATGAAAGTCTCCCAAGAACCCAGATGCTGCAGGTACTCATGGCCCTGAATCCATGAGAATGCAGAACAGCAGGAGCTGGACAAATCTGTGCAGGACCATGAGTGACACCAACAACAGGTTGTATAACCCTAACCACACTACGAAAGCAGTAGCTGCTCTGTGCAGACCAACTACACAAATTCATTATATATACACCTACACACACCCCTAATGAGAGAGGAGGCCTCCTGAGAGACTCTCTGGACACCTTCCAAAAAAGCCACTAGTGGGCTATCATGATCCCTGCTTCTGGGAGGACACTGTGTTGGCTTCCCAAGCATTGCTCCAAACGTATGAAAATAACTGAGTGAGCATGCAAGTGTGAGTTGTGTGAGCAAATGAATGCATTATGTGAATAGCTGTCTGCTATTAATAATGGGTCTATTACATTAATAACAGCAGTTTAATTAACAAAAGGTGTTCTTATATTGTGATGCATCTCACACCAACTCAATCAAAGAGTGTACAGTATGCACTTTGTGCTTGACCACTTAGCACAAAGTCAGGATACCTAGTGTAATTTTGAAGTCCAGCACTGTCACACCAAAAACTCCACTTCATTTTTTTTCTTGAAGATTTTTTCCAGCAACATATCAGTAGTTTGATTCTTTTTTGTTACTGCTAACACCATTAAGAGCGCAACAGTCTTTTACACAAGAATTGTCATAGTGCCACCTACTGAACAGTATGAGTCATCCTGAAAATAGAAATTTTTTTTTGATAGACATATGAAAACATGATGCTATAAATCCTAAAAATCACAATTACATAAATCTTGCAGACCAGTTTGATTCGATGTGTAATATTTAAAATATCTGTTTGCAAGGCAAGTTTTTTCAAAGTGACAATAACATTATTTGGGGAATATATACATCTCTTAAAACCTCCTTTAATCAGATAGACTGGAAAACTTAGAAAGAGCTCCTTTAACCATGCGCTTATTTTGAAAGTAAATTATTCTTAGCACTGGAAAAACAGAGTTTATAGCACTAGCCAAAGTTTCCATGTCAAGGTTCAAAAGAAAAACTTGGCAGTTCAACTCTGCAGAATTTACATCTAAATAAGTATCCACACCACAGCAACTTGTAAAAACATGGTCACAAAAGGGCCTTCTCAGTCCTAGAAATACTCTAAATCTTTGAAAGAACTCTAAATTCCCTCTAAAAGCACTGGTCAGAAACAGCAAAAGTATTGAGCCTGTAACATTTCAGAAGTATTAAGTCTGATGCATTGGGATATTGACAAAATATTTAAACTAAGCTTCATACTTCATACTGGCTTGTGATGTAATTCAAACCAGTATCTTCCAATATACCTGTAGGATCACATGGGAAACTACAGACAAGAGAGGATGCAATACAACAGACTTGTTACAAGTACGTAGGTAAATTACTTTATGTGAAATTTAAAAACACCAAAAGCTGATTGAAAGCTGTCACTAGACAGCTTTGCATACACAAAATGAAACAGCAATGGCTAAGTAGTCTAGACTTAGAGGGGCTGGTCCTGCTGCCCTTACTCATCCTGGCAGCTTATTACTTATTTGAAAAGGATTGGGTTCAACCCTACAGCAGACAACAAAGCTGTCTGCATTCAGGCTCTGGCCTCTGTGACTCAGCTTGTGAGAGTGCTGTAAAAATCATAAAAAGCAGTGAAATGACCTAGATATTTAGAAACCAATTACAGACCATCTGCAATGGATATGCTGACTCCATAGAAATATTACTTCATTCCCTAAAGGCAGGCCAGCAAGAATCTTAAGCAAATGAAGAAGAGCATTTATACAGAGAAAAATCTTAGAAAAACACAATAATGAAGAACTAAAGTTACAACTAGACAAGAAATAAATCAATTACTCTGATTCTTCACACTGTTTAAAAATGATAGGATAACCAAATGATTTTAACTTTCTAAAAAGATTAGAAACTTAGAATGATGAAAAATACTTAATTGCTTGTTTGAAAAACGGTATTTGCTGGACTTGTGTCCCCGCTTATATTTTTCACTGAAATTAACTCAGCAGAGCAAAACCTGAACAAAAATAAACAGCAGAGCAAAACACAGAACATTTAACAAAGTAAAAAAATCTTTAAGGTTAAAAACCCATGAAATTGCTGTATACCCATAAATGAATAATGAGAGTGAACAATAATTCCATGAACAACTACTCAAAATTTTGCACTTTTGTATCTTAAAAATTAAAACTAATGCAGACTGCTATTTCACATTTTAACCAACAGTAAGAAAGATAAAGTGTGAAATCATTTTGCACAGAATCAAAGTTTGTATAAATGTCTTCTTTTTAAAATAGCTTAAAATTAGTAGAACAACGTAACTGCCAAAAGAAAGTAGTTTTACATCCTGCTGAAATTTGTTGCTTGCTGTACCACAAAAGATGCAATACACTCTTCCACTCAGCCATATAGCAGCAGATCAAAAGGTTTGATATAGTATTAGAAAAAACAGCCCCATGGACACTGCTTACATTTTCCTTCTGCTTGTTTAATTTTTTATTTTTTACCTTTACTGAAGAAGCTGCATAGAGCATATCTTCGAGACTGAAATGGCAACACTGGTTAAGGTATTCCTGACAAAATTCTTGAATCAACTGTAGGTTATACAGGCTGTCAGCCAAAGACATTGTCTCTTTCAAACAAATATCTAAAAAAGAAGAGTAGAAGCGAAGATTAGATACAGTTCCTGATCTGCAGTAAGTGCTTTTGTTTTTGCTGGATTCTGGAGCATTTCCAGATGAATCCAAACTTGATTTTTTCTTTTCTGCATAAGGAAATTCATTTTTCTATTTCAGAAACTTAAGAAATGACAATACTATATTTATCTTAATACATCTTCGTATCTTCAGAAATTTTTCTAAACCTTTTTATAAACTGTTGACAAGTTTATTTTTTCTGCTTTGACTTCTATGAAACATAAGTTATTCTTTATCTCCTGCTATTTTCATATAATAAAAAGCAGTATTTAATTGCTAAAAAACATTTCTTTGTTTAGATTTTCTATACAGGAATGTATGCTTTTTCACAAAGCTCTCTTTGCCAACAGAGTACATTTTAATGCTATGAACTCTGAATTTTCCCACAAATGCAGCATCAGTTTAGTCTTATATGTTTGCTACTGTGGATTTGGATGTTTGATACAAATCTTTACAAAGATCAGAAGCCTCTGATTCATGAATTACCACTCTTATGTTTCAAGGTGCTACTTTACAACAAAGCACTGACAGTAGTGAATAGAATTGTGCAGTTATACAGTATGCTCTAACAAGCTTATGTCCAGCTAACAGCCTGGTTCTCTTTTTATGACAGTTACTTGGAAGATTAAGTAGAAAAAAAGAGCCATTGTAAAAAGCAAAACTGAAGAAAAGTAAACATACTTCCAGAGCATTCATTTCTTTCTGTCTTTTTCTTTCTTTTCTTTTCTTTTTTTTTTTTTCCTAAAGCAGCAGTGGATGACAGAGCTTTAGGTAACAGTTTTAAAGTGTGTAGGCTTCTAGCTGTCCTTGGATAAAGAATCTATTTGGATACCAGCAGGATAAGGGCTCCTAGCCTGAGCGACTCAGAAATATTCCATCACTCCAATCAATCCCCTATATAATATTGATGGAAAAAACATTTGACTAAACTGACCAAAATGAGATTAAGTTTAGTAATGCAAAATTTCAAACTCATACATTTAATCTAATAAAATTCTAATGTGATTAACCAGCTGAAATTGATACAGAGAAAGAAGGTATTGTGCATTAACTCATGTAAAGATAGTTTGCGAGCTTTCAGCTTCACACAGCTACGAAAAAAGCAAATGAAGCTAGAATGCATTAGCAAATGTGTTTCTAGTAGCAACAGGGAAGTCATGGTACAAGGCAGTAATGAGATGCCAGTCTGGATTTCTGTGTACAATTATGACCATCCACATTCAAGAAAGATGAACCAAAAGTGGACTAGTTGCAGGAAAAACTACTGAAGATAATAACAAGAATGGAAATCTATGTCATAAGGTAAGACTGAAAAGGTTGGGTTTGGTAGCCTGAGCAAAACAACAGAAAGAAAACATATCAGAGCAGAAGACATCAGATTAGAAGAAGCTATTCAAGTTAAGGGCGCTGCTGTAGAACAACAAATGCCTGTAGACAGGCTACAAGCACATTTCAGCAGGAAACAAGAATAAGACTTAAAATCATGGAAGAAGTGGAGCTCTGCAACAGTCTGAATAGAAGTACAGATTTTAAAAAGCTAGACGGTTTTAAGATAGAACATGATAAGTCATGAAAGGAATTATATAATTTTAAGCCAATCTTTCGTCTCACTTACACAGACAGTCCTTTCTAGTCCTATATTCCTAGAAGAAAACGTAGATTTGAAAGTTAAATTAAGTCTTAATGAGAAGAAAGCATTTATTTTAGAGCTCTGTAGTCTGGATTCCTATTTTTCTCCCTGCTATTAGTGCATTTTTAAGCACTTTCGCACATACATTTTTGTTATCTGCCTTCCTCAATTCCAGTACAGAATAAAATCTTAGTGAAACTTAAGAAGTATCAAATGCAGTATTATCTAGACATAGGGAAGACTGGCAAAGTCTCTAACAGTGTTTCGATTTGTTTAGAGTATATTTCAATTTATTTCTGAGACAATGGCGCACATTTTTATGTCTTTAGGGCAAGATACCTAATGAACATTAAAGCTAAGTTCAAAGATGACAAGCGCCTTGTTGCATTTCAATGTGTTCGAAGACAGATGCTGGAGGAATCTGTTGTTAAGTACATATGCCATTCTGAAATAGTATAAAAGATCCTTTGGACAGTCATACTAAAAACAGTAAGAAGGAATGAGGTGTTACCCAGTTTAAACACAACCCAAATACTAACTTTTCTAAAATCATATACAAGTGTATATATTTGGCTGCAACATTCATATGAACTGAAAGTTGTATTTTTGAAAATTCACAAGCCAAAGAAGAATGATGAATGTATGCATCTTAGTGTCTTTAATCTTCAAAGCCTACTGAGCTGGAAGCTTCCTATAAAGTGGTTGTGCATATGAATTCCATATTCCAGTACCTTTATATCCTTGTTCATATTCCTGGATTTCTTAGGATGAGTATATACAAGCGTTCCCACGACATCAAAGGTATCATGGACACAGCACAGGCAGAAAATGATGGGTGTTAGCTGCCAAGACATTTTACAGCTGCAAGAAGCTCTCAATTGCCAAGAGGAAGATATGACTTGAACCAGTCCACAGTGCAAAGATAAAGTTGCTCATCATCAGAAAATTGCTATTATAGGACAGCATAACACCAGTATGTTCTACACAATATACTCCTGCTTATCAATGATACACATAACTATCAGAGAAAAGCCCTGACCATAGAACAACTATTTGCCATGCAGTGCAGCTAAGCAGTTTGTCTACTTTCTGTGAAAAACAGAAGTGACCCTTCCATGTTTTATATCTGTAACTGCTCAGATTCACAAGAAAGCACTTCTGCAGCTTCAAGAATCAGAGTTTTCCAGATGGTTGCAAATGTTGTAGCATGACAACAGAAGTGTTGCACAGTCATATCTGCAATAGCATGTTGTCATACACACGTGTGACAACATAAAAGTAAATACAATGTGGAACGACACCTCTGTTCTTGTTATTTAAGTTTAAAAATACACAGGTAAAAAGTTAACTCTAATTCCATCACCATCACACTCAGATTATGCCTCTGATGTATCTTATTCAGCACCTTCCTTTACATATATCAAATACAGACATTTCAAGTGAGACATGTTAGACATACCCTCGAGTTTAACAATATCTGGACAGTAGAAGTGGATCAGGGCTGCTA
The DNA here is from genome assembly GCA_024606505.1 of Aquila spilogaster. NCBI lineage: Eukaryota > Metazoa > Chordata > Aves > Accipitriformes > Accipitridae > Aquila > Aquila spilogaster. The sequence continues at coordinate 21,981,672 of JANHGO010000020.1, read as the reverse complement.
AAGCACAACCATCTGTACCATCTTTCAGCAAATTTTCCACCAATGGAATGCAGGGCAGCTGCTTGAGCAATGTTTGTTCCTTCCTGTAACGGGCCTACAATATAGAATGAAGGGATTAAGAGACACAAAGGCTCCGAAACATATGAATAAACAGATTTGTACTGTAGGTTTTACACTCAGTGCAAAAGCAGCATTCAATAAATAACTGAATATTCTCAGTTTCAGATTTCCTAGAACTATTTACTTCATGCTTTGTTTTGAATGCCAGAAATAATAGTTAAAAGGAGCCTATATGACAACATTGATGCTTTCCTTCAAAACTATCGAATTTTAATGATCTCTGTACAGCTAAATTAAAACTTATTTAACATCCAGCACTCATTTCTATTCAATCAGAAGGGATCTGCTTGTAAACACAAGATAGACCCCTATCTGCTGTAAGGATCACAGTTTCATGTTACCAGCAATGCAAATGACTATGAAGTTAATGCACAAGAAGCTTTCTCAAAATCTCAATAACATAACTGACTTAACGGCAAGTTCAGAAACAAGGGAATCTGCATCAACTACATTTCATTACTAGTATGTTTCACTATAAGCGGTTTGAAACATAAAGAAGCATTAATGGTCAAGTGTTAATGCCAGGCAGCAGCCCAGTTACAAAAAGTAAATATTTTGAAAAACAACTGAGTATATGAAGAGGTCATTAGTTCAGAATGCTAAGACAGCATTTACCTGCAATTAATATATTTTTATGGTTTTCTCTTTTGGGCGGGATGAGGGGGGAGGGGAGACAGCTAGCTTAACAAATGTTATTTACGACTTCAATTTTTTTTCATTATTTCCTGAGAAAACAAATGGAGGTGGAAGATTTTAATTTGTTAATATTTACTACACTTTATTTTTAAAACAGTACCAAATGATTACTTTCCCTTTCATACCACAGAACTAATTATAATTCCAAGATTGTTTCTGAGTAAATTTTAGTAATAAAAAAGTAAATTTCATTCAAATACACACATTAAGCTGGAAACCAGCCCTGTAGGAACTTAGTGAAGCTTTTGAGGATGTCATTCCAGTGAAAAGAAGGCTCTGGGAGACCTCACTGAAGACATTCAGTATTTAAAGGAAGCTTATAAACAAGACAGAGATCAATGTTTTACATGGTCTTATGGTTACAAGACAAGGGGAACAGTTTTAAACTAAAAGATGGTTAAACCACAACAATTAGATGTTTGGAAGAAATTCTTTAGTAGCAAGGAACTGGAACAGACTGTCCAGAGAAACTATGGATGCCCCATCCCTGGAGGCATTCAAGGCCAGGTTAGATGGGGCACTAGGCAGCCTGCTCTGGTGGGTGGCAACCTTGCCCACAGCAGGGTGTTCAAATTAGATGATGTTTAAAGTCCGTTTAATTCCAAGCCATTCTATGATTCAAGCAAAGCTGAAGCTGCAAGTCCCTGTCTGCTACTCTCCACCTTTCAGTTGATCTGGAGCAGTTACTGATGGGGCTGCATGATAAAACTTTTGCTCCACCAAAAACACTTCTCCTTTGTTTCTACAGTGAGTGGGCAGGGCTGGAGGCTTTTATGGGTGGGGTGAGAACTGTTTAAGCTAGCTTTGTTGGTAAAAAAGCCTGTAAAACCACAGACAAACCCTGAAGGCCATACTTACTGTCACTGGATTTCTGCTAAGGATGACAGGGGATTATCTGTAGCGCACATCAGTGTCTTCTAACAGGCCCAAGAAGATCTAGTCTAGTAATAAAAGACATCTGTTCTAGGAAAATTAAGGTCTTGTATTTGGCCCAGAAAACTTCTACTCTAACAAATTAATATTAATAATTGGTTAATTAATAATTAATAGCCAATTAATAATGGAGAGTTTGCCTTTATTTCATACTTGAAACGGACTGGTATTTGCATCAAGTATTTTGCATGCTGTGCTGAATACTCATTAACATCGAATGCATTATTAACAATTTTTCTCATGTTAAACATGAGAAAACAGGTCAATTCACTTGCCCTGAAAGTTTCTTTTTTCACTCTCAGGCAATACTGTGATCAACTATGATGAAAATCCTTTAAGTTTCAAATACAATATGATTAGGTCCCTGTACTTCCCCTCCCAAATGACTAAAACTAAGCCAGTTAAATATTATGATTTAATTATGAAATAATGTTAGAAGATACAGGATATAGATGGATTCTAACATTATGGTCCAAATAGTTCTGTAATATTTTATATATTCCTTTAAGTATCATCTTTTTAATGGAGTACTGAAAAATAATTTAAATTAGTAATGCAATGGTCCTGCATATTATGTTCTGTGAAAGTCTGCTGTCACTCCAAGGATGCCTTAAAATAGCCTTATGAACAGTGCCTGGAAACTGTGTCAAATCATTACAGTGAACCTAGAAAGAGGACTTAATTCATTGTAGAGTATGCCAAGCACATCATTTCAGTAAAATAAACAAATATAACCTGACATGCTAGGTTCATTAAGGTAGAACAGGCATAGTGTTCCAATTTGGCAGAAAAGATAAAAGAAATTATATTGAAAAACAGAAGACGCTGGTAATTGCACTGCATTTCTAATAAACTTCCATTTGAAGAAACCCTTCTAATCAGTTGCAAAGTTTGCTAATAAATATGGATGCAATAATACAAGAGACAAACAAAACTCTACATTTATTATAATGCCGTATTACTCGTTTAAACATAAATGCTAATAAAAACATTTTTGTTTCTGAGATTCTATATAAACCAGTCTGAATTGGCATCTTTGAGCTTATTCCACTTGGACAAATTTCAGTATAGTTGAGACATTGGCAGATGAACAAGGTTAGCTAAAAACTAACTAAAAGTCTATCAGCTACTCTGTCAGAAGTGCTTGTGTGTATTCTGAGGCAATCATCAATAAGAAACACTCTGATGCCTTTATCTTTGGTAACATGTTATAAATTTACTTCTCAGAGTAACTTTCCAGCTGCCTATATGCTGAAGTCCATCCCACTATTGAACATTTGCACTATATAAAGTGAAAAGTGGTTGAACTAACAGAACATTTGAGCCACTGCTTTCCTGCTGTATTATCGGTAGCACTAGGGTTTCAACTGTATCTCTACTCAAGTAACAGGCTCCAAGTACCTCTAGTGCAAGCAGTTTATGGACAACTGACAGGTGAATTCAGGTTACAGGCTTCGATTTTTATGGAAGTTAGTTTACTAAACAAACTAGACAAAAATAGAACAAAAATATTCTGAAACTAATGTGAAGTAGCCACTTTTTTCTGTATCAACGGAACAACAACAAAAAAAAAGAAAATGTGCTTAATTTTCTGCAAAGCAGTAAAAGGCATTTTCTTTTTTTCATTATTCCCTCCATTTAATTCCAAAACTAAGTTAATGGATTACACTGTGAAGAGCAGAGTCTTTGTGTGTATAAATGTCACAATCTTAATGGAGAGCATTACAGAGAAATTATTATAAACTTACATACTGATTAGTCTACTGAAAAGTGTATTTGAACATTTTTAGTTATTTTTTCTTTAATCCCAACACCAGGAACACCGTGTAATCTCTGGTGCTGCCTACATGCATCTGCCTTGTCATTTTTTAATTCTCCCTGCAAAGTATGAGCAATATTTTACTAGTTATGATAAAGACCTGAGGAACAGCTAAATCAGTTATTCGGTAATCCTTAGATCAAAGACATAAGGATTAGTTCTCTGGAATTCAGACCAGAAATATGCAATTCTGCATGTAACTAAACATCTGACTAGCTTATTCCCAGCCAAACCGTGTGTGTCTGTCCATGCAAAGATGTTATCCATATTGCAAAACCTGTTGTAGAATTAATAATAGGAGTGCGTTTCAGGGGCAAGTTACTGTATGATAATGATAACCCCAAGGAGATGCAACAAAGGGAAAACAAAGTTTAATACAATTTCAGACCCGAACAGTCACTTTTTATTGCTGTTAATGAAATTACGGTCTCCCTATCAATAGATTGTTTTTTTATTACTTTCTGTGGGAGGAGAACTATCTTAAATCAGTTGAAAAATTAAGGAATTCCAGACAAATGGTGAAAAGACTGCATATTAAAATACATCAGAAAGTTTCAGATTCCATATACAATCAACAATCTAAAAAAAAGCTTGCAGAAATAATTCTTAAGAGTCAATTTTGAATAGCATAGATTTACTGGAATTGTTTGGGAAAGTCTTTTGAAAAAAAGAGTTAATAATTGGTAGTATCATCTTACACAAAACGATAGTAAATCTCACCCTGCATCATATCTTAAATTTATCTTTCACAGATTACCTTGCAAAACAGGGTGTTTGGGTTTTTTTTTGTTTCTTTATTTTTATTATGCACACCTTTTCAGAGTAATCTCTTATCAAATTATCTTGAAGAGATAAATGAAATAAATAATTAGACCAGCATGACATGGACAAAGCCATTCCCAAAATAAGCTAGTTGATCAAAGTGAAGCAGTTGGGCAAACTTACAGGAACCAGTTTCCAATACCATTTGGTAGGAGACTTCAGAGGAAGCAGTAGGAAAAAAAAGAATAAAAGCAGAAAGCAAAGGAAAAAAAGGAACAATTTATCAGATTTCACAAATTATTTTCACAGAGCAATTTTCTTCAACATTCTCATTTTGTTTAATGGTAAATTATAATTTAATGGTAAACACTAGAGCACTATAGCCACTGTGCATCCAACTCACTGGCACAAATAATACTGTAGAAATATGCATCTTCAGTCTTTGTAGATCAACATTATCATTTTCCCACATAAACAGATAAGATTGCCATGTCAATGCAGTTCTGTTAAGTGTTTTCACACATGTAATTGTACCCTGAATATGCAATCTGACTAAATAATTCATTTGAGACTTGAAGTTATGATATTACAAGTATCAAAATGAACTCCAACAGCGCATATGGAGAAGCAGGGAAGCTAAAGCAATGAAAAAAGGTATAAACACACTGTAGTACGTTACAACCAATTGCAGTGAAGTTTGCATTAAACACTTCAAAGCCAAACAGTTATGTTTATAATGCTTAGAATACTTTTGAACAGTCATACAGTAGTTTTCAGAACAACAAGAGGTGCAAGCAGTTATATTTTTGCAATGACAAATCACATTAGCATCAGCTGCATGATGTGCAATGACCTGAAATGTAGAAGGAAGTTTGACTATTCACAGAGAAATGATCAGAACTGGTATATACAACTCTAAACTGACACATTATCAAAAATACTAATTATAAGGAAAGTTTTAAAAATACAAATTTAACCTAAAAACTGAAGGTGGAGCATAGTGAAGTTGGTGGATTTCTCCATACTTGAATGGATGAAGAAAAGCTGAAATCTCTTGGAACAACACATCGGGAATTGAATGGCTCTTGAAGTTGCACTTCATATGAACAGGAGCAAAATTATTATTATAGAAATTATTAAGAATTGATCAGTCACTAAAAAAGCCTGACAAGGTAATCCTGATTTGATCTCATAGTTTTTTTTTCCTCTTTTTTTTTTTTTTAAAGAGAAAATTAAAAACAGTCTCAGGTGAAAACCTGCAGTCCTACAAGAAGATTCTCTAATCTACAAATGAAGTTTTAAACATGATTCCATGATAAATTTAACTCTCCATAAATTCATCCTATGATGCCAAAAAAAGGCGGTCATGCCATTCACCAGGCCCTTGCTTCTGCTCTCTTCCTTGCACCACCACTAGTATTCATGCAGCTGTGCACTGAGTAGATCAGAAAGCTGATCCTGCTCCAAAGCCATCTTCTTGATGGGTTAACTTTTGCTAGCAGTGGGGACTTAAGGACAAATTAAATTGATTGCGGAACTATAGTGTTAGTGTTTTACCTTCACACAAAAGTTGCATTGTTTAAACTAATTTTAAAATATGTTTAAAGAGTTCAGGTCTTGGGGTAAATATTTTTCAGCTTGTTTTTCTCATGGCATTTGCATTGATTTAGCTAAATGTTGACTCACTTGTCTCTTTTGTGATTTACACTAACAGTTTAAGCTCTGATTACACTGAAAATCATTAGTTTAACCAGTGCAACTGTACATTTACCACATATTGTTCAACTGAAGCCTGAAAACCAAAGCTACTACAAAATTTCAAATCCTAATTCTGAAAGATGCAGAGACTCTACCAGAAACAGATGGGATTACCACAAAGCACCGGCAGATCAAGATCCACAGGGGACTACCTGGAGCTAAAAAGCATACATACTCCTTCCTCTCTTATCTTCTACAGGAAGCTAGCAGCAGAAGAAAGTGAAGGAAAACAAAAGCAATCTCATAATCTGTTAATATTGTTTGCAACTATTCAGAAATAGATAATAGGTCTATCTTACCAGTTGTATCATTTATTTACATGATACTTAACTTTTTTAGCAATACAGAGATTGACTATTTATTACAAAAAAGCTCACAACAGATTTTCAAGAAGATAAGGTATTATCATCAATGTCTTTCTTACAACTGATATGTTTAAGAATTTATCACACAAGAGATTAGAAAAAAATCAAGTAGTTTACTCATTAACTTTGTTTCAGTTTTCAAATACTGAACTTCACTGCTTCGTGGCCAGAAATTAAGAAAAGCTCACCCTGATCACGAGAATGACCCATTCTTCCCATGGTAATTTGGCCACCTCCCTAATTCAGCAGGTGAGATATTCTTAAACAAACTTAGTTTGGGTTCAAAACCTAATCACAGCTTAGAAATGCTAAAACAAATTTCTGAAGGAGTTGTGTCAGAGCAGATGGAAGATTGCAAAATTTGTTAAATTTTTAGAATGGAATCATCACCTTTAGAACTCCTTACCGTGTGGGTAATACGACAAACCTAAATTACAAAATAGAGACTCAGCCTGAAAATGCTATGCTGCAGTAAATATGCAGAACTATCATTTATTTTTTTCTGGAAACTGGTAAAGTGTGTAATAATATCACATTGGTTTATACAATGGCAGTGATCAAACCCATCCATTCTCTTTTCGATTTAGTAAAATCTACTGATGGTAATAACTAAACCCAGGCATAGGATAGAATAAAAAAATAAAGGAAAACTGCACTGATTAGTACTCAGACCAGAAATTATACACATATTTCAGCAGTAGCCAAACCTTGTACAAAAGTTCAGTCAGTTTTTTCACAGCTTTGCTGAGATATGTGAGGAAGGGTCAATGCCATAATGTAACAGGACATGTCACTGATTCCATGCTATAAAAAGAACGCATGAGCTGATGGCATACAGAGACAAATAATCAGACACTGTAGTCTGAAGATAAATACTAGCAGATGCTTGACAGGAGTCTCTTCATAGTTTAACAGAAAATGTGAATGACTGATTTTAAAAAGATTTTCTTTATAGTTTTTTGTGGAAAGTTTGCATTCAGTGCGATTCACAAGTTATGAAATACCAGTTTTAGGTGTATGTTTAATATGTTTTCTAAATCTCAGATATTTGTGTGCATGCAAGCATCATTAACTTGAGCAAAAACATTTGGTAAATACTGATACATTAAAAAAAACAACACTGAGATTTCACAGTTAGTCATCAGTTGAATCGACCAGTGTTTCTCAAAGAAAACCTAAAATAATAATCTGAGTTGAAAATGTTACCATCTTCCTGCATGTAAAAAAAAAAAATCAGAGATTCAAATTCCTTAAATACTTACAACTACAAGCAATTGAATGTTCCAGATCCGAGACTTATTTTCTAAAAGCAGATTCCACTTGTCCTTGCAATCACTGAAATCTTATTGTACAAATGGTATTTGTAAAAAAAAAACAACCAACCAACCAGCCCACCACATAATCTGCAGTAAACTCCTACTAGCAGAAGAGACGTCCAGGGGTCAACAGGAGCCTGAGGTTTTACCCACATTAAGCTTTTCAGCTAATAAATAAAGCTATACTAATATATACTCATAGCATGGAATACTTGACAATGTAATTTATGCTGCTGAGTCTCACATCAAGGCAAATAACCTAACATGCACCTGGGACAACACTACCTAAAATTCGCTATATATATAGAAACAATTATAAATTTTTCCATTATTTGTCAACTGTCAAATGATTTTGCTACTTTGCAAGTGCATTTGTAATCTGGCCAACAGAACAGGCTCTGGCTGTGTTAGAGATTCATAATTCACAAATGCTCACACTAACTTTAGGCAATTTTTTCAGTCCATTGGGTTTATTTATGGGATATGGTTATCGATCATGCAGTCTGTTTCAACAGTTAATTCAAGAACAATGACATCATAAAACACAAATTTTATCTTGACATTCCTAGCAAAATGCAAATTGTAATTTAAGGGAGAATAAACATTACTGATTTTTTTGTTTTACAAATACTGATAATTTTATGTAATTGCTCTGATATTTGTGTTGTTTTGTTTTGTTTTGTTTTTTTTCATAGACTGCTGTTAACCATATTAAGATTTTAATGCACTTCGGATTTTAAGAATTATCTTCCAAAAATAACTTATTTTATCTTACTTTCAGCTAGGATAGAGTTATCCAGAAACATATTAAACATGCAATTTTATATACTCTGGAACTCTTTATATACTGCATGCAATCTTTCCACATTTAAATGGGTATAATGCTATTCAATTAACTGAACTCCACAAACAAACAAACAAAAGAAACAAAACAAAAAAAACCCACACCCTTTTAGGAAAATTTATTAAACAATTTTTATTGTTTACATAAAAAACCTTGTAATAAACATTATCTTGGATCATAAAGCAATCCTTCCCATGATGCCACATGCAGATTTCTCTCTTTTGAGATGCATGTAGTTCACAAGGGTGAACATTAAAAAAAAAAAAAAGCATAAAAATGTGCTTTCCTTTTTTCTCAGTAGACTCAACTGCAGTTTTAATTTATTTGGAGAATATTCATTAATACCATAACAGATGTTTCCTTGCTGTCAAAAACTAAATTGTCATAAAGGACAACTGGGAATAGAAAGTGCTACTTTACTATTGTTACATTTAAAAGGTTTAACTTCATGGAAATCGTGAAACTAATTCCAAAAAAAGAGGGGAGCTGCATTCTATGATCCTTGTGGGTCCTTTCCAATTCACTATATTCTATGACCCTATGAAAATTAAAAACTTGCTTTCTGTAAAAAATAGTTAGAAAGTTCAATGTTTGCAAATGTGTTTACCAATACGTACCATATCTAAGTAATTTTTATTCACAATGAATGCTTGTTCTCAATTTAATTATTTTAACTCCAGTACGTACCTTCTGACCTCCTGCAGATTCCGCACTGTGATGCTCTTTAAGTTTTTGTTCCTGTTCCATTATGTCTTTCAAATGTTCATTTACCTAGAGACAAAAAAGCTTATTCAGTAGTCTAAGAAACAAGTTGTAGAAATTGCTAGTTTTCTTAAGGTCTGTAAATCACTACCCTAAGTTTACTGAAAAGATTTTACATTTAACTATTTCTGATTCCATAACTGTGAAGTATAATCTCCAGATGTCAACATTTCAGCTGCAGTCTAGGTCACTTACTTTTAGCTTTACGTTGTATTAACAACTCTGCCCTTCATTATGCTTGACTGCATTTGATAAGGAGTCTAGTGCTGTCTCTTGATTTGATTATGTGGTGAAGGTAAACAATCTCAAGCAAGATGTGTTCAAATACAGACAGAACACTTTGCTTTTAAATCATGATAAATTACAGAATAAGAAGCCAGCTCTTCTAACATAGCCAATAGGAGACACTTGACCAGTCAACATGGTCTCAACGTGACAGTGACTGTTAACATGCCATATGTAAGTTATATTATTCTATTTTATTTAGACTTCCCAGTTATCTAGTTTGCATAACTTGTTTAATTGATTTCTGCAAACTTTTCTTTTTGTTATCCACAAACAGCAGACGAAAAAACAGTCCCTGGCAGATGCAGTCTTGATATGCCTATATACATATTCCTATTCAGTCACCTCTAATACAATCATACAGACTACAAATAAACTCAGGGTTTGCTTCTCCAGTGATCATACCTTGTTTATCCAGAACATGACAGCATCCTCTATGTCATAAGGTAGATCTGTAGCTTGGAAGAAGGATGAATACTGCTGAGTGCATGCAATCACTTTCTCAACGCTGACCATCTCTACAGTATATGCCATCATAAGAGTATCGATCATAGCCAAATGAGCACTCTACAAAGAGAAACAGTAATGCCTAATTATTATGCAAACTGAAATGTCATTTTCTTACATACTGTTTGCAAACATAGCCAGATGCATACAGAGACCAAAACTGTAAATGCTATAAGATTTCTGTCTGGTTTTCAGTTTTTCAATGAAAGACAAACAACAGAAACATGCACAAGAGATTTGAGAAAGCAAGACAAAGCGAAAAAAAAACCATCGAAACACTTACTGTGAATTAAAATAACTTGTGTAATAAAATAAACATCAAAATACAGAAATGTAAAAGTAAAGAAAAAAACAACTTCTGTGATTCAAACATTACATCAACTTGATGTCTTAACAGAGCCTAAGAGGTTTTCTGAGGTCTTCTCAGTCAAAACAATCCCCCTGGCCTGATCAGTGTTATTTATTCTGAAAATAAAAACTGAGACTGGCTAGCAAGCAACCTTCATCTTCATTATATTGCTGCGTAAATGGAAGTTTATCTATTTTTCAAGCTGTAATCCCGGAAGAAGACACAATTATACTAACATAACTAAAAAGTAATATGACAGAAAACATTTTTCTTCTAGCAAACTGATTATCTAATACAGATGTAGCCAAACACATACAATTATGTTTAAAATAGGCATATACTGATAAAAAAAACATGGTTTCTGTTAACACAGATGTTTCCATGTATTGAAAGACCATGTCTATTTCAAAGTTTATAATAAATTTTAAATAAATAAATAAACAACCAGATTATATTCTCATGACTGAATAAAAAAATGATGCCAGTTTGTAGAGGCAGTGCTTAACAGATTTGCTTCTGCTCCACAACAAGCTTTCTAAGTATTAAGGAACAACATTTCCCCTAAACCAAAATGATTTCCTAAGACAGTATTTTTGAAAACACTGCTTTTAAACACATCTCACATTGAAAACAAAGACCCCCAAATGCTTGTTAAACACCCACCAGCTCTGTCCAATTCTATTAAAAAATATGCATATAAACATTTCACACAGTAGCTTCTACAGCCATGGCAACAGCAATGAACACCATGAGTCAGGCAGCAATACGCTCTCTCATCATTGTAGTTGAGGCAGTATGTGCACATCATTTATTCCAGAATTTCCAGTGGGAAAAAGATGAACAGATTCAGATTTCTTGCTGCCCTTAGCGTTTGTATTGCTGAAGATCGTTACGGTGCTACTCTTAGAATGAGACAGCAAGAAGCACGTAACATTTTTATGCAGCTAAACTGCTTCGTTTGACAAAAAGAGGCAGATTATTCCTTACATACTAACTACATATTTTCATGAAACTGTTCCTGATAGCAAACCTTCCTGGCAACAGCCTGTGCTCTTATACCTGCTGTGACCCATGAGCCTCTCTGCCTGCCATAGTGTGGGCACTGCCAGCACAACAGTGCACTGGGTGGGAACCAGTGCTCCTCCTGCTCAGCGCCTGCATGGCTGACTGACTGCAGGGCTCTGCCCTGCAACTGACAGAGCCTCCAAGGTGCTGCTGGAGCTGTGGTTTGGACATATCCAGAAGTCTTATACACATATCTAGTAATGGGCATGTATTATCTATTAATGGAACAACCAGCCATCCACAGTATATATTTTTTTCATTATCTCTAACTCTTTCAGTGTCAGCTGCCCGCTGCTGCTTTGCAAACCAAAAACCTGTGAGCAAACAGGTCTCAGGTCTTCACAGGCACGCAGGTGTTACAAAGTAGAGATCTATACCAAAGTCTATCTCCTCATCCTGTCTTCAAGCATCACAAAGCATTGGCGCCTGTCTCTTGCCTACAAAAATTTTATGCCAGCCCACACACCCTCTCTCCTCAGCCACTTCCCCCAGTAACTCAGGAGCCACCCCAGGAGGTGCACAGATTGGATGCCCCAAAGACAAAGCCAGTTTCGCAGCTGGGCAGTCTTTACATTTGTCCAGGAAAGAAGAGGACAATAAGTCAGTTCACAAATACGGCCATACCCCTTGCTTCACAGCGGATTTAGAAGCTAAAGAAGACAGCCGCTTCTCAGCCTCCAGTACCTGTGGTAACAAATGGTGAGGAGACACTGACCAATGTCTTCACATACTACAGATTCTCTGCTAAGGATACTATGCAACGTGAAGCAGAGGGCCTTAAAGACCTTCACTCAAGGTGCTGAGAGTCTTTCATTTGGATGTATGCTCACTTACTCTTTCTCAGTTTAAAAGAAGACCACTGACTGGTTCTGAGCCCATGCTAGCTCCACAGCTAAGAACTCGAGCCTAACAGTATAAACACGCTCTTTGATATACTCGAAAGCTGTGAGAAGGTCAAAAACTTGATCCTAAACACATTTTAAGGCCAAGATACAGAGAGGAGTGCGTTGCCTTTTCTGTGGCATTTTATTAAGAGGCTGAAGTTCACTGAGCAGCCTGGCTAAAAGACTTCAGAATTAGGTTATGAAGAAGCATATGAAAATCACAATAATCAGCTTAGTACTGCAGCAAACTTAACCCTCATTATGGAAGGTACTGATACATGTGCAAACAAACTGGTAAACTGATTATTCACATATTAGCAAAAGCCAGTACCTACAATACCTATAATTGCTGAAAACACATGATTTGAAGAAAGTAAACTCATTACACTGTGCTTTACAACTCAAATTTACAAAAAAAAAAATCAACAGACTTTCTCAATTGCAAAAAAAGAGTAATTAATCTCTGGATATCCACTTTTATGGATAATTACATTCTATTCTTACTCTTGTATCTCACACCAACGTTTCTGACTTGACTTTTAAGTTTCCTTATTTAAGTTGTTACTTCAAAAATGAATCCTTGCCTATGTGTTAATATCCCTTCACTCCACTGCAGCGTTCACAAAAACTCTACTACTTAGTTCCGAAAGTCACAGCTTAAAATAAAATCCACGTATTACACTCATACATTAACACATTTAAACATTTTGTTGAGTGACTGTTTGGAAAGAAAAGCAATGGAGCGAAGGTCAAAAATGACTGCTATCATTCTGAATTCACTACTTGGCTTCTGCCTGCCAAAATGCTCAATACATTACAAATGCACTCAGAAAATAAAATGAATTACAATTAGCTAGCCAAATCACATATTTTCAATGTTTCCAGCAAATTATTTATAAACTGCAAACTACATAGGCAAACATACAACAATGAAAAGATGAACTTTGACAATAGTCTGTTACTATCAAAATAAGGTTTAATCAACTTTTATGCACACTGATGGCAGCCACATCAACTCTATTTTAAATAAGCTACCACATACAGGTATCTTCAAAGTCTCAAAAGTCCCATCAATTTATTTTCCTTATACCTCATAGAAGATATTCAAAGGGGAATATTAAAATAATATTAAAAAGAAAAATTTTGGTCAACTTGAGTCTATGGCCCCAAGAAACAACCCACAAATTCGCTATCTTTGCCAATTTTATTTACTGATCACTACTGACTGAAATTACCTATTACGGGTTTTTTCCCCAGAGAACTGAAAGCAATCAAATAACATGTAACTTATATCTAAAATAATTATACAAAAAAATTAATTCCACACACAGTTCCATTGTTTCCCCCCCCTTATCTGAGAAAAAGTCAAGCAAGCAACATTCTTTTACATCTTCTAATTCATTATGCTAACCAAGAAAAACTAAATTAAAAACTGTGCTACAAAAATGGTATCCCATTGTTTAAAATACAAGGTTTATCAGCATAACTGTTGAAGTTCTGGAAATAAAAAAGTTTGAATAGTAATTAAGTTCCCAAGAGAAGTCTTCTCTTTCTTTGATCATTTCACTACAATGATGCAAAGTACATAAGATTTTACATGGCACAGTATTATGCATTAAAAAAAATGCTAGATTTTGAAGTGGATTTTTTTTTCTTTTAAAAACAAGCATGGTTTTGTTTTTCTCAGCTACACCCTGCACAGAACAAGAGTCTTAACTCAATCATCCCATATAATTACTGGTTACTTTCTGCTTCTTTAATGTAGGTTCCACAGCTTTCTTTTCCACTACTGATTACTTCAGTAAGAAGCTTACTGAACTGTAGAATTATTGTCCTGAAGCATCACTGCTAATGCTTTCTTCTGTCTCATCTTTGATTATTTGGCTTGCTCCACCTCCCATCAGCAACTGCCAACAACTTCATAAAAAATATACTATGCATAAGGTATATATATTGTACACACACACATACTTATGGGTAAATACTTCACATTATACCTGATATTATTACATACTACTAAGGATAGTTACATATTCCATTAAAAGATGCAAGTAAGGAGGTTTCTTTTAACCTGATCCTCTAGGAAAATCATAGCTAAAACCATTTCCCAGTATGGTACTTGAGAAAAGGGACAGGAAAAAAACATAAGAAAAAGAAAGAAGGTAGAGGATATAATTGTTAACCTCAAGTTTATAAAAGAATACTAAACATGCCAAACAAAAATCCCAAGTCTGTCCTTAATTTTTCTTTTTCTTTCAATTAAAAATCTCCCCTAGTCTCACTATGCTTTGTGAGACTTGATCTTGGACAGGATATCATTTTTGTAAACAGGAATACATATTTCTGTTCTCATGGAAGTTGGTTGTGCCTGAAGAATCTTCTGGGAAAAATTTTGTGAAGGAATTTGGTCATGTTTCGGAAAAGAAGCCTTTATGCTGCACTTCGCACTTGTAAAATAAACACACACCTCTAGCTAAATTCCCTACAGATTTTACCCACGCTCGATTTGGCACTTGAACAAAGAATGGAAGAGATCAGATCTCTACAATCAGTTGGGAGAATGTTTGTGCCACTTTTTTACTGATTGCTACGCCTATAGCCAACTGTGTCTACTTGCTGAAAACAGGTTTTGAATCCAGGTACTTATCACAATATGGCATAGAACAAGTTTACCTTACAGCATTCACCAGCAGCATCCTCACCACTGGTGACAGCTACTTCAGTCAACAGTAACAAACAGAGTAAATTCCATGGACTTGATAAAACTTAACCTGAAGATATCATATACAAGTAAGTGCTAAGATTACAAATAGGTTCAATGTTCTGCATATTCCTAAAAGCAGGTAATGCTAACTCTAAATAACATTTCTCAAAATAAAACTGCAATTCTCATTACTATTCTGTTAGCATGTCAGTTCTAAAATTAATGTTATGTCTCCTGGTACGATTATTACCAAAGATTTCTTGCTAATAAAGACATAGCCAAGATAACTGGAAAGAAAAAAGAATACAATAGCTAAGAGAGATCATCCCCATAACAAACATCACTGAATTTCTAACTGCTAGAATGTATGGACCATGCAGAATAAACACTATAGGACACATACTTAATGAGAAAAGACAAGAATGCCAGGTGGCTGACAGACATAGTAAAAGACAGGAATAGAGAACAAATATGGGATTAAACATACAGGACAACAGCAGCAGCAAAAGGGTGTGTTAAGAACACAGCGGTGATCTCTTCAAGCACCACATTAACCCACATCTCTGAATTCTGTTTTCTTCAGCGCTCAATGAACAACATGGCTTGTGGAAGCTTTAACCCCCAGGCTCCCTTCTTCAAAAGACCTTAACTTAAATAACTCAAGCCTCAAATCAGTCTGCTAGTTTAATGAGTGAAAAGCAAGGTTAAAAGGTTTTGATCAACAAAGTAGAACAGTCAGAGGTAGTCAGTTCTGCCAATTTTTTTTGACAATTTTTGGACTTAATTCTTCTTTTGCCTCATGCAATACTTATCCCTAGCACAGTTCTAAAATAACCCCAATTGTCTAGTTATTCTCGTCCTGCAAGGCAACGATCAAGTTGAATTACCTCACGGCACTTCAATGAAGCACTTACATCCTGTAAGATGCTTGTTTAGCAAGAACAGGCATTAGTGTCATGTTAAACACATCCTAACAGGTTCTACAAGGTAGAGGGAATGTTTTTTTTTTCAATATTTATCATAGCCCTCTATATTTGATTAAATTTTTACATTTAGTAATTGGTTCCAAGAATGTACAACATTATTTGATTGACTATACATATTTGACATGGGAAATATTTCTAAAAATGGAATCATTTTGGTAACACATTCTTCTGCCTAAGGTTTCTTCATTATGCTTCTCAGGAAATTTAATAATTTCATTTATTAACTCAATCCAATTAAATCCTTAGCAAATTCCAGAAATCTTTTCAAATTACATAACCAGGTGGGACTTTGCCCCTTGACTCCTCCACCCCTCCTCATAGTGAAGAAAATGTCGACAGTACAAGCACTGGAATCATGAACCAGCAAATGATGGTTATTCTATTCTTTTTATTTTGTCCTATTTTATAGTTTCACACTACATAATAAATAGATACATTCAGACAGCATCAAGAATTACTCTAGAAATCAGCACTTGAGTGACTTCACATCAAGCACTCATTTTTCAAACAAACAAACCAAACCATTGCAATTATATTGGTTAAACTAAAATGAGAAATTACTGCAGAATGACTGATAACTAGACAGAATTATACATATGTAGAAGAATAGCACTAGCCTTAAATTTCCCTAACATTTTTTTTAAATGATAGTACAGAATTCTGCTAGATCACACTGTCGAATCCCGCACAGAATAACCAGAAACAAAAATCATTTAAACAATTTCTATTTTCTTGCACATGTACATTGTTTTCTTGTTCTTATGCTCTAGACATTTAAACCAAAATGAAATGGTAATTACATAAAATACCATCTGAACTTCTTGGGTCACAACAATCTCCATCAATCTTTGCAGAATACAGGAGTTGGGAAAAAGGGAAACAGGACTGGCTCTGGCAGCAAACCAAGTGAACCATATACAAATTAGTAGTTCCTTCTTCCTGACTCACTCATACCTGCATAGTAATGACACTGAAGGTAGTGGTTTAACTTCTCCAGCAGCTCAGCAAAACGCCTCCAGAGGTGGTTGTCCACAGGGAGTACCCAAGCCTGTTCATCTCAGAACATCTGCTTCAGGAATACAGCCTTAGGAACACTGGAGAACTACCACTTCTGCATGGGGACACAGGAGCAGTTGGGTGCTACAGAATGCAGGGTGAATAGTTCATGTTTGGGTGATGTGCTACAAATATGTAAGCCAGAAAGGAACAGAGAGAAAAGGCTGAGGTTCCAGAATAAACATATATGTATGTCTAGGCTACTAATTCACAGAAATGTCAGTGGAGGCCTTTCTTCTACAGTGCATGACTTAGACCAGCAGTGTGCCACAGCACTATGTGAGGTGCTACATGTTTCACTGATAAAGCCACCCACAGCTAACATGGAGTTTCAAAGCAGTTTTGAAACCTTGCAACCCAGACTTCTAATTAATTCATTTTCCAGTGAACTGTTGATAGTAATTTTTTACAGGACAGTTCTTGTTACTCAGGTCACTGATATAACATGCTTTCTGAATAACTGCATTTTGTTTTGCCTTTCCCTTAACATGAAACTAGTTTGCTATTCTCACACTAACTCACAAAAGTTTAAGCATGGCCTGAATATCAAACATCCATCTGGTGTAAGTCACACCATTATAACTAATTTATTAAGATCCAGCAGCTTAAAGTAATACAGAGGATGAAACTTTAAACAATTCTCAGCACTCAACATCTTTTCCTGCTGCCCTATGGTCTAGGGTTCTGACAAACGAAGTTCTAATAACAAGTATGCAGGGCACTAATGAGAATAAGAGAAAAATGATGCTTTAATTACAGTGATGAATAATACTATACACTGGTTTGTTCAATTACTATGTTTGGCACAACAGAGATGGAAAGGATGATTACACTGCAGTTTAGGAGGATTCTCAGTTTGAGACAATGTAAGCAGTTGGTCATTATCTGCAATTTGCTGTAGAGGAACTCAAATAATATTTGAAAGGAGACTTTGAATCATAGAAAACCTTTGGTTGGAAGTGACCTCTAGCTGTCATTCAGACCAATGTTCTTTTCATAACAGTTCCAAGTAGCTCAGATTTCTCAGGGGCTTCACTGGGTACATTAATAATATCAACAGGGATAGAAAACCCACAAGCTCTTTGGGTAACCAGCTAATATCTTCCATCACATCAAAGTTAGCTGGTTTCCTTCTCAGTACGAAGTCTCAGTTTCATGGAAAAACACAAGGTTAAATTAAATGTACAGAAAGACTAAGTAGCTCATTTCTTTCAGTAAGATAATACAAATCTGAGCTCACAATATTATTATTTGTTTAAGTTGCTGTTTTTTGGGTGATCTTTTTTTTTTTGGTAAACACATAACACTTGCTTTGCTACAAAAGGAGAGGTGAAATTAGCTTCAGTTCCCTCATTTCTCAAACCCAAAAAGGACCAAATAAGGCCAAGTCATCAATGGAATTAAAATCCAGTATTGTTGCTAAAAACAAGCAAGTCATCCAAAGCACAATCAAACACTACAAGCTGCCACACTGCTATCTTTTACAGTATAAAACAACTCCTCTAATGTAAGCATAAGCAATGCAGCCTACCATTAAAAACCTAAGGTTTTACAAGACGATATATGAAGTAGGAAAACAAACCAGATGCTCTTTCAAAAGGGGGAAGCAAGCTACAATCTGTGTGTGAAGAGCAATGTAACACATCCCTATGTTTCCATCTGAAAAGGATCTCTGATTTCCATTTTGCTTTTTTACTCATACCCTTACATGCAATTTTTTAATGTTCCATGTACTAACGTTATGGCAAGGTGGCTTCATCTGCACAGTTCTGGGACTAGAGCCTTGCAGGGTAAGATTTTAACTACTACATTCTACTCAGCTTCCTCAGGAAACGTGCCTCCCAGCTGAAACTCATGTGTGCAACTCCTGCCAAAATACAATACTGGAAAAAAAAACTTCAATTACTCAGTGAAGGCCTTTAGGAAGAACTATCAAATGTAAAGAAGGACTTTTAAATGTTTTATTCTTTTGAAAAAAATTCATCTTCATTTCTGAGGTGACCATTCTTATTGGTTCAAATGTGTGTTTTTGCTGTTTCCTGGGGATGTGTATATGCACCTTTAAGCCCCTTAGACAAAAGAAAGAGAAGTCAGTGCTGTGGTTACTGCCTTTGAAGTATAAGCATTCAAAAGCTTGGGAGAACTTCACTCCTTCATATGTCATACCACTGCATTTGTGTAAAGCTGCTGCTCAAGAATCTAAGCACCACTGCAGCAATTTTTGTATAACTGATGTACAAAAACCTTTTAGGTCAGGAACATAAGAATCTTTCTTAGCTTATCTTTCCTTGTTGAAGGAAAATACTGATTAAATCAAAATATTATGTCTTGTCATTCCAGCATGCTGTCTTCAAGAAGAGAAAATACTAGCTTTGATTTTTATACGAAAACATAATATGTAATCTGTCTGAATTTCATATGAACAGATTGCCCATAATTTCCTTGGTGTTTCTTTATTAAACATAAAAAGGGCAGAGAAATAAGGTCATCATATCCATTATTGTAATAGCAATTATGTTAAGAATAGCAATTATTTGTCCTCTTCCTCAAAGGACTGTAAAAATACCACGTTTGTAGTCCATAACACAGAATAGTAAAACATGACAGAGAAACTGACCTTGTTGAACATTTTCTTTTAAAATGACAGTTAAGGTTAAAAGGGATTTCCCAGCCTCCAACTTACATGAATTCTATCAGCAGCATTAAAGAAATTAAAACAGACACAGGAAATTACACCCATCACAAGAAACCTGCTTCCCTATGGCTGATACTGTAGTAAAGACTTGTAGGTGACAAGCTGCTGACTAATAGCATTACTAAATTAGACAGCTGACCAACATTTTTTCATCCAGTGATTAAGGGGTTGTGACAGGCCAGCTGTACCAGTGGCTGCTAAGCAAGGAAATGGTCCACAGTTGAAGTTAAAGCGTAAGTGGGAAAGGTGTACAGGGCTGTTTAGATAAATGTATTCAAAAGCCTTTCTGTCTGGTAGGTTAATCCAGACTTAATACTTGCAAGCTTTCTAAAGACTGATCTTGGATATCTTCAAACAGCCTACAGACATATGCTTCTGTTGCCAAGCATCTCCCCACTTCGAAAATAATCTGAAATTTAAGCTGGGTATTATAAAGGTGACTGAATGTCTCTCTCCTTTTCACAGAAATGCAATGAAGTAGTAACTAAAGCTCTTCAGAAGTTACTTTGGCAAAGGCATGAAAAAATTATAAACAGAATACCTTCCTCAGTAAGTTTATTTTCTTTCTGGTAAGCCTTTTTAAAAATGAAAAGGGTAATTTGTGGCTCCCACACAAAACCCTAGAATGCTTTTTTCCTCAAAGAAAAAAGACAGAACAGAAGTCCACTACAAACCATACAGTACTGCTCAGTTAATTGGTAAACAAGATGCCTGGTCTCATACCTCACGATTATTTGTTTGTAATGTGATACTTTTTAAGGCTGAAAATGAATTGGAGAAGTCTCTCCTCCACCTCCCTTTGGTAATGAAATAATTGGCAGTTCATACGTCTATTTAAAGATTAAAACAATAAAACATATTATCATGTTCCTATTCCTCACGCCTTTTTGGCTCAAAATGTTATTCTAGGAGGTGTTGCATAATTAGTACCTCTCAAAATGATAAAGTTAGTTGCAGTAATGACACACTGACATTACAGTAAACAACTATTCTCTCTCCAAAATATCGCTCCTCCTTTTCTCCCCAACCAAGGCAAGCTGAGTAAGAGACTGGGACACAAATGAAACAAAACTAAGAAAACAACTGAACAGAAGAACCAAATACAGAAACATGAAAAATGGTAAATCCTACACCTTCATTTGCAAAATAATACTTTTCAATGACTTAAGATATCTATTACTGGAATGCAAGTAGGCAATTGCTGTACTTCCAAAAACAGCAGTAAATACCAGTAGCATTATTGGAAATGTCTGCTACAAGCACAAGAGAAGTCAGAGCACATACCATCCAGAAAACACAGAAGTCCTTCATCTGATGGCAAAATCTTTGCTTCAGCAAAATGAAGGAGCCCATGCTTCAGCAGCACAAATTGATCCCTCACCTCAGCTATTAAATCACATTTTTAACTGGGAAGAAGAGAGGAGAATGAAGGGAGCAATTGGGACAGCTAAGTATTTTTAACTACTCTTCAGTGCTGGATTCAGAGAACAACAGCCTGCTAAGCATTACATCTCACCAGCAGTGCATCATACAGCAGTGAAGAAATCAGTGCTGGCCTGCTGCAGAAAATAACTACAGGTGCTGAGAGTTTAAAAGGATGTGACTCCAGGCAAAAGTCAGGCAACTTGATGAGCATCACTGGTTTGTCAGGGCAATATGGCACAGTCACACAACAAAGTCTTCACTGGTGTTAGAACATTCTAGAGAACTGAAAACAATTTTGTTTGGAGAGGATGGATAAGAAGGTTGGGTGAATAATAAAGACCACTGAGGAATGACATAAAGACAGGCCAAAAACTCTGGAGAGGTACTGCTACAAGAACCTCACTGATGGTTGTGTTTTGCAATGTAGAAATCACTGTTTCCTGAATTGCCCTTAATTTCTGACTGCCTTACTGTTCTCTGTAGTTTAAGTCCATTTGTGTTCTCTTTTCCACAACTCCTCACTGATATTGTAAATTGACTGGCATCAGTTCTTTCTTTACAAACATCCAAATTCCATAACCCCTAAATGAAAAGAAGTGATTACTTGAAGTTTGTCTGAACATGAGATACATTACTGAACATTTTTGAAAAAAAAGACATTAGCTTGAATTACAGTGCAATAGAATAAAAGGCAATAACTGTAACTTACATTAGCTAAGTATCCAAAGAAAAACTTTATTAAACCTAGAAAGCTGGCCATCTGCACAGGCAGGTCAAAATCTGAAAGTCAGTATTGCTATAGTACAACATGATATGGTCACCATTAGAAAAAATGATATATAATTCCCATTAAAGAGGAAATATCACGGTACATTTCCTAGTCACAACTCGCAGGCAATACACATTATAGTGTCTTGTAGTCTACCCAATCATTCAAGACATACAAGAAATATAAATCAAACAATTTCGCTAAAGAAAATTCTTACAATATATGCACATTACAGATGCCTGAACATTTAGCATACTCAAACAATACTTAAAGACAAAATTCTCTAAAAAACCTCTGATGTGCAAAACAAATAATCCCATCTGTGAGTGCCAGTTATTCAGTAAATAGAATACTTCAAATCAATCTTCCCTGCACACGGACCTGCTATTCTAATGAAAAAAGGGTTTAGAGAAGCTCAAGTTGTGACCCTCAGCTGTTACAAAGTTACTTACAACGTTGCTGGCAGTATAACAAGAGAAAGTCCTGAAGACATTTTACTGCCAAATTTGTCAAGAAAACCAATTTCCTTATTCTGTAGGCCCTGTATTTTGCTGATTATAAAGTGAGATTGGGAAAAAAAAAAAAGAAAAAAGCTTCTCTCCCATGTATAGTGCACAGCAATCCAACACTTCTCAAAGAAAAGCATTCCCCTGAGCTGCGCACCACAGAATTCATTTTCACCTTGTCTGTTCTCAAAGTCAACCTTTGTTTTCACATTTTATCACTGATTTCCATGTGGACTTAGTTGTATTGATACCAGTTACTAGTATTATACTATCAGTTTAATGCATGACTAGAAAAACATTAAGAAACAAAAAAAATAATTGTTAAATCATGTTATTTCCTCTAATAAGTTCTGATTTCCTGTTCTAATCACAAACCATTATTTTGTCCCAGAAACTATGACAGTAAGGCAAGTGACAATGGTATACTTTAAACTGTAAAGCACCATCTATGCAAATGTCATTGTAGGAAGGACAGAGGAGGAGAGGTGGGAGTTGCACTGTAGGAGAAAATAATGTATCATCCTTTTGGAAAAGATATTCCTGGCAATATGCATTATCACAACATGCCTACACACAGATCTGGAGGTCTCTACTTTATTGGGGTTGGCACATACAGATGTTATCTTTTGGATAACATAACTGAAGCTCTTCAAGAAGCATCTCCAAGCTTGACTCTGGTTATTTCCTGGTAATAGGAAGGAAGAGAAGTTAAGCTGTTCTATGACAATAGAGCTTTGTGGACCAATGCACTCTGCTCAGCAGTAACTTCCCCTCCCCCCCCAGTCCTTACTCCAAATCTGCTGGAAAACCCAGTTCCCTTCTTGAACGATCTAATCTCTCCCAATTTTCCTCAAACCTGAATCCTGCTGGCCCTTTCTTGAGCTGTTCTCAGTATGTACTGGCTGACCAGGAAAGAAGCTCATCAGAATTCACAGTTATTTGGCCAGCATTTCCCTTGGCAAATGAGTAAATTTGTTCCTCTTTTCTCTAGTCCAACGGCTATCTCCAATATATTTGTAAAAACTTGTATGAGAAAGAATTTGTAAAATAAATAACCAGGAGAATAGAGATATGAGCCATCCAATAAGTGGAACAATAGAGAGAAACAAAATATCATTTGACTAGCAGTAAGTTTGCAAATTCAGACCATATTTTAAATTCTTTGGAAAGACGAGTTAGGAAAGATACTGAAGAAATACAAAGAATGAAAAAAAATCAGCAATGTGTTTTTTTTTTTTTTCAGAAAAACTTGAAGGTAAATATAGTCAGTGGTTACACTGGAAGAATGGCATTTTTCCAGATCAAATAATTTGCAGAGAAAATCTAGAAGACTACAGTTTGGATGAGACAAAAGGGACAATACAATCAAAGAAATAGTAGTAATACATTTCAAAATACTAGGAAATCAACCTTGCATGATTTGAACTTCAATTTATTCGTAAAGATGCTAGTTAAGATAACTGTCTAATAATAATTATGAGTCAAGACAGGAAAAAGGGATGTAATTGGCAAGAGAAACAGGCAATTTTTACCCCAAAGAATGTAATAGCATCAGCAGTCTTTTGTGCTACTGTTTCACCTTCCAGCCTTAAAAAGATGGTTGGTTGCTCATGGTGTTGATGACTGAGGATATACTGTATGTAAGTATGTAAGTAACAAATGATAGTGTGCTGAGAAACATCTCACCCCTACTAGGGGCATTCATCAACACCTGCAAGATCAATTCAAACAATGGCCTGATTAAAAAGACCTCTAGCTGAGCCATCCTGGAAGAGACTTCATATTTCAAAGAACTGCATATGCAACAGAGACCACCAGTAATTCCACAGGTAGCCCTCCTTAAGTACGTTCAACATTAAGCTGGTGGAAATTACGTTAGTAACAATGACATTTTATTGCTGAACTCTGTTAAGAAAGACAAAGGTTGACAGGAGATGTACATATTAAGATGTGAAAACACTGTCACCAATCTGTCTCAAAAGCAAAAATCTGATTTTCATATTAAGTATTTTACCAATAAGCAGGTTTATTTATCAATTCACAGACAAGAGATTAATCATGACTCCTTGATGAAGTTCAAGTACATAAAGCAATGCCTAAGACAGCTGGTTTAACAGAAGCACATAGCATCACTCTTATTTTAGTTCAATAGAGCATGTATTTATTCCTTCCATTTCTATCAGTTGCTCAATATTCCTTTTCCCACAACTCATCTGTTGCACATGCTACTGCTTCCAGGGTCACAAAAGGCAACCTCTTATAAACTTGCTTGCACTGTCACTTAAAGTTACTTCAATTGGGTACAATGTGCAGCACTTATAAATGAATAATTGCCACAATGTGTGGTCCTGAAATATTATTTTCTTCTAATAGTTTCATGCGAGCAGGGATGTAAATAATGTAATGTGAAAGCGTGTATATCTGAACTGTAGTCTGTCTTCTGCTATGACTGGTAGTCTCTTGCACGTTTTTCTCTTTTCTGAAGAATGTATTAATTAGTAATAGCCTTTGGACTATCTGCAAGACTGCCAATTTCATGTATAATCTGTGTCTTGAGTTCAGAAACTAGAGCAAATAATGTAACAGAAGTGTTATATGAAAAAATAAATCACAAAACAATTTAACAGGATCTTTCTGCACATATTTTGTCATTCTTTCAGCAACAGCAAGAACACTGGGGACATTCCAGCAGACTAGAAATGAAAACAATGGAATAATGTGTTTTGGAGAGTCAGCAGACAATACAGATAATTATAAGGACATATATCCTTCTTCTGATCCCATGCAAAATAACTTCAAGGTCAAAAAGTAGCTTGATTTATTAAAAAAGGTAACACTAATTAAAAATGAACTTATGGAACATAAGTACCTTTAAAAACTCAGCTATAAACATAACTGAAAAATGCAGGGCATCTGATGATGCTAATACATTCCAATTAAATATAATTTTTAATGCTGGATACAGGAAATGGGTTTATAATATGGTCAGCTAAACTGACAATTCAACTCTAAACCCTGAATCATGAATGAATACGTGCACCTTGAAAGAAACACCACAGGGTTGAGTTATCTCACTATTCTTTATCATTTAGTTTTCTCAACAGTCTGAAAGAAAGTCTCATCAGTGATTAAGTTTGAAGGGAATTCAAAATTTGTGGGAGAGGTAACTAAGGAAGAGGACAGATCTGAGCAGTAAAGCAAGCAGGGCAGGGGAAGCTTGAGAAGAGAATCACATAAGCCACAGCGAAATGGAAGGCTCTGCTTTAGTTCAACAGAAAACAAAACGGCAAGTTATATTTATGATTAAGTTGCTCTCTTCTTTAATAAAAGAAAAGCTTAAAGTCGCTTGAGGAAAAGAACCTAAAATAATTGACACTACAGCTCTATGTTTGATAAGAGCATAATTGTGTTTAAGTCATTAAGACATCAGATCCTGTTAGAACAAGCAAGATTTTATTACCCATCTCCCTCCCCCAGAACCAGTATGGGCCAATAACACCAAGCCACGTGTAGCCTGCAACAGAAGTTCTCAGTCTCCGGATGTTCTGGGAAAAATCAGACAAATCACCCCTCCATGCCCAGAGGCATATGGAAATTTTTAGTACATAGTACTTTAGAGTTTTCTAGTGTATGCATGTCCTGACTTAAAGAAAATACAATTTATGGTTCCAACTAAAGGCAACAAAAGCAAATAAAAAACCCTAAAACACAGGGGGTACACCTGAGGACACTATAACACCTTAGAAGACACCAGAGTTAGTTATTTAGATAACAATTTTTGTTTATCATACTAAAACTGATAGCAAGTTCAGTAACTGAACTGAGCAGGACTTTCAGCATCAGCGTTTTCTGTTCTAGCCGTTCATTAGAATCTGTACATCCCTCTTCATCAACTCCATCATTGTCATATCATGTTACTTTCCCATCACCACACTATAAATTGCTTTCTATTTCTTCCTATTGCTGAAAATAAAGCTAAAAATCAAGAGTGTGAATACTCTCACTATTTGCAAGTACATATCTATTAGATAAATTTCACTGTAAGTAATTCAGCAAGACAGAAGTTTTGAAGCTTCCTGACAGAATGATATCCTGAATTACACTGGATTACAGCTTTTCTATGGGCATTCACACAATTATTATTTTTGCTTCATATACACAAGCATGCCTTCACAGAAAACTCATAAATAAGAGCTGTTGTGGTCTTTTTTTTTCCTTAGGGGGAGTTGGGAGAGGTACAGAATATGAAGTAAAGAAAAAGAATAAAAGCTATTCAAAATTGTGAGTTTAACTTTCTTTTCATCAACTTTTAATCTATTCCATTGTTTTCCTTTTATCTATTAGGATATAACCCCACTCAGTCCTCCTAACATCTTTTTTCCCTATAAACAAATAAAGGAGTCAATATAAGAAAACTCTTTGAGTGGAGCTTCTTACAGAAGATGATTCAACCATTCATAAAACACAAACCCATCACTCAAGTTTACAGTACTACTACTATGTAATGAAATAGGAAGCCTTTACAGATGTTTATTACCCTCACTGCATGCCCTTCAGAGATTGAGCACGGGTTATTTCCACCAAAGCATGTGGCATTGATCTAAGTATATTCAATTTCAAAATAATATCATGGAGAGAAGTGTCAAAAAAAAGGCTGCGCTTACCTTCTGCTACAATTTAGGGTGTAAAATACTGAATTAGCTGGTCAGAAGAAAGGATCTGAGATTACAGCCCATAAGCACCTGAACTTGAGCATGCAACGTCACCCTTTCAGCTACGTCAGCTGCCATTTCTGTGTGTGTGAACTGCACACTTGAGTTTGTAAAATGCATCCTGGATCTGCTGTGCCCTACAACCTCAACAAGGTCCCAGTTAGAAACCTGGGTCCAGTTTTCAGGGGAGGAAATAAATCGTTCTCCATGTTCACAGATACAGCACAATAAGAGGCTGATCCTGCAGAAGAAAAGAATTAACTAAGATAAAAGGTAAAGGCAACAACAAGGATAGTGGAATCATCCCAACAAGTTGCTGTGGAAGGATCAGAAGTGTTTATTTAGTCTGTCTACAGAGGTAGCCAGGCACCTGCCAGGAATGGCACATGCAACTTGAGACATATAACATCTTGTGAACAAATTTTCACTCAGATCTATATCTTATCTCCTCATCACCACTAGCTCGTCCATTCCTGGCAATTATTCATGAAGAGTGAGACTTTCTGTGGTAGGGTAGGATTCTTCTGATTGAAGACTGAATTTTATACAGCAAAAAGTATATGGAAGAAAAATGGCCTCCCAACTGCTCCAAGCCCCAGAGCTTAGTTTATAAATCACAGCTCAGTGGGCCAACATCAGCAAAAAGTGGGGTAAGAGGGTAAAATATAAGTAAATCTCAGAACAAATGCTCTTGATAATATGGATTGTATTTTTTAGCCATTTCCAACAGCACTTAATTTCTACCTGCTGCTGTAGAATAGTTGCTGAAATGCCATATCCAGATTGTTTCATGAGATATTAGTAACCTCTAATAACAGATATCTCCATTCTGTATTTAAGAAACGTAAGTTTACCCACGGGATTTCTTAATTACATTATACATTCTATAGTTACGTGTCCTTCATTGGTATTCTAAAGGCAAAATGACTGACCCACCATTACACTTTCCCAGTGTCTACATATTTGGTCTGTGATTCATGTAATTTTTCATTTTTTAAAACTCAGTCATACCTCACCTGCAATTTCTTTACCAAACCAGTCTAAAAAATTTCAATGTGTATTTTCACTGTATATGTTTCTGTCATTTCATATAAACGGACTTGTAGGCTCGAGTGCACTGCTATTTACTACTTTTCATTGTCAAGCGAAAATAGCAGACACGCGCTGGTCACCTTGCAGTATTTTGTTCATTCAACCTCGGGGAGGGTGGAGGGAATAAAAAAAAGTCCCAAAATCGTGTTAAATTCTGCAGAATTTCATGTTATGATACAACAGTAAAGAGCACATTGTCATCACAGTAGATAAGTGAGAGCAGACTGCCAGGTTCCTGTGTGTGGATTACCAAATGAAGATCAGCAGCATTCTTTTGTACCGTATCAAAACAGTTGCTGCATTACAGTGAGTTCCAACTGTATCCCTGTATTCCCTCAGCATTCAATGTGGTTTTGTGCCCTCATCACGTGTCTATGTACTACAGAGAGCTGGTAGCGAGGCTCTCCTTCTGTTTACATGATAGACCCGTACCTCCTGCTAAATGTGTCTCACTATTTCCCATAATAGGAAGAAAGTCTGCTTGTAACGAACTAACTGCATACTACAAACATGAAGGATCGTTAGCTTTCCCCTATCCCTCAGAAGGGTATTAGCAAAGTCTTCTCTACACATAATATAAACAAACCCATGAAAAAAGATCTTCTAGGTAGTCTGCAAAACAATTCAAATTCTTCTTTCAGAAGCAGCTTCGTTACTACACTGCAAAAGTATATACTTAACAGAGCAGAAGTAAGAACATCTCTAAATACTTTTTCTTTAAATAAACTTTTCACATTTTTAAAAAGAGACAAAGAAAGCTCATAGCAGCAAACTGGCAACCAAAAGCTGAAAAGCACTACTTAAACAGCATCATTAAAACAGAGAACATAATTTTAACTGTTTAACAAAATAATTTTCCTTCCCAAATTAATTAAAATACTTCCCAACCAGTTTAGAAACCATTCTTACACAGTATCTGGCATCCTTCAGGAGCTTTAATTCTTAACAATTTTCTTTCATTATTTGTCTCTCCTTTTATCTGTATTCCCTTGTAAGGCTCTGGGATTTTGTGTTTTTGTTGCTGTTGTCTCCCCTCCCCTTCTTTGTGTGACATAAACAGCAGAGTAAGAAGGAACACAAACCAAGAATACAATCAGAATACTTTTGGTTCAATACTTAAGAGTGCTTAAGGCAGAAGAACACCAACTACTTTTTCAGCCATAGCAGCGCTCTGTATCCTAATGAGCAAGGAAGTAAACAAAACAGAGCCCAAAAGGATGCACTACTTGATTTCTTCATGAAGGGCGGAAGACTCTGAAGTATTACCTTCTCTCCGGGTATACTTCCACTTTATTTCTTGTTATCATTTCAACTACAGTAGTTTGGTTTTCAGTACTATTACATATTAATTGAAAGAAGATGTGCTACAAAAATCTCTCCTCATTTTAGTATTAGAGGAAACAATCACCACAGTTACACATCAGAATGAGCATAAGGTACTTAGCCGCTGTTTCTGAACATTGCCTATTTCCTTCCTCTGGCAAAAAAAATTCTAAGACCAGTTCTTTACAAAGCAGGGATCTTGTGGTGATTTGATAACGTACTTTCAATGCAATACAAAAAATCACAGTCTATCCAATAGCTTTGTGCAACCAAAATGAATCCTACAAGAGCTGTTCTGAAGAGCAATCAGATTTTATTATCTCACATGCAGGGATTTTTACTGATAGAAATTTGAAATATCAGATAGATATATTGCTGGAATCATGAATGAGGCCAAAATCCTATACAGACTTTTGTGCTGAAATTCAGGATGTACAAGGGGGGAAAAAAGACAAAAGTGAAAATTAAAACTAAAGAAATACAGAAAGCTTTCAATTTTTGTTCATTGGGAAAGGTGAGAACATGGAAGTACAACCTGCTTATTTTCATCCTCCCAACATTAGAGCTCCTGGAAAGGTTCA
This sequence comes from Aquila spilogaster, assembly GCA_024606505.1. Classification (NCBI taxonomy): domain Eukaryota; kingdom Metazoa; phylum Chordata; class Aves; order Accipitriformes; family Accipitridae; genus Aquila; species Aquila spilogaster. The sequence continues at coordinate 21,951,358 of JANHGO010000020.1, read as the reverse complement.
GTAAACAATTCCTACCTTCCTACTTTGTAAGACAAAGCCAACCTGATATCCTGATGTCAAGACAACCTTGACACCAGGAGCTCTGCTGCCTACTGTGTTAGTTGCCACATTCAGTGCACAAGTTGGGCTGGTGGCATTCCATGCAAACCTTACAAACGTTGCAGAGGACACTGTGGTCTGTTCGTTCTTCCGCAGATTTCTGATACTGATAAAGTGATTTTTCAGAGTTAATTCCTATCAAGGCCTACAGTCCTTAGTAAACAGATCTCAAAACTGACACCCTAAGAAGAAATGTCTACTTTCTCCAATAATAAGTCTCTAATAAGTAATGGTCCTTTACAGCAATTTTTCTTTTCAGCTACTCATATGCTAGGATGCCAGTGGATCAAAGTAAGCTTAGAGCAACCTAGCTACAAAATTTTATTTCAGTTGCAGTTTCTTTTGACAATAACTCAGAGAAATACAAGAGTGACTCAATTTGACTACAGCCCATGCTAATTATCTACAATGCTCAAGAATGCATTAACAGTAAATAGAAATACAGTTTGGTTTCAGAAACAGAGCAGGCCTAGATTAAATACGCTCTTCAATCCCAGAACATTATGGAAATAAAACAACCCCTAACAACTCATGTTTACAATCTGCACTGGTTTTATGCACACGAGGTTCTAGACAATTCTAGACAAGCAAACTCTAGAAACAACTCAAAAATCACTGCTGCTATTTACATGAATGAGAAAAAACATTTTCCATAAGATAAACGATTCAAAACCAAGCAGTAGTATGAGATGGCAGACCAAAATACCCAGCCTATGTATGAGTCAGCATAATTGCATGGCATAAATGGGATACTAAGTTCTTAGCAAGGTAAGCACAGAATAAGCTTTATGAAAAGTGTAGCAGATAACACCACCAAAGTGCCAGCAGACCCTTTGTGCTTCAGGGCCCTGGTATCCAGGCTGCCTTTGGGATGCTGATTTACCATGTGAAACAGATGTTTGCACAATACTAATTAAAGAGAGATGGTATATCTGACACAAGACCAGCAGAAACGCTGGATCACTCTTCTCAAGAAAATGAGAACCCTGAAAGGAATCTGTACCAAGAGACTTAGTGTCATCAAGAAAAAAAAAAGAACATCTCAGTTGTATATCATCCCAGTCTAAAACCACAGCAGACTGGTTTTGTGCAGCGCTTCAGACACTGTAAGGCCTAAACCTAAGAATATAAAATAATTCTAAATTCAGGTTCTGTTTCATCACTACATTGCTTACTATTTAACTCTTTTGTGAAACATTTCCTTATGCAAGATACTTCAGTATCACAAGTCAGTTAACATTAGATTCTTCTATTTTAACTTACATATTATAATGTCTACTGGCTCAAGTTGAGTAAGTGCATGATCATTTTATGTGCCCTCAACTAACAAGTAATTCACAATCGCACAGGAATGGAAACTTGTTACATCATGCCTAAAACCAGAAAACAAATTCTTCAAAGCAGAAGCCACATGTTATTCCTTTGCTCTGTGAAGCGTGCAGTATACTTCTTGTTGCATTACAGAATTGAAGGAATTCTGCAACATGAAAATGCAGAGGCTGTAGCATGTAGCTACAAGCTAGCTGGGTGAGCTGACAGAGTCCTTCATCAAGGAGAAATATTTCTCTGATGAAAGGGACTGTCATTTCAAATGAATGCACTCCGTAAGAGATCAGAAATCTGGATTGCAGGATGAGTTAACCACTTACTGCCAGTTGTCTTATCCACAGAAAGAAGCAGATTCTAGCTTTGAGTACCCCTCCCCTTTCACACACACTTCAGAGGTGATGTCGAACTTCGCAGCAGACAACAGAATAGCTAAACTTGTTCTTATGCCCCAGGAATTGCCTCTACTCCCTACTACTAAGAGAATTATTAGACTTCCTCACAGGAGACATTTTTAAGGAAGAACGTAACTTGCAGAAGAATGGATAAACAATTTAGATGATATAATAGTAGTTTTAATATTAAAAATCTATTTACACATACTACATCTTGGCTTTCAGGACGGTAACAATTTTTAATCCTACCAGCTACTATGTACTTCAGACTAGACCTTAGGAAATACTTCTCCGAAAGAGTGGTCAGGCACAGGAATGGGCTGCCCAGGGAGGTGGTGGAGTCACCAGCCCTGAAGATGTTCACGTTGTGTTGAGGAACATGGTTTAGTGAAAACTATTGACAATAGGTGGATGGTAGGACTGGATGATCTCATAGATCTTTTCCAACCTTGGTAATTCTATGATTCCATACTTATTGCTGGAGACACCCATTCCCTTCACATCTTGGATGACAAACTTCAAGTATATGGAGAATTGAAGTGTTTCTTGATCAATGACAGTAATTTTCCAAAATAATTATACATGGGTGTAATTTTAAGATCACTGCCCAGCTGGCAGATGTTTTTTTCCACAACATTATTTTTCCAAATCAGAGTTCATGTTTACTCAGAAATTATGCTTTCTGATTACAACTCTTAGATGCTTAGTTCAGGGCTTTTCATTTGTTTTTAAATATTTTCTGCTACTGAAACCACTGTATACAGAATTTGTAAGCATATTTTCCTGGACATAATATTTATATGCACTATGTACTAACCTTTTTCTAGTCATTAAGTTTTATTTAAGAAATAGATATTTAAAAATGCTTTTTTTTTTTCAGAAATAGACTCACTTTTAAAAAATTGCTGGATTTAAAACATGTATACACACATATTAATTCCATTTTCCTGCCTCCATTATTGAATATTGATATATTTTTTGGTGCAAGTTTGGTAGTAGGCTGTAATATTACCACATCTGTTCATGTACTTTCTCTACATCTTCTAATAAATATCTGTTTTAAAACCAGTGTGTAATGATTTCCCATTATTACCCCCTGAGCTTGAAATTTAGTTGGACTTGGTCCTGACAGAAACCATAGAGAAGTGCACAGCTTGGGTAACTACGCAGCTTCAGTTTCCCTACAGAGAAGCAGGCCGCAGAGAATGAAGACACTGATTCTTCATTCTTTCTCCCAAGCAGCAAAAATGTGTTACAGGGATTTGGGAGAGGGAAGTGTTTCTTAATTCCTCACTAAATCTATTGATTCTCCCCTCCAACTTGGGGAAAATTGACAGAGATCACCAGCATATGAATAGAAAGTGGTTAGGGAATGATTAAGTATCAAAATCTGGTAAAGTCTCCTCAGGATTGTCCTATAAGAATACGCATATATATATATGCATAACATTAATATGTAAAATATGCATAACATTAATATGTAAAAATAATAAGATGAAATATGGATTTTTTTCTTGTTTTCTTCACATATGAATTACTCACCTTGTGCATACCTAACATGAAGATTTAGGTCAGTCTTCCTTTTGAAATAAATGTGATATTGAGAATAATCAGTTTGGAAATACAAATGTTAATCCTGGCTTGAACAGTAATTTATGAATGTTACATTTGGAAACAAAAATTACTGCATAACTATCTGAACCAAGCCGAATTATTAAGCTATTTCTACCTTCTATAGTTTGTCAAATTTGGATGGGGAAATGCTTAAAACCCACTTTAAAAAGTGTTTTTTTTTTTGTTTTTTTTTTTTGGTTTTTGAATCTGTCATCTGAAATAAATAGCTTTACTCACATTTCTGCAACTTAGCTTTTGGAAAGTTTCTAAGCATCAGCTAATTCTTCTTTTCCCCCCACTACCAAAGTACAGCTTTCAAAAGCATAAACACTCTGGTTCTTGGTTCAATATTGTCTCAGTTCCAAGCTCCGGACTATTTTTGCAGTGCCCCGAGTCTAACATAGCAGAGCCAAAACAACATGAATTTCAAACTGGAGAGTTATAATGTGCTATTTTGTTCTTCTGCTCCCCTGCCAAAAATAAAGGTAACAGGAGGATCCTATCAAATATGATCTAACAAAAATAAACATAGAATTAAGTTTTAATGGCTTACAGTACATGGAGAACAGAAACAGAGGTAGCACTGAAGTGATAAATAATGTTATCTCAAGATGCAGTCCTTCAGGAACAGTTTAAATTACAAGTTTTTAAATCAGAACAAGCCTAAAATACAATTTTGCTTTCCATTTAACTGGAAAAACAAACCAGGAGATCAAAATAAACCAGACCCTGCATAGACTTCCCTACCCCTACACAGGAGAGGCTTTAAGAAAAGCCTTTGCTCCTGTTACTGTCTGTTCATTTCCTAAGTGGGCCTCTCCCAAATTTATTCCACTGAAGAAACCAACGAATATAATTATAAATTATATACATGCGCATATGTGGAGATATGTGCATATATAGAGACATTATCACAAAAACTTGCAGCTTCTCAAATAAGACGCCAATGCAGTCAAGTCAGTAATGACTAAGAAGGAAACTAGCATCTATCCTTACCCAAATGCTTAAAGAACAAAACACATCCACCTCATATATTTTTCAAAGTTCTCATTACGTTAGACACCTCCTAGAAAACGGTTTTGTTATAGCTGTGTAAGAAATTGAGAAGGCCAAAATTTGACATGCCTGATTTAGGAAGTATTCTGGTTACACATGAAGTAAATCAAGAATTAATCACCGCAGCCATCACCTCACTACAAACACATAGCACAAGGAATTCCAAGTCTGTTGACTGCAGCTACACACATGAAAAGTAATTCCAACTTCCTTTTCTATTTTGCTAAGATTGCTCATCTCTTCTCAGCTGTAGAAATGCAATACAACCCTGCAGAAAACCGTAAACGTCCTCTAACATACACCATCTTTTTCCTTTCCTACGGGGAAGACAAGCTAACCAAGAGAAACACTACCATACATTTTTCTATTAAATTACAAGGAATTTGACTGGGCACATTTTAACACAATCTGGCCTAGGAGAGGAACATATGAGTTAATTATACATGCAAATTTTCTGTTCTACAAAATTGAAAAATCATTTCATGTTCTAAAACAGGATATAAAACTTACTATCCAAGACTTGGATAAACTGTGACATATGGAAGACTAAGGAAAAGGTACCAGAAGATATCAAGGGGATAATTTTTAGACTGGCAATAGTGTAGCATCCAGATTTGAAGTCCTCTGTTAGCTTTACCAACTGCATAGCAAGGAAAAAGGTTGATATTTCCCAATTAAAATATAGTTCTGCTGTTAGGAACTTGCCTAGGAACATCACTATGTCCCTAGGCAAATTAAAACTCTTGGGCTCAGAATAAATTGAGTTTCCACTTTCCATAGCCATTTCTCTGCTAGCAGCCATGTTAGACTTGGGTGCCCTCCTGCCCAAGTCAATTGGGTTTTCTGTTGTTCCCTGTTACATGGCCTCTGCTCAGCTGCTTGTGAGCCAGCCTAACAGCATCAGTTCTCTCATCTGATTCACCGATCAGAGAGCTGGAGCCCTTCTCCTGTGAAGAAAGGCTGAGAGAGCTGGGGTTTTTCAACCTAGAGAAGAGAAGGCTCCGGAGAGACATCACTGTAGACCTCTGCAATAAAGGGTGCCAACAGGAAAGCTGGGGAGGGACTATCAGAGAAGAGAGGGCAGGTTTAGTTCAAACACAGGGAAGAAATTATTTACTGTAAGGGTGGTGAAGCACTGGCATAGGATGCCCAGAGAAGCTGTGGATGCCTCATCCCTGGAAGCATTCAAAACCAGGTTTGATGGGTCTTCAGGCAACCTAATCTAGTGAGAGGTGCCGTGACATGGCAGAGTGTCAGAACTCAATTGTCTCTAAGGCTCCTTTCAACCCAAGCCATTCTGTCATTCTAGGATTGTTGCTAGCACTGAGGTGGGGATGAGTGACCCGGGCAGAATAGAAATCTACAGATATCAGCTGTTACAAGACTCATGCTTGAGTAACTGCTTGCTGGACTGTACCTAAACAACACAAGAAAAAGCCACAAATATTCACCCAAGCACTAGGGAAATTAAAGATTGCTACTGAATTGGATTTCAAGGAACATTAATTACTGAATTAAACACTTGCAAACTAAACTAGAGAATACTGATATATCTCAAATGACAGCTCTGAAAAGAGATGCCTCTTACAATTGCTCTAGAAACAGATCAAATACAAGAGTCATCGACTCATGATTGCAAGTCAGTAACCTTAACCTCATCCAGAAATAATGAATGGCATTAAGTCACATAAAAACACAAACAGACAGGAAGTTTATTTCTTTATCTCCTAAATGCTTTTACTTTTATGAACATACTAATGCAACACCTCACGACAACTGTTGCAAATGTCCTACAAACTTTGTATCACTTTAGAATATTATTTGATATACACAGTTTCTTTCACTGACACCACTTGTTCTTTACCAAGGTCTCCTTTTTAAAAGGATATAGGAATCTCAAAAAGTAGGCTGGCAAAACCTGAAGATAACTGCATTCACTGATCACAGCTGACATGTAAAGGAATAGTGCTTTGACTAGTTTTATTACACTACTGTTGAAATATCAATATCTTCAGCTGTTAAGCACGCTCTGAGAAGGAATGAATTTTCCATCAAAAAATAAAAACAAAGCTGATGTTAAGAGTTCAATCTTAATATCACAGACTGTCTACCATCACTTCTAAAAAGCCAAAAAGCATTGTGCAAATGAAGAGGTCTAATACTTCTAGGCAATACTGCATGGAAGAAACCATTAACAACTAATTAGTAGCTTTAATTTCAGACCTCTGTAAAGCCCTTGCAACTTACCAACTAAAAACTGATGAACTGAAAGGTTGTCTTTAGTCACATTCTGCCAAATGCTGGTTAGTCTTCTTACATGTCAATAAACACACACTGCTACTGAACTAATGATAAAAACATTGCTCTATTTTCATCCACCTTCATTCTAGCAACAGCTACAGGTCACTGACCATGAAAAGCATCAGAAGACTTCAAAACAGTTGTCAGAAAATTACAGAGGATAGATTTAAACAAAAAAGATCATAGTAAAATCAGACTGAAGTCTAGATTCAGCTAATGGATCACAGAAAACTTACAGAAGTCCCTTCTCTATTAGGCATTTTGTTCCTTGTGCCCAATAAACTTTAATCTGAAAAGACCAGATTGTGCCACAAATACCTCTGAGTATCACAGAATCACAGAATTGCAGGGGTTGGAAGGGGCCCCTAGAGATCATCTAGTCCAACCCCCTGCCAAAGCAGGCTCCCTAGACCAGGTTGCACAGGTAGGCGTCCAGGCAGGTCT
>JANHGO010000020.1:21908472-21944023 GCA_024606505.1 Aquila spilogaster | reverse complement strand
GGGGGGGGGGTTGGGGTATTGAGCCAACAGTACAAATAATTTTAAAGGCCCCACATCCTTCTTCTGATCTCATGCAAAATAATTTCAGAGTCAACAAGCAGCTGGATTTATAAAAAAAGATAATAAAATACAATCCTAATTAAAACATGAACTTATATAACATAAGCCTCTTTTAAAATTATCTTATAAATCTAACTAAAAAGTGTAAGACTGTCATGAGTGCAAGGCATCTAACTCAATACTAATACATTCTGATTAAATAGAATTTTTAATGCTGGATACATTAAACTCATTTATAATGCGGTTGACTAAACTGAAAATGCAACTCTGAGCACAGAATCAGCAATGAATAGGTGCATTTTCCAAGAAACACCACAGGGATGAGTTATTAGCTCACCATCTCTTACTATTTTTACCAATAGCCTGGAAGAAAAACTCATCACTGATTAGGTTTGAAGAGAATGCAAAATTTGTGGGAAAGATAGCTAAGGAAGAAGCTGAATCAGAGTAGAGCAATCAGTTCTCCCTCTAAATTTGGGAGGGTAAGAAGAGAATCAAATAAGCCACATGGAAACGGAAGGTCTTGCCTTCGCTGAAAACAATGCAAGCTGTAGTAATCAGAAAGGTACTATCTTCTCTAGTAAAGTAAACATCTAAAGTTATTTGAGAAAAGGAACCTAAAATAATTGACACTACAGCCATATGTACGATAAGAGCATAATTGTGTTTAAGTCATTAAGACATCAGATCTTGTTAGAACAAGAAAGGATGTATTATCCTTCTCCCTCCCCCATAATCAGTACAAGCCAATAATACCAAGCCACATGTAGCCTGTTACATGAGTTCTCAGTTTCCCCATGTTCTGGGAAAACCATATAAATTATCCCTCAATGCCTAGAGGCATATGGGTATTATCTTAATTTTTTTTTGTTGAAAGTATATAGTACTTCAGCAGGACTGTTTTTTTTCCCCAAAGCTTTGACCAGAATTTTCAGGCATGTGCTGACTTAGAGAAAATGCAATTCACGATGCTAACAAACAATAAAGAAGAAAAAAAAAAGTACTGGAGAGTTCCTAGAGACACCATAACACCTTAGAAGACACTGGAGTAATTTGACTGATGCCATTATTGTCTAATTGCTATACTAAAACCGATAGCAAGTTCAGTAAGTAAATTAATTGAGTAGGATTTTTAGCATCAGGTTTTTCTTCTCTCTAGCAGTTCTTTGGTAGTGTCTATACATATTTCTTCATCAACTCCATCATTACCATACTATTTTACTTCCCAACCACTTAAGTTGTCTCTGTATTTCTTCCTGTTGCTGAAGAAAAACTAAAAGCAAGACTTGGAATAATCTCATTCTTTGCAGGCATCTACCTATTAGATACCTTTTACCACAAAGAAATCAGCAACACAAAAGTTAGGAGGTTTCCCTGACAAAATGATATACTGAATTACATTAACTTACAGTCTTTCTATGGGTAGTCACACCATTTTTAAAAATTTTTTTTTTTTTTTTTTTAACTTCACATACACAAGCATGTCTTTACAGGGAACTACTAAGTATCATTAGACAGGTTTGGTTTTGCTTTTGGGAATGGGGGAGTTCAGAAGAGGGGTAAGGGAAAGAAAAAAAAAGAACAAAAAGAGTAAAACCTGTTCAAAATTGTTGAGGGAATGAAAATCCAGTTCACATGTTGTCCATTCCATGGTTTTCCTTTTATGTATTGGGATGTAACCCCACATAGTACTGCATTTCACTAACTTTTTTTTTTTTTTTTTCCCACAGAGCATCAAAGGTGTTACTGTAACACAATGCTTAAAGGTGAATTGAGCTCCTTAAAAGCTGGCTGCCTTCACAAAACAGTACCACAGAAACATACCACCCAGATTTAGAGAATTCTTTTCATGTAATCCACCAGGAAGCCTTTACAAATGTTTATTCCTTCACAGCATGCCCTTAAGAAGGGAAATCAAGCACAGGGTATTTTCCACCAAAGCATGTATCACCAATATATGGTATATTCAGTTCCAAAATAATCTTAATATGGTAGACAAAAGTCTGTATTAACCTTTTGCATCAGCGTGGAGAACTCCTAAGTAAATTGCTGATCAGCAGACATGATCTGAGGTTAGAGAGTATAACCACCTCAACATGAGCATACAAAGAATGTCATGCTGCCACAAAAGCGGCAGCTGACATACAGCGGGGTGTCAACTGCAGACTCTAGTTTGCAAAAAATGCACCAGTACCCATTGTGCCCTACAAGCCTTGACAAGGTCCCACTTAGAATCCTGGGTCCAGTTTTCAGCACAACCTGTCTAGAAGGATTGGAACTACATGGAGGACATTTGGAATGAAGATAAGGTTTGAAAAACAGAGTGCGAGAGACACTACCTGTCCACACATAAAAGGCTGCTACAAAAAGGAATGGAATAAACTGTTCTTCATGTTCATAGTAGACACAGGACAAAATAAGGGGCTGATACTGCAGAAAAGATTTTAGACAGACATTTAAGAAAAATGAGACTTTCAGATGGTAGGGTTCTTCTGACTGCTGATATGGCAAAATAAAGTCCCCATTGGCCCCACACCCCAAAGATTAATTTATAAATTCTAAGTCAGCAGGCCAGCCTCAGTAAAAAAGAGGTAAGGTGGTACAAATTCTGTAACTAAACCTCTCAACAAATGCTGTTGATGATACAGATCGCATTTTCTAGCTGTTTTCAACAGCACTTAATAGGTACCTACTGCAGTAGGTTTGTTGCCTAAATGCCACTGTGCAATTTACTTCAAAATATATTAGTATCCTTTCATAATATAACAGATACCTCAATTTCGTATTTAAGAAACATTAAGTATCCCTATATAATGAGATTTCATATTACATACTATATACATTTAATAATTACGTCATGTAAAATTGATCTGATCCATTGTCACGTGCTTACCCAGTATCTACATATTCACTCTGCTTTTCTTGTAATTTTTCTTATTTTAAAGCTCATAAAAATTTTTAACATGCCACTTCTTTATCAAACCAAACAGTTAAAAAAATTTCTATGCACACTTCACATTGTATATACTTATTTCATAAATATTGACTGCTAGGTGTTCTGTGTTCCAAACATCCAACTTAAAGCTTATGAAGAGCTCTTGCCATTTCAGCTTTTCAGAAATGTCATCAGTCTTGACAACTGACTGATTTGGATCTCTAGCTACTGCTAGATGATTATATAAATTGTGATAAATATAGCTTCTTCCAATTTTCTAAAAATTGTTAAGTTGTAGGACTTTTCTGATGTAGACTTTGCTATTTATCCACTGGTCTCAGATTCATGGTTTGGGAAGGCAAAGAAATATATTATACTGAGATACCCTTCCTAATGACTTTCTGATGGATGGGGGAAAGCTAAAAATCTTCCACATTTACAGTAGACAGCCAATTTGTTAACAAGCACTATTACAGTCAATTTATAACTTAAATACTTTAACAAGTTGCCAGATAATGTTTTAATACAAGTCTTAAAGTATTTTATTTACATAAGACCAATTCTATTGGATTTTGCTTTGGGTAATTTGGAGATACAGTTCTGCAAGGTAATAAAATTTCCTAACAGTTCATATAAACCTAATAGTTCATAGAAAACCTACCAGTTCCTGCAAATGACTGAAATGCACTGCTATTTATTGCATTTCCCTAAGTGTCAAACAAAAAGACTAAACATACTATAGAGACCTTACTACACTTTGTTCCTTAAACTTCAGGAAAAAAAACAACCCCATAATGTTAAATTCCACTGAGTTTGTAAGACCCAAGATTTTAATGTTATGATACATCTACTGTGATGACAGAGTGTGCTCTTTGCTGATAAATGCAGGCAGATTGCCAGGATTACGTGTGCAGATTAACAAATGCAGATTAGCAGTATTCTTCTGTACTATACTGGAGCAAGCAGCTGCTGCATTATGGGGAGTACAAACTGTATTCCTTCAACAGTCAGTGTGGTTTTGTCCCCTTGTTGCTGTGTGTATGTACTACACAGAGCTGGTAGTAAAGCTCTCCTTATGTTTACATGACAGACCCACACCTCCTGCTAAAAGCAGCTCACCATTTTCCATAATAGGAAGAAAGCAGCACTCTTAACCAAGTAACTGCCTGCTACAACCATGCAAGATTTTTAGCTTTCCCCTATCCAGCAGAAGGCTATTAAGAAAGATTTCTCTTAACATAATTTAAATAAACTAACTGACAAAGAAATACCTTCTAGGTAGTCTTTAAAATAATTCACAGATTCTTCTTTTTCTAGATGGCTTAGTTACTGTACTCCAAGATATACTTAACCTAGCAGAAGTAAGACCATCCCTAAACATTTATTTTAACCTTTTCACATATTTAAAGAGATACAAAGAAAGTTCAGAGCAGCAAACCAACAGCCAAAAGCTGAACCACCCTACTTAACAGTGCTGTTGAAAAAGGAAGAAACTGTTCTTAAACTCTGTTTAGCAAACAGTATTTCTTTCAAGGTTAATGAAAACACTTCCCCACGTCTTTAGAAAGCATTTTCTACATGGTAACTGGTATTCTTCACAGACTTTAATTCATACCATCTTTCTTTCATAACTTATACCTCCTTTAAACTGTTTTTCCTTGTTGGGCTTCAGGAGTGGGTTTTTCTGCTCTGTTTTTCAGGGTTTTTGTTTTGGTTTTTTTTTTAATTTAACCACCATCAGCACCTCCTTTTTCTCCCCCCCCCAGGTTAACAGCAGCATAAGAAGGAAGACATAATACAATCAGAAGCTCTTTGGTTCAAAAACTGTAGCTTTGGTCAAGGCAGAAGAATACCAACTTTTTTTCAGCCCTCACAACACTCTGTGTTTCCTAATCCGCAAGGAAGAGAACAAGACAGAAAACAGTCAATAATGATGCACTGCTTTATTTTCTCATGAAAGGTATGAGACTTGACTTTGGGAGGTACTACCTTCTGAAGGTACACATTCACTTAATTTCCTGTCATCATTCCAACAGCATCAGTTTGGTTTATTTAGTATATTATGTATCTCAATTGGAAGATGTGCTGCAATATTCTCTCCTCATTTTAGTAAAAGATAAAATGTAATTGCCACAATTTTACATTAAAATAAACATGAGATAATGTGCTGCTATTTCAGAACACTGCCTAATACGTTCATCTGGCAAAGGCAAATGTAAGGCCAGTTCTGTATAGATCGGGGATTTTATGGTGGTTCTGAGAACACGCTTGCCATACAATACAGGCAGCACAGTCTATTCAATAGCTCTGCACAACTGAAATGAATCCTGCAAGAGCTGTTAAAAAAAACAATCAGATTTTGTTCTTTTCCATGCAAGGATTCTTAGCGATACAAATTTGAAACACCAGCTACATAGCTGGAACACTGAATAAGACTAAAATCCTACATAGATTTTAGTACTGAAATTAAGGATGCAGGAAGAAAAAAATTCACAAAAATGAAAATTAAAGCTAGAGAAATATAAAAGGCTTTCAGTTTTATTCTGTGGGGAGAGTTGCAAACATAAAAAAAAGCAAGTGGATGGTATCAGTTTTTTAGCACTAGAGTTGCTGGAAAGGACCAGCAAAGAATCTCTACTTTGTATTCTTTACAGACATAACTTTGGTGGCAGCAGCTGTGCTACATTCCACATAAGTTGCCACACTTGGTACACGAGTTGAGCATACAGCATTCCATGAAAACCAAAAGGATGTTGCAGAAGACTTTGTGGTTACCTATGTCTTCCACAGATTTCTGATACAGATATCTACATTATCTTTTGGAGTTAATTCCTACCTTTATTTGCAGACAGTCCTTGTTAAACAGATTTCAAAACTGATGCTCTGAGAATAAATGTCTATTTTCTCCCACAAGACATATTTCTAATAAATTATGGTCCTTTACAGCAATTTTTTTTTTCATCTATTTGGAGGCTAACACACATATGAACAAAAGTAAGCATAGAACAATTTAATTATGTACTTTCATTTCATCTGCAATTTCTTTTGACTAGCTTGGAGAAACACAGAAGTGACTCAATTTGACTGCAGCCAAGCTAATTGTTTACAGTGCAAAAGAATGGCACTAGTAGCAGATAATCAGTCATAGACTTCAGTTTCAGAAAAGGAGCAGGCCTAGATTAAGCATACTCTTTAGTCCCAGAAAATTACAGAAATAAAACAAACCCTAGTACGACTCACACCGAAAACCTGTATTTGTTTTGCACATGCTAAATTTTAGACAAACATACTGTAGAACACATCCCAAGTCACTGCTGCTATTTACATGACACAGAAAAAAAGCATTTTCTACATACAAGACAAACATAATTAAAAACAAACAGCAGGCAAAACAAAATGCCCAGGCTATGAGTCAACATAAGCTGCATGAAAAAAGCTAACAGAACACTAAGTTGTAAGTTAAAATGGTAAGAGCAGAATAACCTTTATGAAGAGTTACAGCAGTTACCACGCCCAAAGCACAAACTGGCACCTTGTGCTTGAGGGAGCTTGGTACCCACATTGCTTTACTATGTCATACAGACATTTGTGCAATGCCGACTAGTGTGTGATGGTATATCTGACACAGCAAGACCAGGAAAAATACTGGATCATTGTTTTCAAGCAAATGAGAACCTTACAAGGAACATGTGTGAAGAGAAAAGTCTAGAAATTGAGCAAAAAATATGGAACATCTAAAGATTACATTATCCCAGCCCAAAACCACAGCTGACTGGTTCTATGTGGCACATTAGACTAAATTCAGGTTCTGTTTCATCACTATATTTGCTTATTATTTTAGTCTTCTGTAAAACATACTACTATGCAAGGTGCTTAAATGTCAGAAGTCAGTTAATATTAGAATCTAGTGTTTTAACTAACAAATTATGATTATCTATTGGCTCAAGTCAAGTAACTGCAAATTCTTTCTACGTGTCTTCATCTAACAAGTAATTCACAATAGCACAGGAATGGAAACTTGTTACATCATGCCTAAAACCAGAAAAAAAATTCTTCAGGGCAGAAACGACATCTTATTTCTTTGTTCTATGAAGTGTTTAGTACACTTCTTGTTGCTTTACAGAGTTAAAGGAATCCTACAGCATGAAAATGCAGAGGCTGGAGCATGTAGCTGCAAGCTAACTGGGTGAGCTGCTGGAGTCCTTTGTCAAGGAGAAATACTCCGCTGATGAGAGGGACTGTAATTTCAAATGGATGCAGTTCGTCAGAGACCAAAAATCTGGACTGCAGGATGAGTTAACCACTTCTTGTCTGCTATGTTATCCCGAAAGAGACCTAGATTCTGGCTATGGGTACAAAACCAGCACTAGCAATCCCCCTTCCTTCCATGTAAGTTTCGTTGGCTATGACTAACTTCGCAACTAGTACTGCAAAACAGAAAAGCAAAACCGGTGCAAAGGTCCCAGAAATCGCCTCTACTCCCTTCTCAGAGGATTCACTTCAATCAGCTCTACTCTAGTCCTGTGAAATGAGTACCCCTTGGCAAGTGGGCTACCGTAGGTACAATCCTTGAGCCCATCTTCCAGTTTAGCTGCTGAAAGAAATTGAGTTTGTGCTCCCTGAGATGACTCCACAATGCAAACCAGAAGTGCAGTAACTGGGAGAAATATGGAGATTTGCCTCAAATGTGCACTTCTGATCACTACTAAGAAGCTAATAAAGGCACACTTAATTATACCTCAGTCATAGCCCTGATTCACAAACTGCTACAGAGACAATTATTGCCAGACTTCCTCACTGAAGACATTTTCAAGGAAGAAGGTAATTTGCAGCTAAGTGGATAAACAATTTGGATGACAGCACACTACTTTTTATATTAAAAACCCATACAAACAAATCATGTCTTGAAGTTAGGGAGGTAACAATTTTTAATCCTACCAGCTATTATGGACTTGTTGCTGGGGTTTTGCTGGAGCCTCTCATTCCCTTTGCATCTTGGCTGACAATTGTGGAATTGTATGGAGAATTTAAGAGTTTCCTGATTAATGATAGCACTTTTCAAAAATAATTATACATGGGTGTAATTTTAAGGTAGCTGCTCAGCTGCTTGACGTTTTTCTGCAACAGTATTTTTCCAAATTACAGTTCAAATTTTAACAGAAGTTACACTTTTTGATTGCATTATGCTTAGTACAGCTTTTATATTTTCCCATATTGAGAAGATGATACAAAGAAATATTTATAAGTATGGCATATTTTCCTGGAGAAAGTATTTATATACAGGGCATTCACTAACCTTTTTCTAGTAGCTAAATTTTATTTAAGAACTAAGTATCTAAAAATGCCCCCCCCCCCTTTTTTGATTCAGAAACCTTGCAAGATATTAACCTTTTTTGTAAGTCAGATGAAAATGCTCTATCAACATACAACAATAAAGGTGGGAAAATAGATTTTTGGCGCAAATCTGCTAATAGTCTAACATTACTGTATCCATATACCCCCCAGCTCACATTGGTTTTAAACAGGTATTCAAGATTAGACATTATTACCCCTCAAGCTTAAAATTTAGTTGGTTTTGGCCCTACCACATTAGGGACAGAGACTGGGCAATACATAAGTCCACAGCCTGGGTAATCATGCAACTTCAGTTTCCCTGCAGAGTATCTGGCAGCAGAGAACTAAGATGCTGATTCTTTATTCCTTTCCCCACATGGCAGAAGTGTATTTCAGGGACTTGGGGGAAGGAAAGCATTTCTTAATTACTCACTGAATCTGTTTATTCTTCCCTCCACTTGAGGCAAATTGAAAGAGAACACCAGCATATGAATACAAAATGGCCAGCCTGGTTAAATATCAGAATTCTCATAAAAGGACTGGGCTTGTCAAATACATTATTCTGTTGATATAAAATTATTGGCATGATGCAGAAACTTGTGTAAAAGTCTTTTCTGGTTCATCCTGCAGGAACAGATATATATTGTTTTTAAACATAAGGAGATCAAATACATATATGAGGAAAAAATATGAAAAAATCCAAACTGCCTTCCTCTTGTGTACCTGACATTTGAAGGTTTAAGTCAGTTTGGCTCATGAAATAAATACAAAATTTTAAAGAGAAAAATCAACATGGAAATATAAAAGTTAATAATCTTGACTTCAACAGTGATCTATGCATATTATCTGTGGAAGCATTAAAACAAAATTACTGCATAACTATGAGAACCATGCTGAATTCTTAAGCTATTTCTGATTTCTACAGACTGTCAAAATCTCCCATATGATTTCGATATAGAAGTGCCTGCTTAAGACAGATTTTTATTTTTTTTAACGCTATTGGAACTTGCCAACTGAAATAAGTAGCTTTGCTCATATTTTTGCACCTTAGCTTTCAGAAACTTTTTAAGCATCAGGTAATTCCTTTTGTACTCCTGACCTGAAGTATAATTTGCAGGAGAAAAATACTCTGGTTCTTGGTTTAACACTGTTTCAATTCCAAGCTCTAGACTATTTCTGCACTGTTTAAAGTCTAATGTAGCAGTGCCAAGGCCATATGAACTTCAACCTGGAGAGTAATAACATCATATTTGGTTCTGTTGCTCCCCTACCAAAAATAAAGGCAACAGGATGATCCTATCAAATAAGAAGATTTAACAAAAATAAACATAGAATTAAATTTTAATAGCTTGCAATATATGAAGAACAGAAATAAAGGTACCACTGAATAGTTCTAGTGTTATCACAAGATACAATCTCTCAGGAACAGTTCCAATTACAAGTTTTTAAATCAGAGCAAGCCTACAGAATAACACAGCTTTCAATTTTACCAGAAAAACAAATATTAAGACATGTGAACAAACCAAACCAGACTCCACATAGACTTCCCTACCCCTACAGATAGGTTTTAACAGAAGCCTTTGCTCCTGTTCCTGTGTGTTGATTTCTTAAGTGCCTCTTTCCTAATCCCATTCCACTGAAAGAAACTAATTTTTATATATACATACACAGATGTATGCATATACAGATATACACACACAAACACAGTAACTTGCAGATTCTCAAATTAGATACTACTGCAGCCAAGTCAGTCATGACTAACAAGGAAACCACCATCTACCCTGACGCCAGTGCACAAACACATCCATTTCCTAGACTTTTCAAAGACTTTAATATATAAGGTACTTCCTAGAAAAAGGTTCAGTTATAGCTATCCAAGCAACAGAGAAGGACAAAATTTGACATGCCTGCTTTAGTAGGTAGGCACACATGAAGTAAATCAACAATTAATCACCACAGCCATCACTGCTACAAACACACTACAAGGAGCTCCAAGTCTGTTGACTGCAGCTACATACATTATAAAGCACAAGTAAAATGAAAACATACCGTACTCGTATCTCTTTCCATACTTTCATTTTATAACTCACCCCTTTTCAGCTATAAAAATGCAGTACAACTGAACAGATAACAATAAATGTTCTCTAACAAACACCAGCATCTTTCCCCTATTCATGAGGAAGACAGGCTAGCAAAGAGAAAGACTACAATACTATTTTCTATTAAATTGCTCAAAATTACATTGAACATAGGTTTAACACAATCTGGTCTACTAGAACATATGAGTTAATTACCCATGCAAATTTTCTGTTCTACATAATTGAAAAAGAAAAAATCATTCCAAGCTCTAAAACAGGATATACATCTTAATTTGTAAGACTTGTAGAAACTGTGACATATGGCACACTAGGAAAAGGTACAGGAAGACATCAAGGGGATAATTTTAAGACTGTCAATACCGCAACAGCCAGATTTGGAGTTCTCTGCCAGCTTTGCTAATTGTATAATAAGGAAAAAGGTTGAGATTTCCCAATTAAAATGTAGTGTTGCTGCTAGGAATTTGGACAGGGATGTGAGCATGGCATGACAAATTAAAACTCTTGGGCTCAGAATATTAGTATTGAGACTACAGTTTCACAGCCATTTCTTTGTTAGCAACTTTTTTAGACATGGCTGCCTTTCTGCCCAAGCCAATTGTGTTTCCACTCCGGTGTTCCCTCTCATTGTCACAGCCCAGCTGCTTGTGAACTAACTCAACAACATCAGTACACTCATCTGTTGCTGATCCCGGAGGGGGGACAACTGACCTGGGCAGAGTAGGAATCTGGGGATGTCAACTATCATGACACTGATGCTTGAATAACTATTTGCTGGACTATACCTAAACACAGGAAAGAAAGACACAAACACCCACTCAAGCACTGGGGAAATACAAAATTGCTACTCAAATGCATTTTAAGCAACATTAATCATTGAATTAAAGATCAGCAAACCTAATTAGAGAATACTGACACATTTTCTCTACTGGTGACTCTGCAAACAGATGCCTCTTACAACTACTGTAGAAAGGGATCAAATGAGAAAAATCAAATGAGAAAACCATAGGCTCATAAATGCAAACCAGTAACCCTATCTTCCTTCAGAGACAAGAATGGAACTAAGTTCTGTAAAAACATGGTCAGGAAGTTTGTTTCTTAACCTCTTAAATGCTTTGACTTCTACGAGCATTATAAAACACTTACTCCTAAACTACCCAGGACTGTTGCAAGTGTCCTGCAAATTTCATATCACTTCAGTATGTCTTATTTGCTATCCACAGCTTTTTACTAAAATGCCAGTTGTACTTTGCTGAGCTCTCCTTTTTAAAAAGGATATCAAGATCAAAAAAAGAGACTAGCAAGATTTCAAATTATCTGCATTCACTAACCACAGCTTAATCATAAGGAAAAAAGTGTCTTGACTGGTTTTACTACTATCGTTGAAATATTTTATCTTCTGATCTTAAGCATTCTATGAGCAGGAAAGAATTTTCAAATAAACAATAAAAACAAAGTCGATGTAAAGAATCTAGTCTTTATATCACAGTAACTGACTCCCACCACTTCTAAAAAACATTTGTGCAAACTAAGAGGCCTAATACTTCTTTGCAATAGTGTATGGAATCAATAATTAATTACTAATTAGTAGCTTTCATGTTGCACCTGTAAAGCCTCTGCAACTTATCACTTGATACCAACTGATCAAATAAGAGAGACTCTCTAGTCACATTCTGCCAAATACTTGTAGTCTTCTTACATGTTAGCAAACACAAGTTGCTAATAAGCTGACAATAAAAACATAGCTGTATTAATTTTCACACACCTCTGTTCTAGCAGCAGCTTCAGGTCACTGATCACAAAAGTATCAAAGGACTTAAAATAGAACAGTCAGCCAACTCCAGAGGGTAGATTCAAACAAAAAAGAGCCTGGAAAAACTAGACTGCAAAGTGTAGATTCAGCTAACGGATGACAGAAAATTTATAGAAGTCTTTTCTCTATTAGACATTTTATTTATTCCTCGTGTCCAACGTATTCTAATCTGAAAAGACCAGATTGTGCCACAAATACTTCCGCATACAGTAGCAACAGTAGTTCCACTGATACCACAATAAAATTTGCTCATGATTTCAAATGAGCAAGCCTAAGTTCTGTATTAGAAAGGAATTTGTCAGCCTAACCTTCGTAGTGTCATACTTTGTTTACCTAATTTATTTTCTATACCAAATCTTAAACAATAAAAAGGTGAAAATAGTTTTAAATACTTTACTTAAAAGATAGTTGAATCTTATTCCATCATACTGTCATTTTATAAACAACTATATGTAGCCATCCTTTTTACAGACTTTTTTTTTTTTTTTTTGAACTCAGCTCCAGACAGGGAAGAAAATCCATTACTTATGAGCTCAGTAATAGAATCATTCAGCTGTTGAACTAACGTTTTAATTAGCAGTTGTATAAAGCAAAGATGTATTATTAAAAGTCTCCATGAAAGAATATAGCATTTTTGTATGTTTTACATTGACTTAATACAACTGGTGACTATTGAATGTTATTAGGTTGAATTACCTATGTCAAAACCTTTTTTTTTTTTTTTTTTTTTTTACTTAAAGCTTTTAACCAAAGATTTCCATAAGGAGGGGAAACCCCCCCCCCAACTATTTTCAAACCATTTTTCCCAACACAAAAATATTCACTGACAGTCAGTGTTGTAAAACTGAAGTCAAAGTGATCATATTGTCACTGACATACTTAAAAATGTAACACTTGAACTAAGTAGAATGATAGGTGTTTTCAAGCATTAGTACAGAGGAAATACACCTACGGTGACTGCTATGAGGAGACAAAAAAACCAAACCAAAACAATCATAAGCCTCCCAGTAATGAAACACATTGAACTCTTGAGAAAAATACTTCAACATAATGATGCATGTTAAAAGACAGATATGTAGCTATTGGGAGTACACAGAAGAACAGAAGAAACGTAACACACAAGCTTTAAACACTCACCATCTGAATTGGTTTTTTGTGAAGATCTCGTTCAGTCACCAACTTTTCCTGGTCAGTGACATAAAGGCCTTTTTGTGCCAGGGCTTGTATAACAGCATCATGACCTAGAAGTGGTTTTGCAGCATCACTCTTGAGAATAAGGCTCCCAGCACGACAGTAGAGTTCTGCAGACAGCAACAAGTTAACAACAGGTGGTTTAATGTGCTCCTGGTCATACTGGTCTGTATAAAATGGTTCTCGTAATTCTTCTGGAACATTGTCTACAAAGACCCAAAAAAAAAAAAAAAAGCATTAGTCAGTATCAGAAAAGATAGATACAGTATTAGGGTTTTTTTAATATGTATGAACTCAAAATTATGTTAAAAAAAGCATAGAATCTTTACCAGTCATCATGATATAAAACACTGGTGAAAATTGCATACAAAGGTAACATTTGAACTATAAATACAAACTTGAGGCCACACCAGAAGGGCAACCTGCAGTTTACAGCATCATTAATTTAAAATTTCTTGGCTTCTCCAAATACATGCCCAAACATTCTCATTTCCTTTGGCATAACTTTATATAGGTCAGACATATAAAGGCAGAACAAAACCCATTTAAACAAAAATCCTGCCTCTATTACAATAATAAAATGGAAATGGAACATAATATTTTAGCACAGAATAATTCCAGACAAAAAGGAAAACAACCACTCAGCAGCCTTCTAAGTTTCATATGTGCAAGAGAAATTTGATTACTATACGATCCATTTCAAAGGTCATGCATCATAGAATGATGACAACCTAGCGGTTAACCATAAATACATAGATGTTTTACTGGAATTAAAAAAAAACATAAAAAGAGGGAAAAAATATTATCAATTTCCTTCTGAAAAAATACCAAATTCTTATTTGCCTATCTGTGTTACTGAGTTCCTTTATAATTGTGGCTTTCCTCCTTTTTCAATGAACTGGCCTAGCACCCACAGAAAGCTATGCAAGATTCTGTCAAGTTTATGCTGAGCTTTTAACTGCAAAATTAGCATTTCAAGACAATCTAACAGTTTTTCCAAATACTTTACACAACACAATACAGGCAGACTATATTTATAATTGTCTACCACAAACGTAATGGTTATAAATTAAATATGGTACTAGATCAAATGAAATTAAATCACTAGCGAAGTGGAAAATAACTTAGAAATTATTTCAGTTTTCACATATCTAGGCATACACACTGCAAGATGCTCCGTTTTCCACGTGTAAGAATTTCCCTCTCCATTGTTGTAAAATCACTTAAGCCAACAGCATTTATGGGATAAAGAGCATGTGACTTTTCCTGAGCCCAAATGGAAAAGCCTATTTAATTACTAAAAGGAAAACAAATGCGTAGGAAAAAAGTGATGCAACTCTAGGTTTCTATCCCCTTTGCCTTCAGCTGGATAAATCGCTAAACAGACAAGGTCTGAAGCAGAGGGTGGAGTAAACAGCCCAATAAGGGTGGAGCAGGAGAGAGAGAAAAAACAGAACATGCCATCACAAGATAATGACAGATTATCTTCTTCCTCATGTATATGTTCTATTGCAGTTCATGTGCTTTCATTATGGGCTTTGGAAGAAGAGCTACCTGCCTTCTAGCTGTAGAAGGAGAAGGTACGCATTATAGAGGGCAAAAAAGGCAAGAAATATTAACACATACTTTTTAAGGTGTTGTAAGGATGGTAAAAAAGGATAAGATATCACTTCTTACTTGCAAATTCAGAATATCAAGGGGAAGAGAGGTATAGTGTATAAATTTGCTTAAACCAGGACCCTAAATTCGGCTAGAAAGCTGACAGCTGTGCTTTAGAATACAGATCAAAACACAGTGTCAGCAAAACTACTCTACCCTTTAAAATACAAGCCTAATGCCTAACATCATTACTTTTAAAAAAGATAATAAAACTATTAACAAAAAATCTACCAGTGTCAGACAATGATACTGCAATCTTCTCTTGCTGCTTCCCAGCCTCACTTACTGACTCTGTAGGACCTATAGTCACCCAATACTACAAAAGGCACTTATAATTAAGGAACTCTATGAGCTGCTAGGCACCTGCTTCCCTAGGTACTATTTCCATCTATCTCAATTCTACCTGTCCTTTCTTTTCCCTCTCTGTCCATACACTGTCTCTTTAAATATTAAGCTCATTATTTCTGAAGTCCCTCATGATCCATCTCCACTTCAGTATCAAAAGCTCAATCCTCATCATGACTTCATCCTTTATAATTCTAAATACCAACTTTAAAGCATCTTCGTGCTATTTCCTCATGCTAGAGAGCATTAGAAAACATTTTTTGTAAATATCTCACAATGCACAGGCAGCAGATTTTGCCTTTTTTGAAAAAAAAAAACAAAAAAAAACACACACCCCTTTTTGAATCACATGGGAAATTAGATGAAGACACTGAAGACAATGACAGGTTTCA
Organism: Aquila spilogaster; assembly: GCA_024606505.1. Lineage (NCBI taxonomy): Eukaryota > Metazoa > Chordata > Aves > Accipitriformes > Accipitridae > Aquila > Aquila spilogaster. Next base: position 21,928,198 of record JANHGO010000020.1, on the reverse strand, counting down.
AGTCTGAAAATTTGAGCCAGAAGAGAAATCTAAAGACAGGAGATAACAAACCCACCACCTATTAATGACTAATTTCTGATCTTCCGTATCACCAAAACGGACCCTGAAGTGACAAGGTAAGAGGCAATAAACACATTTATTATGAAAGCATGATACCCACTACTGGGGTTTAGTAACAAAAAACCTCAATATACTTAAAAAAAAAACAACCAAAAAACAAGATAACTACCAAAGAATTATTTATAAATGATACTTCTGCTCCTGAAAAATACAGCAAAAGGCAAAATGTATGCCATTTCTTTTACTTCATTAGTGTTCACAAAAATAAATCTGGAATAGAAACTTACTGGTGCTCATAAAAATAAAACCAGAAAAGAAATTTATTAGAGAAATAGAATACAGAAACAAGGGGCAACAAAGAGTAACTGTGACTACAGACTTATTCTGAATTTATAAAAGCAAAACATGTGAAAGAATACAAATAAGAAATCGCTGCTGCAACAAGATCAGAAGTCTTCACAAAAATTCTCATGAGAGTTCCCTTCGCACAGAAACACAAGCACTTTTCCCCATTTATAACATGTACCAAACTATTTTATATCAGAATAGATCTTGATAGAAGAGTCAAACTGTGTTCTCATTTTTGTTATAGTTACAAAAAAAAAACCACACAGCAGCTATACAGAGGAAACTATTCCTGTTACTGATCTCAAAGAAACAGCCCTTCCAGAATTGGCATGCTTTGCCTCTGCAGTCCTGTGGAAAGGAATTTCAAGGCTACATCCGGTTCTCAGCAGATTACCAGACCAACCAACAGGGTCAAAAACCTTTATTAACAATTCTGGCAGGACTGGAGATCTGTTAAACAGCTCTGTTAGAGAAGAATCTTAACACTAATTCCCAATACGTGTATTTCACCAGTCCCTTTCCTTTGCCCATCTGACAAGAGTCTTTCAAGATTAAACTCCGAAGTAAATGAACAGTTTTTAAAAAAATACCCTGTTGCACATACTGCCATAAAGTACCATTTGACCTTGAAATTTGTGGCAAAGTACAGCAATTATGTTAGAGAGATATATCCGGGACACTGAGTTCTGGGAGTTGAGCACATGTAATATGGATGAGACCAAGGGAACTGGGTGTATTTCTGCTGGAGAGGTGGTGGGAGGATCTAACTGCAGTCTGTCAGCACCCAACGAGCAGGTTTCAGAAACACAGACTTGTACACAAGCTGCCGCAAGGGAAATTTCAACTGGACAAGTAAAAAAATTCTTCACAGCAAAAGCAGCAGAGCACAAGCACATGTTGCATGAGGACTCAGCTGCGAAACCACCATTCACAAGGACTGTCAAAACCTGAGTGGACAATGCCCTGAGAAACCTCTCCTAACTTTGAAGCTAGCTCTTCTTGGAACAGGAGGTTAAACTAGATGATCTCCAGAGACTGCTTTCACCCTATTTTTTCCCTAAAACTGTCAACAGGAACACAGGTTTCAATTTTGGAAAGCTTTTCTTGGTATGGGTTTAAAGAAAACAAAAAGTTTGACATTTTGGATTTTGTCAATATTGAACTGTGAAGAGAATAAATGAAGCTAATGTACAAGTTCAACACACAGGGAAAAGAACAAAAAGGAAATACCACATTAGCCCAAAACCATAATGTAAATTTAAGAATCAGGCTAACTTTAAAACAGTATTCAACATATCTTCATGTAATTCTCCCGTAACTTATAATGGACTCAAAAGTCCTGCAGATGCTCTCTTGAGGAGGGGACAGGAGAGGGAAAAAAAAGGACTTATTCCAAGCTTTAAAGCAAACAAGGGATTATTATTTTTCCCCACCATGAGATAGAATTGTAACCTAACTTTCCATTTAAACAGACCATTTTAAAGGGAAGGAATCATCTAAAATTAATTCATGGCTACCACCTCTGAATTTACCTTTAAAAGCTGTTTTATAAACAAAACTCTCTGCTCAGGTAAGTCTGAATTACTCCTTGGGAGAATAATATGAATTACTCCTTTGGAAAAAATTATTTGTATTAATGTAGAAAGTTTATACTTTCTTTAAAAACAAACTGTTTTTTTGTAAAGTTTTGGACTTTCACACAGATGAATACAATCCTTTGAGTTACACAACCATTGAGTTTTTCAAGTTTATAAGAGTGAATAATTCCAGATTTACAAATGTTTGCATTAAGGAAGTCTAAAAGCTTTTAAGTCCTTGTTAACAAAGTCTTTTCTTTTTTTTTATTCCTGAGGATGACATAAACAAGTTAAAATATTTCACCATGAGCTAATTAAAATATACATCATTCTTGGGAGCCACAGGGCCACAGTAAGCCTCAGCCTAGAAAATGTCCATCTCTACAGGTTACTGACATCAATCAACAAAGACGTTAAGAAAAAACCTATTTGTAGAAGACTTTGAGACTTAATACAGAATTATTTCACGAAAATTCTAACTAATACCTTTAACCACTTCCTAGTGCAAACCAGTAGATGAATTTATGCCAAATCTTAATGGACTCAATTACTTGACAGTTTTCTGCAGGACAGCAAAGGTATGCCTTTGTCATAAAGTAACAGTGTTAAGTTACTTCATTCAGACTCCCACTTGCAACAAGGATTCTGGTGCCACGTTTGCCATTCGGGCACAAGAGAACAGAGCTTGCATGGAGGTGAAGAGTCAGAGCACTAAGAACAGGTCAGAGAAGTGTAATTTATATTATTTTGCTTTTGATGAATTTTGGTAGTTGCCTCAGTAGAGGAGGGAGACATTTCAACTTGCTCTTTTATTTTGGAGCCACCTTCAAGGGCTCTGATGAGAACTCCAGTTCAAAGATTTCCAGCAGGTTAGTAATCCATGGATCAAACTGCTGCTACTGAAAAAAGAAAAATCATGAAACAAGACTTTTAATGAGGAAGCAGAAAATAAAATCAGACAGTTGATATTAAAAAAGAATTTGTACTTTTTGGTTTGTTGAATCGGTCTGCTACTTACATTGCTCTCGGCTAGCAGGCAGTAGGTGTACTTTTGCCTAGGGGCAAGTATCTAAAAAGTCAACCTCTATAAATTTATGGCAGACTGAATTTCAGTATCACAATTCTTAACTTTGTCTACCTAACTAAACTGAACTTGAGAGATTCTTAGATTTACCATCACAGAAGTACTACGAATAAACAGACCCTACCCTCCTGCCTCTAGATGCCACAAAAACAGACCACTATCGACTGCTTTAACAACAGTTCTGCACTTATAAGGGATTCCTTATTACAAAAAAAAAAAAAAACAAAAACAAACAAAAACCAAAACCAAAAACCAAACACCCCAAAAACCCAACACCATGCACACCAAAAACCAAAACCCCAAAACATCCAAGGAAAAAGCATGCACAGGCTCCACCTTCATAGCCCACCCAGACTTCAGTTATTTTTTGAACACTGAGAATCACATAAGAAATGCTCTACTGGGTCACACTAATTGTCTAACCCATCCAAAATTCTGTCTTCAGTTGCACAACAGGAAGTGCTAACTCACAAAGCATACAGTATTTGTCCGGTAGAGGCATTTCCTATTAAAACGGGGAAGTTTAAAATCTACTTTACCAAAACCTGCGTATTGATTCAGGTTTTGACAAACAAAAGAATGACTTAAGAATTGATCCCTTTATTGCCAGGGTTAATTTTATTAGCGTGAGTTCAGAACTTATTTTTGGGAAAGGCAAGATATGAGAAATATTAAGATAATAGTATAGTTATAATCCCATCTCACTCAGCTAGCGCCCTGATGACTGTTATAGTCAAAGTATGATTCAAATAGCCTATGGATTAGGGCAAAAGATTGTTTCAGAAATGTAGAGATAAACACTTATTTCTTGAACTATTGTAAGACTTTATTAAACCAAAGAAAACTTTTTGCCAGCCATAACTAGATAGACATGAGCTGACACATCTGCTTTGGTGTCTGGCTTACAGGTTTTCTTAGTTTAAGACTGCCTCTAATTGAAAAAAGAAAACACATAGGAAGCAGCTAGAGCTATACAACTCTTACATTAGGCAAACAGATTTCAAACACTACATTTCAACTTTATAGCAAAAAGGTTTATTACTGCCAGCTGATCCAGTAATAATGTATTGTCCAAGGGGCGGAAGTGAGAGGGGGGAAGAGAAAAAACGGTTTTTTTCTTGCAAAGTCTTGAAGGTTTTTCACCCCCAGCCTCATTTTCCAGAATAATCAGCAAAAACATTCATTCAGAGGCCTAGGTTTACCAAACCAAGTAGTTAAAAGTTATTAGTTTCAGGAGTGGAATTGTGTCCAGTTTTGCTCATTAAAATCCACCAGCTAGCTGTAGAAATTACATAACATCTCATATTGGAAAGGTGATAAGTTCCTGATTAACAGCACATAAATAATCTTCAAGTTAGAATGAGAGCCACCTTTAAACATGGAGTGACTAAAGTAACCCAACAGATTACCCTAAATCATGGGGGTATATCTGCAGTTGTAACGGCAACAATGGTCAAAAAATATAAGAGAGAAACCAGGTATAGGTAGAAGAAACATATTTCATCTTATCACCTGATGTGAGCGAGCATTTGGCTACAGTCTCTTTGTCAGATCTATTACATTCTGCAGACAGACACTGCAGTTGTAAAGTCAAACAGGCTCAGAATAGGCTCAATTACATGAAGTCATTGAAACAACAAATTATAAACTACTCCACCTGAGGTCTATCATGTAGTAAGCACCCCGACAACTGTTAACTTACTAATTTCACCTTCCCATACTTTTGTACGCGCACAGTCTACAACCTCAGATGACTCTGCCAAACCTAATAGATACAGAAGCTCATACAATTTTAATTATTTACTTTAAAAAAGTGATCTACAGTCAAACCATGTTTTAAGTGTGTTCCACAGAAAGAAGCGACACAATCACCTTATAACTAAACCATCTCAGTAGATGATTAGTCCATTCAACTGATTTTAGTAGGATTGAGTAAAGTATCAATTTGTCAGCAACTACTTTAGAGATGTGATGGAAAGCAATCTATTAAAAAAAAAAAAAATTTCCTCCCAAGAATCTCAAACATTTACTTTTATACTCCAAACTCCTGTGCAAGTTTTTGCTAGCTGCCGTACTGAGTAAAAGTAAAGAAGTTAGATCTACTAAGGAAAGATTAAAAGATGTTCTAGCCTGCAATACCCATCATAACAGATTAGAGTATTTAGTTAAAACTTGTTTCTGTCAGATACACAATGTTCATTTCCTCCCTTCATGGTTTTACTGGCAACATCTGCAAACAGCAGTAAGTAGCTGCATATGAATTCTGAAAACATTTAATCACCAGGAGAAAGGTACTTTTAAGTTTCTTGGGTAATGTTTAGTTGCAGATGATGCAATTTGTAATCTATTGCTTCAGACACCTATAAAGGATAAATTTAATGTTAAAAGATGGATGAACTATTTTATTTTGACTGCAGAAAACAGCAATGTTTAGGATAAGCACTCAGGTTTGTGCAGCTTTTATTTAGTTTTTAGTTTATTCCTGTCAGAAAAAACCTTATGCTAAACCAGTGAAATTTATTATTGTGACAGGATAATAAGTTTCAGGGATAGTAGAACAGCTACAGATTTAACTTGACTTTAAAATTGTTCCCATAATTTTCTGAAAATCATACATGTCAGTAACAGTCTTAACTTAGTAACTAAAAATTGGATGCAAAGCTGTCTGGAAAACAATTTTCCAAGAGTACTCAGAGGTCCCCAATCAAATAGGAATAACATGTACTTCAAGGTTCAAGAATTAGTAGTTTCATCCACACTAGCTGAGGTTTTAGAAAAGCAATTCCAAGCTACAAAGGCATTGACAGCATTTTGGAGGACAAAATTATAATTCAAGAGTATTTTGATAAGTGGAAGAAGTGGTTTGAAAATAGGATGCAGTTATATAAGTATAGCTGCAAAGCAGGAACCTACAACTGTACAATTACAAGATGGGAACAACTGAGTAGGCAGCAGTTCTGCAGAGAAAGATACAGAGCTACAGTGAATCACAGACTGAATGAGTCAACAATTCTAGGCTGATGCAAAAATGACAAACATCGTATTCTAGTGATTAAATGAGAGTATTACAGGTTGAAAAGATGAAGTAATTTTTCAAATCTAGCCTGTACTGGTAAGGGTTTAGCTGGACCATTAGATCTAGATTTAAGTACAGAATTAATGCAAAACTGACCACAGAAAAAACACATGGAAGAAACAAAACACAAAACACAGTCCAAAACAGCTTGACTTACAAAAGTAAGTTGAAAAAAAGTCTGTTTTGTCTAAACAGCAGAACAGATAGGAGACACTGTTTTTATTATGCGGAAGGTGTTATAAAGAGGTAAGGCACCCACCATTCTCACATCCACCAAGAATAGGTTAAGTAATGGGTTTACAGTATAGCAAAAGACATCAAGATTATTATGCTGTTCTAACATCTAGAGATAAATAAGGTTTCAAATTGACTAGCAGACATACTGCGGAATCTCTATAATTACAGATTTTCAAAAAACAGGCTAAACAAACATCTGTCAGGAACAATGTATATTTAGCTCAGCCTGTCTTTAGGACAGTGGATGGAAAACAAATTTTCTAGCCACATTTTCTATGACTATAGTAGAGTGAGAAGACAAAAACTTCACACTCAAAATTAATGAAATCCGCTTCTGTTTAGAAATAAAAACGACACAGAGTAACACAACATCAAGACCTTTTTAACATTATTTCTATGAAGTAGGTCCTGTTATACTTTTAAGTCAAAGCATATACTGTCAACACAGTTCAACCACTTCTTTGGAAAGCAGTTTTCTATACTGAAATGGTTAACTCCCAGCATTGGGAGTTAATGCTGAAATTCAGTGCTTGCAGATTTAATTTCTAAGGTCAAACATTTCCACTTCCATAATTCACACTTTTTGTTAATTTTTCCTCCTTTCAGTTACTGTAAGTTGTGTCACTTGAATCATTTGGTTATTACAAAACATTTAACCTGACCCATCCTAACACCTATACATTTTCTTGCAGCAAAACACCAAGGCACAAAATCCTACACTCCCCTCAACACTTAAATATGAATACTGTCTTCAATTACTGCTTCTTAAAAAATTCTTTATACAAGATGCCTTCAATATGACTTGCCTGTGTTGTGGGCCAGACTCTATTCTTGCAGCTTCACTGAGGACAACAGCAATATATAACTGGTGTCTCAGTTTTTGGATGCAGATATCAATCATCAAACACCAAAAGTCACTACTAAATGTTAATGAACAGTACCTATTTAAAAGTCTTTTTTCAGGAGAGGATTCTCTTCACAACACCTAGCCAAGCTGTATCCATGATTTTGATTGTACTAAAATATGCTTTTAAGAACGTGAAATATGTCCACTGAAAGATGTGCCCATTTGATACATAAAGATTTAGATTTCTTCAATGGATACACGATTGCAACAACTTAATTTTCACTAATCAAAATGAATGGCATTAATTTAAGAGAGGGTGGGGAAAAATCCTTCACTTCCCCTGCCCACTTAAGGAATTCCAACATTTCAGGGATAAAAAAAAAAATATATAAAATGTGGCATCCATAAGCACACTAATCATCCTTTGTATTTCCTTTGTACAAATGTATATAGCAATAGGTAGAAGACATGACTGAGGTTGTGATCTACTCCAAAGAATTGAAATAATTTAACAAACCCAAACTTCCTTCCTTCTTGGAAAAGATGAAGGTCAGTTCTTCTGTCTCACTCTAAGTATAAAGGAAGCATTTGTATTGTAGACGTGCAAGTCCTGTATAATTTTTTTCCATACTTCAGCCACCAACTCTTCTTTGAGGCTACCAGTGATATTAACCTAGTGGAAAAACTGTGAGATCAGAAATGCTACAATTTTGTACGTTTACTTCTCTTCCTACTACTACATTATGGCAGTATTTAGAGGGCAGATGGAGCTATTGTCTCCTCTAACCACGTTTCATTTGTGCATCTCAGAACAACCACAGTAATGAAAAGAAAGAGTAAAGGAATTTGTTTTGGATCACACTTTCTATAGAAACTAGCAGAAAAGTACCCTGCAAGTTGCTTTACACATCCAATAGCAGCTCAACCAATATAAACCAAGACATTTCAACCACAGGCTGAGAATTTGTCAAACTCCAGTAGAAAAAGGTTTTCAGGTTAGAATGCTGGGTTATATAATTGCACAAGCACTGTACACCCAGAATACCAGGAGTAGAGCCTACAGAACCACACTACCTAAAAAGATGATGATCTCTGAAAATGTTGAATCAAGTACTTCCAAGAATTTCACTACTACTATTTTACCTTGCATGCTGCATAACTAATAAAACCATACATAAAAATACTATATACTTACCCAGATTTCATAAAGGAGGGTAGACAGAGTTTATTGACAAATCTTTATATGGAAACAATATTTTGATTTTTGTTTTTTTTTTTTTTTTTTTCTTTCTGAAGTGATGAACATGCACTTTATTTCAGTAGATACTGACCTTACTGAAATTTCACTAGATTCAACCACTTCAAAAGTAGCTTTTTGGAAGCACTACATCAAATATCATCAGTTCCCAGGGGCACCATAAAGGTACACCTTTAACTCCATTCAAATTCATAACAAGGCTCTGGCCCTAAATGCAAAAGGTGAAAAATTCCAGGAGGAACCTTTTTCTGTTATTCTACAAAGTCCACGAGTAAAAATGTTGACTGTTAATATCTAACTCACCTATCAAAGAAAAAAATCTATTTTTAATCCACAGAAAATTAAGTCATTAATATTCTAAAGCGATATTAAAAAAACAAACAAAAACAAACAATGGCTTGGTAAATTTTCAAAATGCTTCCCTCAGAAGACCTCTATAAGTCTGGTATTCCTCAAGGCCCAACAATATTTCAGGCATAGAATAATAGGTCTAGTACTCCTCAGGGCCCAGGTTTTCCAAGACAGAGCAATAATGCCTTTTGGAGGCATTATAATCAATTCCATTTACGCTTACAGACAAGGAAAGCCTTCTGTATTGTGCAGGCCAAAACCTGGCATTAAACGTCCTTTTTCCTGAAACCCTTCTTACTGCTTAACCGCTCAAATGGCTACAGGCTACTGTGTCACACATGTCAAAACTAACAGCACACATCCATTTCTATCGCTAGCCCCCAATTCACCTCTTAAACAATGTTAGGAAAATTTTCGAGACAACAGATAAACATGGATTGCTGGTGTTTTTTCGCATTCTAGAAGTGTGACATGAGGAATAAATAAAACGCCATTTACAGAGTTCGATTCCTCAAATAAAATTGTATTAGCTCCACTACACAAAAATTACTCGCTAATGGAAAGAGTAGTACTACTCCAAAAAGATTACAGGTAATTAAAGAAAAAAAAAAGAAAACCAAGAAACCCCACAAGGTGTAGGGGAACCTCAAGATGAGGGAACAGACCAAAACCATTTCCTACGCACCTCCTACGCCCCCTTCCCAGCTCCTTTGGGAAGGGCTCGCACGTCCTCAGGAGCGAAGCAACCAAGCAGGAACCAGCATCAAAGAAAGGGAAGAAGAAGACGCCACCTACCTGTCCCAAAGGCCTTGGCCACCAGCCAGGCGAGATTACAGGCGATTTTCGCTCGGGAGAAGTCATAATGGTCAAAGGGTTTGATGGCAGGAACAATGAAAGTCTTCCTCATCTCCTTGGCGTCTGCGGCATCCCCCATCTTCTCACAGGACGCCTGGCAATTCAGAACTTACATGGCTCTTCCTCCTCCTCCTCCTCCTCCCGCGGCCGGGAGAGACGTCTGTAAATACGCCAACAGCAGCTGAGGGCAGCGCTGAACCCAGCTGTCCGTAAAGGGCTAACGCCGCCTCCCGCCTTCCTCTTCACAGGAATGTGGCAGAGCCCGAGTGTCCTCTTCTTCCTCCTCCTCGCTCTTTGTCTCAAACCTCACACCGCCGCCCCCCACCCTCCGAAAAACGGCCCCCGGCGGCCCCGGCCCCCCCTTCCCCTGGGAGACCCTCCGGCCAGGGCTGGGCGCCCCAGGCCGCCGCGGCCGCCAGCCCCCCGGCTCGGGGCGGGAGCCGCCGGCAAGGCCCCCGTAGCCGCAGCGGGCCGGGACGCGGCCCTTCCCGGCGGAGGCACCGAGATGTCAAAACGCCGGGGACCAGCCCCAAAACGCTGCGCAGCCCGCCACGCCGCCCCGCCTCAGCGGCGGCCTGCAACGGGCCGGGACCGATGGACCTACCCCGCCGCTGCCCCGAGCCCGGACCCGGGCACTGCCCCAGCCACCCCTCAGCAAGACGCCACTGCTCCCGGCTCGCCTCAGCAGCTGCCGCTGCGGTTTTTCCACCCGCGGCTGCCGCACTGGATGGGCGAAACGCGGCTGCGCATGCGCTTACGCCACGGCCACCGCCTCCCCGGTCGGGCGGGGCGGGGAGCGCGAGAGGCAGGGACGGGACGGGGTGGGCCGGGCCGCCCTCCGCCGCCCTCCTCACAGGGAGATTCTTGGCGCTAGTCCGGGCTGGGCCCTCGCGTCGGGCGGGGTGGGTCTCGTCTCGTCTCGTCTTCGTTTCGTCTCGTCGTCTCGGAGGGGGGGGGGCGGGGGGCGAGGGAGCTCGGGCAGGCTCTGCCCAGCCTTAACCCAGCGGCAGCGGGCGAGAGGGGTGGAGTGTTTCCCGCTGGTAAGGGGGCGTCTGGCGGTGCCTGGCTGTCGGGAAAAGGGCGGTGTTCCTCGGCCGCGGGGCCCACCCGCTGCTGGCGTCGCCGCTTTCCACAGTGGGGCCGGACAGGCCTTCCCGCGCGCAGCCGCTGGCCTTGTGTGGCGTCTTCGGGAAGGTCGGGATCAGCCCGCGAGCTGGGGCTTGCAGCCTGCCTCGTGTGTACGGGCGGGCTGCGGTGCTGGCGGCCGCCTCGCCGCAGGGGGGGCCGGGGCCGCGCTGACGGGAGTAGGGAGCGCTGCCGAGGAGGCGGGCTTCTCGTCCCTGTCCTGTCCCTCCTATTTTAAATTGCGTCTATATATAACTTCTCAAATACTCGGGTAGAAGAATGACAGCGCCTTAAAATGGTTCAGGGCCTGTTCACGTAATAGCTGTAATAACAGGCAGTAGTAACAATTTGCCCTAGAGACCATCTGCTGTCTCGCTTACAAGTACCTGGGCTGGTTTTGGAAATATATAAAATCACTTTAACAGTGGCCTGTGTGGAAAGAAGTATTAGTCACAGTAGGAACTAGTAACTGGGTGATTAATGACTTGCATTTAAACAAAATTGGATGAGTTAGCTTTGAAGTAGGGGTCTGAAGGTGTGGCTGTGTTGGTTACCAAGCCGTGCTGGTGACCGGCCACTGGTGGGAAGGCCCAGGCTCTCTTTTGTGTGAGCACTGTGTAATTGAGTGAGCAGCAGTGCCAGGGGGTAGTAAATTTGTGCTTTTTGGCAACGAATAGTTATTAGGTTGGTGTAACGTAGAAGTGTGCCCTCCTTCCCTGCCAGCCTGGGTGCTTTAGCAGCTGTGGTGACCCAGTTCAAGAAGCTGATGTGGCCAAAAATTAATAGTTCATTTTTATATTTATTTTTTTTCTCTGTGAGCTTTCTTGTGTCACTAAAGGACCACTCCTGACTTACAGTAATTATTAGCTAACCTGCGTCTTTTTTAAATTTTTTTTTTCCTTTTGTGGTAATTTAGTGTCTTCCTAATCTGTTTCAGTAGAGGATGGCAGTCTGAGGTGTGTTGGGTTTTTTTAGCTCCACTGAGTCTGGAAAAAAATATTTAGACACAGTTTTAGCATGACACTGTAAGGTTTCAAATAATATTTTATACAGACTGTTATTTCTTTGTGTTTAAAGTGGACTGTGAATTGATCTGGAGAGATTTTCCATTGTTACATGGCTCTGCTTCTAGCACTTCATGTGCACAATGATACAAATATCATGATTATGAGGCCATAGTGTACTTGATTGACATGAATCTATATTTACTAGTAATGAGTAAATGAAAGGGTTGTGGAGGTCAACATTTGAAGAGATTATTGCTGACTATCTCCCCATATGCTGTCTGGGATGAAATTCCCAAACTGTCACGCATACCACTCATAAGTGGTACATAGCTAGCTATAAAAGCAGGAGCTGCTGCTGGCAGCATTCAGCAGAAGGGAGGAGAGGAAGAAAGTTTAGAAATCCTTGCTTTAGCACACTTTTGACTGAAATTCCCAGATCCTCTACAGCAGAAATAGGAATAATAATACCAGATTAACATACAGGTGTGACTTGGGAAAATGTTCTCTGTTTGGGAACAGCATATGCTTAGTTTTAAACAACTAAAGTAAAACCTGTATTTGCACATTTTCCTGAATGATTTTTTTATGTATATACTTCGGAAATAAGTTATATAAGACAATTAACATTATTTTAACTAATTTTTTTTTTTACCTTGCTACTAGAAAACTAGTTTAATTCTTCCTGTACATTTAACAACAAACACCTGGAATTCATAAGCTTTAAAACCTCAGATGATTAGAGCTAGAAAAAAAAATGTATGTCCTAGATCCCAACTCATTTGTTTCTTTTATGACTAAGAAAATACCTAAAAATTAGATCAACCTACAGGAAAACATGTTTAGGAAAATTATAAGGCCATTATTTAGGTATGATGGATATAGGATCTACTTTGAGAGGTCAAAAGATTACAACTAGTCCCTATAAAATAATATTAAACTTTCAGAAACAGCTTTCTTGCAGAAATGTGGCATAATCCAAATAAGGAGTCATCAGTTATATTTAGTGTACTCCTGTATTTATCATCTGTTCCTATGCACTTGCAAAACATCACATATACGTATGTACTGTACTATACACTGAGACTACTGGTACTTAACTGAAGCAAGTAAAGATGCGGTCTGATCTTCCAAAGTTCTTGCAATCATTAGTCCCTTCTTACTTTAAAAAAAAAAAAAAAGTGGATATTGTTTTAGAGAATGCATCTCAAAAAATGGCAATAGATACAATTATGGATAGGTACATATATTAACATTGCTACCAGTCTAATTTAAAATGTAGAAATTTTTGTGGGTGCAGCCTTTGTGCTGATGAAACCTGTTCAGAGTCACAGAAGAAAATCTAAAAAAGCTGTGTTGTGGTAACTGCAATCAAAGTGTTTTTTAATTTTCTCAGTGCTCTTAGAAGTGAATGCATGAATATAAAATCTAATATGTGTAAGTGAAAAAGAAGACATCACCACCAGTCGCTGGAGTTCTTGTGCCAGTTCTACTTTTGCAGATATGCCAAAATGTGATCTTGTTTATTGCATTGTCAAAAGTATCAACAGTCAACATGGAAAATGATTAATATTTGCTCTACTTGTTCAGAGTAGATAAATAGAAGCGCTGAGTGAGGAGTCATCCCCTTCTGCTCTGCTCCTGTTTAACCATCTTTAAATATTTTAAATAGTGATAATCTTTTCTATACACGATCTTTCTGCTGCAAAGTATTTTATACTTTAAAGTTCATTCCAAGTGGAAAGACAAGGATTAAAACAAACAGCTCACAGATAGGTTGGGTGTTTTTTTTAACCTTCTTTCTCCCTTCCTTTCGCCTCCCTCCTTCTACCCCAGATTAGAAACCCATTTGGCTAGTTCTATCCTGTAATTACATCATAGGCCTGATTCTTCACTGTCACGTGTCTAGCCATTTACACAGTGGGTGTACCAAGCCTGTAGTCAGTGTCAGGCAACAGGAACAAACATGACTGTGAAGCTATGAATAATGGTGTGGATGACAGTTGTTGCTAATAGTCTTAACCTTGGGAGATAGTGGAATGAGCCTTGACTAACAATTTTATACCTCTGTTTTTTCACTTGTTTTAAGATTCTTTTGGCTTCTGAAGAGGCTATGTATAAGATGTCCTTAGACTAAATTTAGGCTAGTGCTAGATTACAGAGAGTGTTCAAGCTGGAATAAGATTTCGTGTGTAATTTCTTACTTCACAATACTTGATGATAAAGGTAAAGTAAAATGTTTTAAATTAGCAATACCATTACTGTTTTTGCTGTGGCACTGTCTATAGTCAGACTCAGTGCTAGTAAACAGACAGCTTATCAGGCTACCTACAAAGGGTAGTAAAAACATTCCCATTCCAGATTAGCTGGTTGTAGTAGGGCAAATCCACAAATGCAGCAGTTCACAGCAACTATTCTGCCATGTAGTGGTTCAGTCTTAATGTTGGAAAAAGGCTAGGAATAACACCGTGGGGATGTTACCTTTAATAGCTGCTGTCGAATTTGCCTATTTAAGATGAGCCCATCTGTTTGCTTTAGCTTAGAGGATATTGGTCATGATAGAAGTGGTAGTGGCTGAGGGGAGGGGTGAACCCTCTGGCCTGTAACCCCTGGCAAAGAGGCAGCATGCACAACTTGATGTGGTGCTGTCAGACTGTCAACATACAAACCAAGAACCAGTCGTGTCCCAGTGTGATCCTTAAAAAATGTGCTTGTTGACTTCAGCAGGTTTTCTGTTGGGTACATGAGGTTGAACAGGTAATCTATAAATGATTCTGTAAGGTTGTTACAGCCTAAGGATGACTGGTGAAATGGAATTACTGATATTCCAGCCTCTTAAACTTACAGTATTTTATTAAATATACCTCTTTGTGAGTAATGGTAAAACCAGTAAAACTGTAAAAGTTAAGAAAGTGTATTTTTAAATAGGTATTGTCAAGTGAGTGGTTGTCTGAATTATTAAACTTCTTTGCCATTATTACTGAAACTCATGTATGTAGTTTCTGCAAGCTAGGAGTTTTCTCAGGGCGTGATTTTGGAGGGGAGTATGTTCTTCCTGTTTCAGGATGATGAAGTACAAGAACAGTTACATAATTATTGTCTTTCAAATTCTTCTATTAATTTGTAATCAGAAAATGCTGAGACATTTAAAAGGCAAGAAAACAGTTTACCAACTTTACAGATTCTAGTAAAGTCATGAGTCAAAGGGAAAATAAAGCTTTGTATGACATTTTACTTGGATTGCCTATGATTTTTGGTATGGTTAAAAATTAAAAAAGGAAAAACATGGAGTAATAGCTACTTCAGCTCCTTTACTACTGAAATCTGCACAACCAAAAAGTTGCCCAGTGAGAATCAAATGTGGTACCTAACAGTCACTTCTGTTAATAGTTGGATGTTACTGGTTTTGTTTCCTGAACTTGGCTTTGACCTAATGTAGCTCCATGAAGGGGGAAAAAAAAAAATCTACATATTCCCCCCAATTCCCCGGGTCACCAACCTGGGAACAGATCTGTCCCTTTCCTGTGGTCTGTGAGAAGCAAAACCTCTCATCTCCCTCGACACTAATGGCTGGTTGGTTTGTTTGTCTTTTTCTCTGGTTACTTTGGTGTCTTCTGAGACTTTTTTATTTATTTTTAATTTTTTAATCTGGTTTTCACACTGGCCGCTTTCGTGTTCTGCCCATCTCCTGGAATTGCACTTGTGCTAGGGTTTTAGATTACTTTTCATCCCAAGTGTGCTGTGCAATACTCCCTAATTCCAGTGCTTTCTCCTTCTTGACATTCCACTGTTGCCAGGTTGTCTGTGAAGAGAACAAATACCCTGCTATAACTGATATTTTTATTATAAACTTCAAAACATATGGAATAGATCCTACTGTCTTTCATTAAGTGAAATCTGTGTACGATTTCTTTTATGGCCATCTAGTGGCTGATGTGTTTTCTAAGGAAAATCCTAAGCGTGATTTTATGAATATAACCTTTAAATACTAGAGTTACCTTAGCCGCACTGTAAAATAAATGTATGGTGGGAAATTTACATTCAAGACCCCACTCTGTACAAAAATAAAATGCAGTGTTATTACCATTATGGTAGCTGTTAGATAATGCTTTATTTGCATTCCAGTTCAGAGGAAAATGGGCATGACTCTAGTTTTCAAATTGTGCATTCAGGTATAAGAAGTTTAAATCAGTTAGCAAGACTTTTTCACTAAGTCTGAATGAGGGTAAATACTAAGTTGTGCACTATTTCCTGTTGAACTATACTCCATTGAAGTGACTGGCTGATTTTTTTTTTCATTCTGCTTCTACACATGAAGAAATATCTGAAAGTTCATAAGAGCTCATTTGTTTTGAGCATATACATGATTTATTAGTGGAGTATGAACAGGCTTCAGTTCCCCATCTTTTGGCCTTGCTTTCAGTTTCCACTGAAGCCCATGTGTGTCTGAATGAGACCAGCAGTAAACAGAACAGTAAAATTCTGGTGTCATTTAATTGCAGCAGAATGATTTTTTGGAAGGGTGGTAGTGAAGATGGATGAGGAGAGGAAAGCAAGGGAATAGCATAGGAGACTACCCAATGAAGGGTTTTTTTTCCATGTATCTTCTTTGAAACATCGTCGTCCAGTTTTTCACTGAATTTTTTGGGCAGTTTCTCGGTTTCCCTTAACTTACTGAGAAATTGCATGTTACTGAGGAATTTTTGATGATTACTTTAGGGACCAGGTGTAAATAGCTGGTACACTGTTGAAAAAGTGGCTGTGGGAAGTGTGTATCAAAGATTTTTATTGTAACCATTTATACATAGTGACCCTTGATGGTGCTGGAGATTTTGATTATGCATGCATGGTAAGATCATCACAACCTGAGTGCATAGAACTCTTACATTAAATCTCTTGGCATAACTTAATTTGTTTATATTTTTTGAGTAGCTTTACAAGATGTATGCCTTACAGTTCATTTGAAAACATTTTCAATATACAAAAATGTATAGGATGTCTAAGCCTCATGTAGAACAATTTGGTTTAAATACTCCCCCATTTCAATATATATTAGAAACATGGAAGAGCAACAATTATTTTAATAGTTGCCTTAAATGAAATGTATATATATATTTAGCAATAAAAACTTGGCTCCAACAAGGATTTTTTCAGCTTTAGGTTAATGCTATGTGTAGTTCCCATTTGAAATCATTGGTGCTACAGACATGATTAAATTTAAGTGTGTATATAATTGTGTTTCTGGATTAAGGGTGTCATGTAGAATATTTGTGTTTGAAGAAAAAACCTGGATGATTTCTTTCTTCTAGAAAGTCTCAAAAGAAGTTACCTACAAAAGGTTTATACATCTCTCTGGTTATACATCTGTCCTCATATGGTATTCTTGCTATATAGTATACATGGCTCTGTTAAAGCATAGTGTGTTATCTCGGCTGTCTCACCTGGGCAGGGAGCAGTCATGGTTCTGCATGTTGGCACAAAGAATAAAAATGTCCATCATCATCACGGATGTCAAAAAGGGAGCCCTCTCTTTGTATTAGCCAGTGTAGTTGAATATGGATGAAGAAAGGGGGCAAGCAGGTTGAAACTTGCTGTTCAGGGAATGTTTGAGCCCTAGTTGTGATGGCCACTGTCCTGGAAGCAGTCTGAGACAGACAAAGTACACCCGGGACTCCCACTTCTGCACAGAACTTCATAATCCCCCATGATCTAGGGTTTGCCTTAACAGCCACAGTACAGTCCTTACAGATGATAATTTACTAAATGAGGGAAGAGTCAGTCTGGGTAAGAGTGTGCTAGTAGACACGGTGTTGAATCAAGGGCATCATGATATGAAACAACAAAAGTAACCCCTGGAGGTTTTGTACAAGAACGGGGACGTGCTGGGGTATATACCTATCAGTTTCCTGTTGGTCTGGCAAGTATTCTCTGTTTTTGTCAAACTCTTTCCTCCTTTTCTATTTGTTCTTAACAGAAAGGAAGCAATTGCCTGATCGGAGAATGTAGGGTAATGGAAGAGATTTCATTGCAGTGAACCCCTGTCTTGATACAGGTCCAGCTTGTTCAGCTGAGTGAGTATTTTGCTGTGCACAGGGTAACTATTGAAAGTGGGTACTTGAGAGTCTCTGTCCCAACTGGTAGCATGCTCTTTCAGAAGTGGGAAAAGGAGTAAGTCATGGTCACCAGGAGAGACTGGGAAGCAAAAACTGGCTCAGTAAGAAGGTATATCCAAGGTAGAGGGTACACTGCCATGTTTTATTCTCTTACCACCATGGACTTAAGTGGTATTGTACTTGTATAATTAGGAATGCTATTTGACTTCTTTGAGTAAAGAGCTGAACTGGAGTTGGGATACTTCAGCAGAAATGGATGAAAAAAATAAGGATTGTAAATGCTATTTGTATTGTAGTAGGTCATAGAAGTTCTAGTCAGATGCCAAGATATCACAGTGGAAATGCAGAACAAACTGATGAACCATTTTAGTTCAGAGCCAGAATGATAAAGTTTTAGATACTTAAAGACTAGGCAAGCAGTAACAAAAAAGGCTTTGATATTATTATATTGCTCTGATTTCATTATTTAAGAGAGCCCAGTCCCACAGAAATATCCTTGCTGCTGCTAGAGAGCAGGTTTCCTGTGTATCAACACAAGATTAAGAGCCATCTGCATGGAGATGCTCTGTGTCTGTGCTTCTGCTGGCTCTTTAATCATTGAAGGAAGATGTGTCATGCTTCCCAGGGCCAACACCCTCTTGTAACCACTGACTACCTTTGTGGCTTCTTGCAGAGCAGTGTCAGTAATGCAGAAGCCTTTTCACTACCTTGCCTTTTTGCTCCAAGTTCCACTGATCTGATTCCTATGGAACTCTTTGTTCTTAATTTGTCTCTTGTCTGGCTAGCCATGTTTTTTCTTTGCTCAGGTTGTATAATGTAGTAGTGTTCTATTTTTCAAGTATTTACATTGGTAATGTGAAGGGGAACTGTTCCCCTGCAGCTTTAGTTTACTCTGGAGCTGAGCAGAATGAGAATCTGAGTATGATGACTTACTCCAGTTCATACAAACTCCTCACGAATGGTGAAGTCCTTATATACCCATACCCAGCATGTTTGGCTGAATTGCAAGTAATCTCAAAGGAACTGTTATTTAATAGGATTAGTTAGTTTTAATTTGTGTTGAACTGTAAGGTAGGTAGAGATATTCTGGGGGATAATACACTCTAGGCAAATTTTCCTGAGGGAAAGGCCAAGTTAGGAAAATGAGCAGAAACATTTCTAAGCTACTCTGTCTCATGGTATTTTTTGGCCCTGTTTTTTACAGTGTTTCCTTTGAAATGATCTCACCAGATATATTCAGAACAGTTTTACAGTTCATTGATAACTGTCATGGTTTAACCCCAGCTGGTAACAAAGCACCATGCAGCTGCTTACTCGCTTCCCCCCTGCCCAGTGGGATGGGGGAGAGAATTGGGGGAAGAAAAGAAGTGGAACTCATAGGTTGAGATAAGAACAGTTTAATACAACAGAAATGAAGAAACTAATAATGATAATAATAACAATAATACAATTATAATAATAAAAGAATTGGAATATACAAAAGAAGTGATGCACAATGCAGTTGCTCACTACTTGCCAACCGATGCCCAGTTAGTTCCTGAGCAGCAATCCCCCCCCCACCCTGGGGCAACTCCCCCCAGTTTATATATATACTGGGCATGACATCACATGGTATGGAACATTCCTTTGGCCAGTTTGGGTCAGCTGTCCTGGCTGTGACCCCTCCCAACTTCTTGTGCCCCTCCAGTCTTCTTGCTGGTTGGGCATAAGAAGCTGACTTAGTGTAAATGCTACTTAGCAACAACTGAAAACATCAGTGTGTTATCAACATTCTTCTCATACTGAACCCAA
>JANHGO010000020.1:21892705-21908372 GCA_024606505.1 Aquila spilogaster | reverse complement strand
TCTTTTCCCTCTCTGTCCCTCTTTCCCCCTCCTCCCTCTACAGCCCGACCCCGCGCTCCCTCAGACGCCGTCCCTGCGGCGGCGGCGCACCCGCAGCTGCCGCACCGGACGGGAGACGCGCGGCCGCACATGCGCAGACACCACCACGGGCCGCCACCGCCTGTTCGCTCGGGGCGGGGCGGGAACGCGCGGTCACGTGAGCGCGCCTCCCGCAGGGGGCGGTTCTGGCGCCGGGCCGAGCCCGCGTCCCGGGCGGAGGCGGCGGGGGTGGAGCGTGGCCCGGCGGTAAGGGGGTGACTGGCGGCGTCCGGCTGCGAGGAAGGGAAAGGAAAGGGCGGTAGTTCCTGGTCGCGGAGTCCGCCCGCCGCTCTTCACAGCGGGGCGGGAGGGGCTTCTCCGCTGCGGCTCTGAGCATGGAAGGGCTTGTCCGAGCGGGGCGCGCTGCTGAGGGGGTGAGGGGCCGCGGCTTCCTCAGGGCCGGCCTCCGGGCGCGCCGTGAGGGAGAGCGGCCGGGCCGGAGGCGGCGATGGGCCGCGTGGGCCCGGCCGAAATGCATGGCCGTTCTGTAGCGGGGCCCTTCTCGCTCCGAGCCTTTGGGGTCGCTGGAGGGGCCGCTCCTGACAGCAGCGAGGAGCACAGGCTGACACAGCCGCCCCAGCAGCCTCTGGGCACAGCCCGAGCAAGAAACGCTGAGCTATTCACGTAATGCACTGTGCAAACGGTTACGTCTTTGTATTTAAATTGGACTTTGCGTCCCACCGCTGCGTCTTACGTGTGCTTCTGGCACGTCCCGTGCGCAACGATGGCAATGCCGTAGTTATGGGGCTTCCCGGTTTCGCTGACGGGAACCTGCTGGAATTCCCGCAAGGGGAAATGGGAAGAACCTCATGTGCAGGTGTGGCTTTGGAAAGTACTGTGTATTCATGACAAGTGCAGGCTTAGCTTTCAACAGCTGGAGTCAAACCTGTACTTGCATGCTTTCCTTCATTTCTTTATATACCTCAGAAATGATGTTATGCTTGAAAAATCTCTTATGTTATTTTAAACACTGTTTCTGGAAAGGTAGATTGATTCTTTCTGTAGAAGTAACAACAAACACATGAAATTCATGTGCTTTAAAACCCCAAATGGTCAGACCCAGAAGAAAAGAACGTGCTCCCAGATTCCAGCTTGCTTGCTTCTTGTATGACTAAGGAAATGCCTGAAAATCAGGTTGACTTGCAGGAAAACATGTTTGTGAAAACTCTAAGGCCATCACTTAGGTATGATGGATATGGATCCACTT
This sequence comes from Aquila spilogaster, assembly GCA_024606505.1. NCBI lineage: Eukaryota > Metazoa > Chordata > Aves > Accipitriformes > Accipitridae > Aquila > Aquila spilogaster. The sequence continues at coordinate 21,907,087 of JANHGO010000020.1, read as the reverse complement.
TAAGAGCTCGTAAGATCACCAAGTAAATGGTACAAAAATCAGAAAAAAGTTCTGCTTTTTTCCCCTTTTACAAAAAGCTGCATAATCCAAATAAAGAAGGATAGTTATGTTTAACAGCCTTTGGATTTGTCATCTGTTCCAATTCACTTGCACAACACATGCACCTGTATTGTATTTTATACTAATAGTATATTTACTTTTACCCCAAACTTTTAAAAGTGTTCCTTCTAAAGTGATGTAAACCTGAGTCCTTCCTTCCTTCAAATTTATAAAAAATAAACTAAATTTTGTTTTAGAACAACTGAAAGCAGAGACCATTGTGGATAGGTATATTTATGGAGACTATTACCAGTCTAAACCTAAGCGTGAAAATTTATATGGGTGCAGACCTCATGCTGGTGAAATCTACTCCAATTTACAGAAGAAAATCTAAAAATGCTGTGCTGGGGTAACCCGTAATATAAATGTTTTTAACTCGCTCAGCGCTCTTAAAAGTTAGTGTGAATATAAAATGTTTGTGAGTGAAAAAGAAAATGTCACTAATAGTTGCTTGTGCCAGTTCTGCAAATGTACCAAAATGTGATGTCACTCACTGTATTGTCAGAGGTGTCAACATGGAAAGTGATTCAAGTTTAATTGTCCAGAAGAGATAAACAGAAAAAAAAATCCAGAACCAGAGCAGAACCCTCTGCTCTGTTTATTCGTCTTAAAATATTTTAAATAGCAATCATCTCTTCTGTACACAATCTTTCTGTGGCAAAGTATTTTATGATTTAAGGTTTATTCCAAGTGGAAAGAATTAAAACAAGCAGTTCCCAGACTATTTTTCTTTCACTTTCCTTTCCTCTTCCTTCCTCTACCCCAGATTAGAAACCCACTTGACTAGTTTTATCCTCTAACTATACTATAGACCCAATCCTTCACTGACATGTTTGGTCACTTACACAGCAGTTGTACCAAGTCTGTAGTCCGTGTGAGGCAGCAGTGCCACGTATGACCATGAAGTTAAGAATAATGGTGTGGGAGATGGTTGTTGCCAGTAGTTGTAACCTTGGGAGAGTGTGGAACAGACTTTGACCAGCAGTTTTAAACCTCTGTTTTTTTACTTGTTTCAAGATTCTTCTGCCTTCTAAAGAAGTTTCGTCTAGGGTAGATTCCCTTAGACTAAACTGGGGCTAGCACAAGAGTAGAGAGTGATTAGGCTGGAGTAAGATTTCATGCATAATTTCTTATTTCATAATATTGTATGATAGACAGAAGTGTTTTAAATTGGCAATACCAGCTAGTGATAGCTGGCTTGAACTATTGAATTAGAACAAATCCACAAACATAGCAGTTCACAGGAACTATTCCAGCACATAATGCTTCAGCCCTGATGTTGAAAAAAGGATGAAAATAACACCATGGGGATGTTATCTTTGATTACCGCTCCAACTTTTCGCTGTGTAAGATGCTCTCATCACCTTCTTTTCCTTCTCTCTTCCAGAGGTTCCCATGGTCAGGACAGAAATGGATGGGGCAAGAGGCACATTCTGTGTCCTCTGTCAAAGGCAGCATACACAGTTTGGCAAGCCATAGATCAAGGAACAGCCACATTCCACTGCACTTTTTAGTGAGCATGCTTGTTGACTTCAGTATGCTTTAGGCAGGTACCAGACTGAACAGGTGGTCTACAGATGATTCTGAAATAGATATTGTAACTTAAGGATAACTTCTGAAATGGTATCATTGATATACTAACCTTTTAGTCTTACTTCATAAGTAATGGTAAGACCCATCAAATTGTGATAAGTAGGAAAGTACATTTTGTGTGTTTTTAATAGGTATTAATTAGTGCAAGTGATTGTTCAAATTACTAAAATTATTTGACATTATTACTGATATAAACATGTAATGCTATAATACAAAGGGTAACACAACAATAATAGCAGAGTAGCAAAGCTCCAGGCTATAGTAATGGAGAATAAGCCCAAATGCAATAACTATGAATATAGAAACAAAGGAAAAAAAAAGGCTGTTTACCCCCAGAAGGCCTCAGACACACAGGGACCTCCAACAAGATACCTGTGTCTCCACTGCTAGCCTTTAAATGAGGTCTGGGAAGGGGTAGATCCTGGCTCCACCCCTTCCAGTTACTGAGGTGCATTGCATACACCTGAGCTCCTCTGGGTTGGCCCTGCCTTCCCACCAGGTGCTCAATCATTGTTTCAAGCTGTGACTTAGCCTTTCTACTACAATATATATGTAGTTTCTGCAAGCTATTGCTTTTCCTACAGTGTGATTTTGTAGAGGAGTGTGTTCTTCCTGTTTCGGGATGCTACTAGAGTATGTGAATGGTTATGTGACTTTTGTGTTTACAGTTCTTTTATTAATCTGTAATCAAGGTGAAAGCTTTCAGCTTGCTTGATGTTTGTCTGGTTGATTTGTTCCCCCTTGTCCTCTTTTCTCTAGTTACTTTAGTGTCTTTCTCAAGATTTTTTTTTTCTCATCTGCTTTCTACATTGGCAGCTTTTGAAGTTCTGTCCATCTCTTGGAATTGTACTTTTGATAGGTATTTTTAGATGTTTTTTTTTTTCTGGGTGGTGCTTTCTAATTTGTTGTTTTCTCTTTGGCGTTCCACTACACTCAGGTTGTCTGTATAACTTACATTTTCTATTGTAGACTTTAAAGCATGTGAAATAGGTTTTACTCTCTTTCAGTAAGAGATATCTATTTTCCTTGTGGCCATCGGGCCTTGTGCCCAGTTTTCTGAGGAAAATCCTAAGTATGATTTTTTTGAATGTTATCTTTAAAGTCTTGAGCTCAGTTAACTGCACTATAAAATAATTTTTGGTGGGAGATTTACATTCAGAAATGCTTTGTACAAAAATAAAATGCAGTGTTATTGCCATAACGATAGCTGTTAGATAATGCTTTATTTGTACTGTATTTCAGGGTAAGATAAATATGACTCTAGGTTTTTTAATTGTGTATTCAAATGTAAGAAGTTTAAATCAGTTAGGAGGGTTTTTTTCACAGAGTCTGAATGAAAGTAAACTGTGTACTTTTTCCTGTTGCATTATACTTTATTGAAGTGGCTGTCTTTTTTTTTTTTTCCATTCTGTTTCTATATGCACAGAAATATGTGAATGCTCATAAGAGGTCATTTGTTGGAAGCATGCTTGTGTTCATTGGTTGAATGTGAATAGACTTCAGTTTTCCATCTTTTGGCTCTGCTTTTGGTTTCCAATGAAGCCCATGTGTGTTTGAATGAGACCAGCAGTCAGTAGGAAAGAATGTTCCATGAGAACAGGGAAATTCTCGTGTCCTTTGGTTGCAACGGAACTGTTTTTTAGAAGGGATTGTAGTAAAGGTGATGAAGAAGAAAAAGTAAAGGAAATAGCACAGGAACTGCCCAATTAAGATTTTTAATTCTATTTATTTTCTTCAAAACATCATCTTCTAATTCGTTGATTTTTTTTTAGGCTGTTTCTCTGTTTCCCTTAACTTATGGAGAAATTGCACATTATTGAGGAGCTGCCATGATTACTGTAGGAAACAGGCATAAATAGCTGGCACGCTGTTTAAAAAGTGGCCATGAAAAGTGTTCTTCATGAAGGTTTGTGTTGTATCCCTGCATTTATACGTAGTGACCCTTGATGTTTTGGGAGATTTTGGTTGTGCACACCTAGTAAAGACATGATGATCTGAATACGTAGAATTCTGTTGCATTTAATTCTCTTTGGCCATAACTTAATTTGTTTATATTTTCGAAGTAGCTTTAAAGATGTATACCTTACAGTTAATTTGAAAATATTTTCAATACCTAAAAATGTACAGGATATCTAAGCCTCATGGAAAACAACTAGATTTAAAGACACTGCTATTTCAATATATATTAGATACACGGACAGAACAACAATTATTTTAATAGTTGCCTCAAACTAAATGCGTATATATATTATATTTAGTAATAAAAACTTGGCAACAACAAAGATTTTTAAGGTTAATCATATGTATTGTTTCCATTTGAAATCACTGCCACTAAAGACATGAGTAAATTTAATTGTGTACATAATTGTTTTTCTGGATCAAGGAGAATGCAGAGAATGTGTTTTTAAAGAAATAACTGGGATGATTTCTTTCTTCCAGAAAGTCTCAAAAGAGAGATTAACTACAAAAGATTTATACATTTCTCTAGTTATTCTGTCCTCACTTGTTTATTCTTCACTGCTATGGTTAGCCTTCATGTAATCACTTAATCTACCAATCAACAGTTCTGGATGCTTATGTCCTCATCTGTTACACTCCAACTTGACTGCTTTTCCAGTAGCTAATGTCCTTCACTTTGTTTCCAACAGGTTGAAAAATTGATATTGGATTGTGTGGATACTTTATAGTAGCTGTTCACTTATCAAGAAGGTGCATAAAGTCCTGCTTTCTTGAAATTGGTACAAAAGAGCTCCTTTGTCATGTCTTTCACGCTGCTGTGTATGGTTAGATTTTTTTTGAAAATACTGTGTGTAACACTTTGCTGTAACTTTGCTGTTTTTTTAAGGCTTCTGTATTATTTCTGCTTTTCCTTTAGTCATTTCCCTTGTACCCACCCAGCAGTGTGCAGCCCTCTGCATCTTAAAGCCCATCTAGTGATGTGACTCCCATATTGCATTTGGTCTGTGATTTTTGTGGCAGCATCTATTGTTAAGTGTTTCATAAATGGCTTTTTGTATTTATCTGAATAACCATAATTTTAAGGAGGTTTTGACCTCACTGTTACTATAGCACCTGTAGAATTTTATTGGAAGTGCCTAGAATTACAAGTTTTTGCTGCACATCTAATTTCTATATCTTAGTTTGTTACTGTAGTCACTAATCTAGGCCTTCTCCTGCTGAAGCACATGCTGGTTCTAATAGGATTTTCCTCATTTAAGATTTGCAGATTTGTCCATTTGTCCATTCTATTAATATCAATAATTATGCTTATTTGATGACTTTTTCTAAAGTCATCAAAAGTTTTCTAAAGTTCTAAAGTATCTGAATATTGCCCTATATTACGTGTGAATATTACCATATAGTAATTTTCATTTACTATGTTTATAACATAGGACCCAGTTGTTTAGGGTAAGTTAAAATGACTGCATTTTTCATTTTGGTCTCATCAGCTGGTCCACCCTGGTACCTATTAACTAGTTCTTCCTCAGTTGCCCTTAAATGTCTAGTGGCTGGGTTGCTCTATTGCCAGGTTGTGTTTGTTGAAGCACAGAGCATTTTCTCATTTGTCTTACCTAGGCAGGGAGCAGTGAAGGTTTCACTTGACAGCACAAAGAATGGAAGTGGCAGTCATAATCAAGGGTGTCAGAAACAGAGTCCTCTCTTTGTAGTAGCCAGTATAGTTGAATGAAGATGAAGGAAGGGGGCAAGCAGGCTGAAACTTGCTTTCTAAAGAAGACTTGAGCCCTCGTGATGATCACTGCTCTGGGAGATGTCTGAGCCAGACAAAGAACATCTGGGACGCTTACTTCTGCACAAATCTTCATAATCCCTCACATAGGCTTTGACTTAACAGACACTGTACAGTCCTTAAAGGTGATAATTTACTAAGTGAGTGAAGCAGCAGCCTGGGTGAGAGTGTGCCTGTAGGCATTACACTGAATCAAGGGAATTGTTACATGATGCAACAGAAGTAATCCCCTGGAAATAAGGACTAGAAAGGAGAGTTGATGGGGTATATACCTATTGGCTTTCCTTTGGTCTGGCAATTCTCATCTGTGGCAAGCTCTTTCCTGCTTTCTTCCCTGTGTTTAACAGAAAGGAAGCAATTGCCTGATTGGGGAATGTAAGGTAACAAAACAGATATTGCAATAAACTCCTGTGTTGATAGAGGTCCTACTTGTTCAATTGAGTTCACTATTCATAGGACATCTACTTAAACTGGGTACTTAAGTCTGTGACCCAGCTTGCAATGTTCTCTTTTAGGAAGAGCAGTAAGTCCTAGTCACCAGAAAAGAGAACCAGGGAAAGAAAAACCAGCTCAGTAAGAAAGTGTATCCAAGGTATAGGGCACACTGCCACGTTTTCTTCCTTTTTCCTCCAAGGTCTTACATGGTATTGTGCTAGAATAATTAGAAATATTATTTAACTTCTTTGAGGGAAGAGATGAACTGGAGAGTGGGATACCTGAGAAAAGGAGATGAAAAATAAGAATTATAAACATTATTTTGTTGTATTGGTTTGTAGATGTTCTAGTCAGAGGCCAGTGGAAATGTAGAACAAAGTGATGAATGATGTCTCTTCAGAGTCAGAATTACAATGTTTTAGATACTGTAATAGTAGGCAAGCAGTAGCAAATAAGGCTTTGATATTATTACATTGCTCTGATTTCATTACTTAAGAGTCCCACAGAAATATCCTCACTGCTACTAGAGAGCAGGTTTCCTGTGTATCAACAGATAATTATGAGCCATCTGCATGGAGATGCACTTCTGCTGTCTCTTTAATCATTGAAGACGTACTGACATGCTTCCCAGGGCCAACTCCCTCTTATAACCACTGACTATGTTTGTGGCTTCTTGCAGAACAGACAGGGTTGGTAGTACAGAAGTTTTTTGTTTTTGCTCTGAGTCCCACTGATCTGGTAGGCACTCTTTGTTCTTACTTGTCTCTTGTCTGTCTAGCCACACTTTTTCCTTGTTCAGGTTGAATAGTGCAGTAATGCTCTATTTTTGAGTATTTAAATCAGTAATGTCAGCTGTTCCCTTGCAGCTTTAGTTTACTCTGAAGCAGAACAGAATGAGAATGAGAGCCATGGCTTTACTCCATTTCACAGAGTCCTCAAGAGTGATGAAATATGTCTAGCATTTTTTCTTATACATCTAGCACATTTGGCTGAGTTGCAAATTATCTCAGAGGAACTGTTATTTCATATGCCTACTTAGTTTTAATTTGCACTAAACTGTAAGGTAGGTAGAGATATTCTGGGGGCTAACGTGCAGTAGGCAGAGCCCCCTGAGGAAAAAAACAAATTAGTCAAGAAAATGAATGGAAACATTTATTTGTTGCTTTGTGTTGTGGTATTTTACGACTCTATTCCTTCAAGAATTTCCCTTGCAATGATCCTGCCAGATATGTTCAGAACAGTTTTATAATTGATTGGTATGTTTTTGTTGTCTCTCTTAGTTTTGGATTGCTGGGAGGTTTCTCCCTCTTAGGCAAAGCCTAGGCCACCACCTTTCCACCACACTTTTCAGTGCTCAGGTAGCTGTTGTAGTCTTGCTTCTGGATGCCTGGCCTTTCCTTGGAAGAGAGCTTCTTTAGCTTGAGCTTCAGTCAGATTGTTACATGTTGCATCATGTAACAACACAAATTTCTATGTATCTTACTAGTTGCAACATGAAACAATATTGCTTTGCCAAGACACTGTACAGAATGACCTCGTTCTAATGGTTCCTGTGCCAGAAAAAAAGTTGGAAAACTGAAAATGGACTTTATGGCTCAAAATTTTTGGTCATTTGATTAAAAAAAAAAAAAAAAAAAAAAAACCAGACCATTTTAATGTGGACATTCTAAGTTTGTGTTTTGTAAGACTGCTGGGTTGTTTTGCAGTTTTTTCACAACCTACCCTTACATCCAAGTCAGCTGCTTTGTCTTAAGAATTAGCACAGATTTAATTCACTGAATTGTTTAGCAGGTAGAATCCCACGAGCCCTTCACATGAATTGCATACAGCTTTCCCTAAAAGGAAAATACATGTCAGTAGAGACTTGAGCATACAGCACAAAATTCCCCGTTTTCATTGGAATTCTTCAGACTTGTTTAATACCCAAAAGGTTAGAAAATGTATAATGATCTGGAGTGTAAAACTGCTGATCACAGAATTTTTTCAAAGTAACAAATAAAAATATATGAAATGTGAAATTGTTTATCTTATTTAGTGTAGACTTAACTTATTCTGAAATTTAGAAGTATATTTTAAAACCTGTAATCTGAATTCTTCTGAACCAGACGTTATTATACTGGAATTTTTTACTGCCAAGTTACAAATCCCAGAAAAATAAGCTTTGCATGGAAAGTTCTTGGCAGATCTTTCTTGGAACAGCACAAACAAACCTGCTTAACAAGGAGGCATTCATTATTTCTATCTTGCTACCCTCTGGTATTAGAGTCACCAGCTGTAAGGTTACTGGCATTTTCTGTGTATCTTTCTGATAAAAAGCATAGGGGTGCAGTCATTCAAGTGTGGTAGTGAGAGATAAGCTGCATTTGTTAAGCTTGCTTTCTTTTTTTAATAGCTATTGTGCTTTATCAAGCTGAGCTAATGCATTGACTGCGTGTTCTTATAGTAAACAACATTTAGGAAACGAGCTGGATTTCAGAAGGATAAATCTGTTGTTCCATCTTTAGAGGTCTGTGATCATGAAACTCGCAATTAAATGACAGACAGGGAACTTAGTGCCACAGGGCATGAGAAGAGGAGGGCTGTCTGCTTAGTGTTTGTAACTGCTAGTTGATAAATACTGCAAATGGTTCATAGAAGAAAAAGCTTGAGAGGCTTAAAGGATTTATATTTTCTTGAACATTTAGTGATATGTTCTTATCACTTAGGGTTATCTGTAGCCCTGTATAGTTGTTGTTTATTGATACTTTCACATACTCAGTGCTTTCAGGGCCTCAGTTTTATCACACCTTAACTGTACTTGCTGTTTTGTGTAGCCTGAAAGAAAGACCGTTCTCTTTTATGCAGTAAAACGTACTTACCCATACTCAGTTTAGATATATCCCATAAGAAAAAAGTACTTCTGATTTATTTCTTCATATTTAATAGTATTCTTCCTTGCAGAGCTATGCAAGAACTACACTTGACAAATTCATACAATATCCAGTATTTGGTGTAATGCCATTCTCTGACTGATCAGAGGGGTCAAACCATGTTCTGAGTGTCTTCATCTTTTAAGTGGGTGGGAGTATTGATGAACTCAGGAGGGAATGGATTGGAAGCTGTTTTCAGATGAGTTATTTCTACTTAGGTTTGGATTTGAGAGGGTATTCTTAACTAATCTGTTGGTACCAGCAAGTACTGATTTGGCTGGAATTAAACTAGGAGCACAGTTGTTTAGTCTGAGCTGAGTTTCTTAGAAGAATGTAAATAAAAGCAACTGGAGGAGAGACGTGTAATTAGAGAGAAGCTTTGAAATGGTAAGCATTCAGAGGTGGACTATTAAGGCCTAGAGTAAGGTTATTTTGGGTTTTACACAGGCTTGGTCATCTGCTTGTTTACCTAGTCCATCTTCAATCTGATCCACAGGGCTTTGGTATTCATGGATTGGAATATTGACTAAAGCCTTTTATTCTCTTATGTACTTGGTACTTTATGCCAGGAGGTAGGTGTAACTTGAAGACTTGTTATTCAGTCCTGTTATTCTGTCATTCTTAAATCTGTGCTTTTCTATCTCTGTAGGGCGACTGTTCCATGTTTATCATACAGTAGCATTTGCCTGAGAGGGCAATTTATTTTTGCCATGAGTAAATATCCAAGTGCAAGGATAAAATTCATTAAAATATATGATCAGATTAATAGTAATTCATGAAGGCAGGGGAAAAAAAAAAGGAAGTACTGGAATTAAGGTCTGTTTTCACAGATTTACATGTTTTTTAACTCCATAAAATCTGAGTAGTGTACTAGTTTTGTAATGACTTGATTGTAGCATTTTTATCCATACTGAAATACGTTTTCAGAAAAATAAAGTATTTCTACTACTTAGGAGACTATTTTTACATAGAAATATTTGGGAAATGATTTTATAAAGAGTCAAAGGGCCAACACTATACTTGAAGTCATGGTTAAATGGTATAGTAAACAATTTCTAGGGCTAACACTACCATGTAATACTGCCTGTCCAGTGCATAATTATTTCATTTCAAATTTCAGCACAGTAGCTTTCTATTGATAGGTTTTACCCTGAGTTAGGTGTTGTGCATGCTGATGCAACCAACATAAACACTTTATTTTGACTAATAAACAGTGTTTGTTCTAATAGGACAGAAATGTTATTGTGCTAAGACTAGATACAGATTGCTTCTTTACCATTATGCTGTTTGCTACATCTAATGAAAACCATGGCCTCCCAGGTGATGGGAAAAAAAAAAACAAACAGAACTCTGGGCTGTAGAAAATGGCAGTACATTATTTAGTGGGGAGGAGCTGGTAGGAGACTCTAGCCTCACTTTTAGCTCCCCAAGATTATAAGTTTTGGAGTTTATGGGAAAAAAAAAAAGTGGAGAAAAAAAAAAGGAGTCTTCACTATAGCAAAAGTTAAGTCTTATGTGTTCTTTTCTCTGCACAAGGAAAGTAAACAGGAAAGCACTTTTAGAGGTGGAACAGTAAAACTGATGCATGCATTTTGGACATAAATGAAATTAAAAATGTATTGCCTTCTGAATTCTTATATACTTTTCTATTAAAAAGGCATGGACAAATGTTCCACTCAGTAACTATGTATCTACGTTGTATTATGCTTTTGGAAAAGGATGTTAGCTGAAGGTGTAACTTCATTTTGGTAAACTACATCACAATTTTTTTTATCCTCTATTTTGCTTAGCAATCACATACAGAATCTTTTTTAGCATATGACAAAGATCTCTGCTAGGGAAATTAATACCAAATAAGTCATAGGACTGCAAAATGAATGTCAGAGATATTCAGAGTGAGTCAGTGGAAAAAATTACCCACAAATTGTATTTTTTTAAGTGAACTATTAAGAGTGCACTGAATACTTTATGTACAGTGTGACATTTTAGAAATTTAACATTCTGCATGCTGGAGACTAGCATTAGCAGTCACTCAGAGCAGCAGTGAAGACTGACATAAAGGAAGCTTTTGGGACTTGACTTCTGGAGCTGTGTAGCCACCAAGTCAGCCTCTTAGCAGCAAGTGCAAGTGTTGGAAGGCTCCTCTATTTTGTAGCAGCTTCTGGTGGCTTTCAAAGCCAGGAGTGGCAGCTGGCAGTGGTGGTAATGCACAGCAAACACAGGTTGTCTGGCAAGCTGAAACTTGTCATTCCCCTTGTCTCTTGTGTATTTTCTTCTTCTCCCATCCATATTTGTCTGGGACCCCATAAGAAGAACAGAGGTGTAATTTCAGTAAGTGCATATTGTTGGAGTTCAATGTTGTTTTTGGAACAGGTGCTCATTTCGTACAGCTCTAAAACAGCCTTATTAATTGTAACACAAATCTAAAAGCAAAGTGGTAAGCAGCTTTCAAATGTAATGAATTGAGGTCCTTACAGGAAGATCAATAGAGTAATGTGAAAGGAGAGAATTTTGGCTTTTGTAGAGTGCTTCTGCGGATCTATGTTTGTATGACAGTCACATTGTGGAAAAATAAGATCTTGGTCTTGTAGTACAATAATAATAATAATCACTTAAAGAACTGTATTCTAATAGTTGGATATTTAACATTAATAGAGGAAAAATAATTGATCACAGAAAAAAACAGCAAATGCAAATAGCAGAAATGAGTGATATCCATACTTCTTTTCTGACACAGCACAGAAAAATAAAGATATTCTGCGCCTGTAGGAATTTGGCACTTAACACCGGAGCTTGGGATGGGACTTATGTTTTTTTGTTTGTGATTTCTTTTTATAAACAAACTAAAACCAACAAACCCACAACTCAGTAATATGCTTTAAGTGTTCAGGTTTAATTAAATTCTTATTAATTCAAATTTTACCGCAGACTTCTGTAGAGACTAATATCAACCAATATCTCCTAGAATGTGGCTCTCCAAACAAAGAATGCTCAGAAAGCCCAAAAAATTTAGTCCAAGCCTTCTTTGTTGATTATTTTCAACAACCTTAGGAGTTGCCTTTTTGCTGCCTGGTCTCAGAATAAATGCAGTGCATTCAGTATCTGTACTAAATCAAAGCGATTGATATGAATGTTAGAAGAATTGACTAGTTAATGGTTAGCCACCATTGTTTGTTTTTAGATTATCTGGATTTTTCCTGTGTGGTTCCTTTAAAGCTGTAATTCAGAAACCAGTGGAGTCATTGACTGTCATTGACTCAGTGTTTCATTCAAAGAACTATTCTTTAAGTGTGCTTCTGCTTAGAGCTGCTGATTGCTGCCTACCTGCAAATCTGCAGAGTGGCTTCCAAATCCTTAAATATAAAGGAAACAAAGTTATTTAGTTTTTTGTTGCATCAGGTGGAGCAGGTATGGGGCCAATCTCCAATTAAACATGCTTTGATTTCTACGTTGCCTGAATGGAAAGCCATCCTCCCTCCCTTCCTAACTAGCAGATCTTTTGGTAACTCTACATATAGATGTACATGCTCTTTTTTCTAATTCAGGCAATCATTCTAAGTGGCATCATTGTAAATGTATTGCTCGTTATCAATGATGACATTAATAAGCAAAGTTAAGGCTATAGAATTCCTTATTTCAAAATAATGATGCATAGGATACACATTGAGATATTTCAAATAGCATAAAGAAAATCCCAAGCTGTTTTATGTGATGACTTCTTTGGAGGCACGTTTTAATTGATTTGTTTTAACTGATTTGTCAGTGCTGACACTTGCCACTGGAGGGAGTGATGTGTTAGGCTCTATTTTGGCTCGAATTTGAGTCCATTCTTGTTACGTTAGCCTACACTGGGAGCTCACCCTACACAGAAAATTCAGACTTTGCATAAGGATATTTAGGCTACAGAGGAAATTTAAAATGCAGTTTATTAAAGTGTTTCGAACTCTTATTCTTGGGGATGTATTGTTAATGAATCTCTGGGTGGAACCCAAGTAACTGGATTCTTGTCGAGGTGCCTGCAGGCTGTGCTCTGGTGCAGGTTTAGCTAACAGGGGTAACTCTGGCAGGTGTAACTGTGGAGGGCTGAGGTGTGTGCTGCAGTCATGCAGCTCTTTGAAATGCTTCTGATACCATCTCTGATGTAGCGTGCGGAACACCTGTTTCTTCTGAACTTAGTGTGCCTGGGAATAGAGGGATTTCGATCTTCTGATTTAATTCAGGCTTGTGTTACTGAACTATTTACTGTTCACAAGTGAAGTGAAAAGTTGGTTCATGCTTCTGAAGAATGGCTGTGAGATGTTAGAAACCGTAGGGCAAAATAGCTGTTAGTAAACTGCAGGAAGGAATCCAAGATGTTGTTTTCAGTGTGTTTGATACAGAAGCCACAAATAAATACGGAAAAATCTTTTTTGGTATCATTTAAAATAGGCCAAGAAGTGGAATACTTTAATATCAACAACAATGCTTTAACATTAATAATTAATAATTACAGTACCAATTATAATTACCAATACTTTAATATTAATAATTTAAATGAAATTAACTTTAATATTATTCCATAGCTAATATCTTCATTAGTCTAACAGAATTTGGTTTAAATTTAATAGTTGAAATAATTAGTTGCAGTAAATCTGTCAGTATGTGTTAGTTCTTCTGCACATGTGGGTTTGTGTCCACTGCTGCATTCAGTGATATTATGAAATCCAACATAATTTGTGCATCTGCGAAATGATGATTAAAAAAAGGTATCAGTGCCTAAGAAGAAAGTGTTAATTACTAGCCCATTAATAGTGGGCTCAGTATTGGAGGAGGGAGGGAGGGAAGGTACAATCTGTTTTGGAGGACCTGGAGTGCCTTGGGACTACAGCAGCCTTGGCGCTTCCCAGCAGGCTCTCTTTCCCACGCACCGCCTTACTTATGGTCTTAGGGAGTACTTTTACTTTGGGGGTACTCTGGTGGTCTCGCTTGTGCTGAAGACCACGACCTCTTGCAAGCGGCGCAGACGCGGCGAGCAGGGCCCCGCAGGGCGCTGGTGCCGTCGGGAGTAGCTGGCGTGGCTAGCTCGCCTCCTGCCGGTGACGTGCGCCCTCGGGAAGGCAGGCAGCGGCAGCGGCTGCTGGGAGCCCAGGCCTGCTCTGCCGACACGCAGCCGGGCAGTGGGCTTGTTCCCGGGAGCGTGGCTTCCTGGGGCTCACCCCGTGTTGCATAGCGGGACGCGGCTTGAGGCTGTCTCTGAAAGTTTCTTTTGCCCTTTTGCGAAATGTGATAAATTCTGGTGTTCTCCATCGCGGTGTAAATGGCTTAGGTTGGATCTACAGCGTGCCTTTTTATTGCTGGAATTAATAGAAGTAATTTCCTGGATTGCTGCACAGGAACAGCCCTATCATGCCTTTCCGTGTGCTGCAAGTGAGTAAATACGTGCGTTAGGAGTGCATGTTGCATGCCTTACGCCTCCATTAGATGCAGTAATAGCGTGTTTTTCTCGCGTGTGTGCTTGCTATGCGCTCGCGGCATCCGCACGTCGGCGCGCACGCAGCGCTCCGACGCCAGCCGCGCGGCCCGGCCCTCCGGAACGAAGCCTAGCGGGGAGGCGGCACC
>JANHGO010000020.1:21833414-21885943 GCA_024606505.1 Aquila spilogaster | reverse complement strand
ATACTGAACTCAAAACATAGCACCGTACCAGCTACTAGGAAGACAGTTAACTCTATCCCAGCTGAAACTAGGACAATCCATTACAACATTAAAAAACATTAAGGCACTGTGGTTCCTTAGTTTAGAATCCTGATACATAGGATATATATTGAGACATTTAAAATAATTAATACCATAAAGAAAACCCAAAACTATTCCTCTTGATGAGACACATTGTTCTGAGGCATGTTTTAATTTTCAGGTTTGTTAGTACTGACACTTGCCACTTGAGAGAGTGATGCATTAGGTGCTATTTGGACTCATGAGTTCATTCTCAGTAGTTTTGCAGACACTGGGAGTTCACTCTAAATGGAAAATTTGGACATCACAGGGGGATATTTTGGCTACAAAGGAAACTTAAAATGCACTGTATTAAAATGTTTTGGACACTTAGCCCTTGGGATATATTTATCTGTTAATCAAATCACTGTGTGGAACTCGAGAATGCCTTGCTTGCCAGATTCATGGACAGGTGCCTACAGGTTGTGTTCTGGTACAGGTTTTAATTAACGGGGTCACACTGGGAGGTATCGCTGTGGAGAGCCAAGGCATATGCTACAGTCAAGCAGCTCTTTGAAATGGTTGTGATACGGTCTCTGAATTAGTATGTGGAATGCCTGTTTCTTACAGATTTAGTGTGCCTGGGAGTAGAGGGATTTCAGTCTCCTGCTTTAATCCAGTCTTGTTTTACTGAATTATTTATTATTTGCAAGTGATGGGAAAGATTAGTTCACGCTTCTAAAGAATGGCTGTGAGATGTTATAGGGCAAAGCGCCTGTTTTCAAACTGAGGGCAGAAATCCAAGGTGCCACCCTTGCTTTCCATGTATTTGTTACAGAAATGATGAGTGAATATGGAAAAATCTTCTTGATATAATTTAAAATAGACCAAAAAGTGGGATACCTTAGTAGTAATAATTTGTGCTTGAATTATTGTTTTCATTATTTATTTTGACTTTTAATCAATAGTTACTATCTTTGTTATTCTAACAAAAATTTGCATAAAGTTGAAATAATCTGTTGCTCTGTATCTATGTAGTAAATCTAGGTCTGTATGCATTAGTCCTTTTGTACATGTGGGTTTGTGTGTGCATTGTTACACTTCTGTAGCTCCGAATATTTATTTTAGAAGTTACTCTGAAGAGGTGTATTAATTATGTAAGTATATTTGAACAGGGGTTTCTAATAACGTGATACTTTCTAATACATGATACTTTCCTTGGCAGCTACTGTACTGGAACACATGCAGCATAGACAAGATGAGAAAATAGTAAATTCTTGGTGTTTTACCAACTATACTAAGTAACAACGTGACTATACAAAATACAGATGCTACTTTTTTTTTTTTTAACATGACCTGGAAACCTTAAGATTTTCCATGATGACATCCCCAGATGAATTGCCCAGAACATGCAAAAATGTCTGTCCTAATTGTTCGTGGTTTTCTAACAGGACTTAAACCCAACTTTATTCAGTCAGTGCTTAAACTGGTATTTAGAAGGAAGAACACCAAGACAAAACCCTTGTAGGATATCTGAAAGCATCTTGTCTGGGGATGTTTTGTACAATCTGGTGAACTCTATAAAGGTACAAAACTTGAAGTTCAAAAATCTTATTAAAATGTAATTTGCCTCAGATCTGATTAGCAGCATCAAGAGCTGAGAGAATGGGAATTAAATCCACCAAGGCTATTTATTATATATTTTAGCATTCTAAAAAAGCTTAGGAAAGTGACTGGACTAGAATGTTTATGCTTTATTTCAGGAAAAGTAGTATTTATTTAGTGAGCTCACAAAGCACTATATCTGTTCCAGAAGAGTTTTTGTTACATCTATCCTGATTAACTTCTCCATGTAAATAAAGACTAACATACTACATTATGTGGAAGCTTGCACTCCTTTTCAGTTGTGAGCACTTACTATGAAGCATATTACAATTTTTGTTGGCAAAAAGAATGAACTATCAATAGCTGTCCAGCCTTTATGAGCCACTCAAGTTACAGTAGATATACTGTATCTGTTCCTCAGTCATCTCTTTTTCAGACTGACCAGTTTACGTAGTTGTGTCTTGCATGGAAGCCCTTTCACGCCTCTGAATATCCATAGAATCCTTTTCTAAAACTTAATTTCAAGATCTACTGTAGCCTTTCTCTGACAAGGGGAGCGAGTGATGGGGAAATTCCAATTACAAGGAGCATTCATATAGGTGAACTGTCAGTTTATACAGTAATGTTCTCTATACCTTTCCTAGTATTTCCTACCACTTAAATTTGTTTTTTCTGACTGCTGTTACACACTGAACTGATCCTTTAACAAAGGTATTCCTCTTAATCCTCAGATCTTGCTTCTGAACAGTAATGGCCAATTCAGAGCCTATCATTCTGTACTCAACGTCAAGATATCTGTCTGTGTACCTAGGTTTGCAGTTGTCTGTCTGAATTTTACCTGTCGTCATAACCAAATCTTCTAAGGCTCTTGTAAAGCTCTTCTGTTGGCCCTTGTGTTAAGTATCTGAGCTATCATTGCCAGGAAACTTTCTTGCTTTCTTGGTCTTTAGGTTGCCATATCAATCTGCAAAATGGTACCAAGTTTTGCAGAATTCACTGGTGACTTCCCTCTGTCTACCATGGGACCCCTTATTAGTAAGTCCCTAGTCTTTTTTTCCTGTATTCTACTGAATGGTACGTCCATGCAAGACCATTTCCTCTTACCCTGCATTTTTTTAATGTCCTTAAAACTTTTGGCAAGGAACCTCTTAACAGCTTTTGGAAAGTTGAGTATTCTGTATCAGCGATATTTCCCGTAATTAACAGAGGTGTCAGCCTTTTCTGGTAACACTGAAGTTTTTTAGTAGGTATTAACAGTTGTCCTTATTGAACAACTCTCAAGGATTCCTAGATAATTGATGATGTAACAAGAGAGAGGGAGGCTGCTGGTTTTTATTAATAACATAATCCTGCAGACTTTTCAATACTTGGTTTCTTCTAGTCTTTAACCAGCTTGAATAATCTCTGTGACCTCCTTTATCTTTACTGCTGTGATGAAGTCCAAGTTCATCTTCTGAAAGACCATTATATGCTAAAGAAAAGAAAGATATTAGTGTGTATTATGAACAACAGTAGAGGCAGGTTTTCTGTTTGGAGGATGTAAATTTGTGTTGCATTTATAATAATTTGTTATGTAATAATGATCTTATAAAATGCAACATAATATGTGTATCTTCAAAGTGATTATAAAAAAAATAAATCAGTACCTAATTAGAAAGTGTTCATTACTAACAAAATAGTGTTCTTATGAAACAAATACAGGGTGGAGCAAAAATTGAGTCATGCATCCATAAGTAAATCATGGAATACACCCACTGACTACATTATTCTTTCCACAGAAATGCATATGCTAGACTTCTGCACTTTGCAGCTCAGAACAGCAGGATTATGTACTATGAACAAAAATGCTAAGTAGCTTTATTACAGCATGGACAGTATTATTTAATCATAAGAGCTTGAATGTGTCTGTGTAATGAAAGTGTGCAAACTCTTCTCCCGTGGCAGGTGAGGGCAGAATGGTAGCTTTCAACAAAACAACAGTGCCCTTACCATTATAAAAAGGTACTTCAATTTTATTTAATTAGATTGTTTCCATTAGATTAATATTTCTGTCACAGAACCTACTGTTAGCAAAAAAAATAGAAAAAGCTGATAAATACAGGATGTTTGCGTGTTGGTATATGGACTTTATAGAGTATGAAGCATATCATACCATATTGAATATTGTTGAAATACTGGTCTTTATTTAGCAAACGATGTTTTGAATTCCAGGAAATAACCTTGTAAAAATGGAAGTAAGAAAAGGAAATTAGCCCATGTTAGAAACTCTCCAGGAGGGAAAATGAAGAAAAGAAAGTCAGTGCAAGCAAAGGCGAGTGACAGAGGTTGAATCAGAGAAAGGTCGTGATTTTCACAGAGAACAAGTCATGTATGGAGTGTGGGTGAAAGGTGCTTGACAGTTTTTCAGGTCTAGAAATGCCCACTTAATCTTTCCGGAAGCTCAATAGTCTCTTCCAATTGTACCAGTTAATTAAAAATCCCACACAGACCAAAACACCCTATTTGCACTACCTTTGTCTTGCTACTGTGGTAATCTACTACAGAGAAATCCAGCATACATTAAGATAGACTATGTTTCAAGTGTGACTGGACTTGAATGTTACAGAATGCTGCAGCCAGCTGCTGGAAAGCCCCCAGCTTTGTGGCTGGCTGTGTTTTAACCCCATTCCCACTGGCTCCTGTGGACTGCCATTAAATTGTGTTTCCAAAGGGGCTGCTAGTATTTATGGATTTTCTCTTTTAGCAGGAAGTGGTGGTGGTCACCAACAAAAGTAATGAGCCAGAAAGAAAATGGATCTCCCTATCAACGTGGATGCTTTCAAGCTAATGGGATCAATGTTGGAGGAGGAGGAGGGACATAAGGTACAATCCATTTTGGAGTATCTGGAGTGCCTGGGAGTACATCAACCCAGATAGCTCCCAGCAAGATATCTTTCCCATGCACCAAATCATTTATGGTCATAGGGTATACCTTTAGTTTGGGAATAGTGCGGTCTTCCTGCTTATGCTCAAACCCAGGACCTCCTGCAAACAGTGCAGACATAGTGACACCACCTCATGGTCCTGGTGTTGCAAGGGAGTATCCTGGACAGGTTGACTGACCTTCTGGTGGCATGAGTCCTTGGAAAGAAAGGGAGTAGCAGTGACCACCCTGTTGTTCACAATGGCCAAGCAGCTAAAACCGTCAGCCTTCTAAGGAGACCTATGTCCAAGCCTTAGTATTCTTTTCCATGAACTTGGTTTGCCTGGGGCAGTGGTCACACCTAGGCTGTCTTGCAGAGCGCAGGTGGGAGTTAGGTCTGAAAGTCTCTTCTGCCCTGTAGTGAAATGTGATAAATTCTGGTGTTCTCATGCATTGTGCTGTAGTGTAAGTAAGGTATGTTTATTTATTATTGAAAATAATAACTGACTCAGTTTGCAGTATATGAACAGCTGTCTCATGGTGCCCTTCCAGGTGTTTTAAGTGGGTCCAGGCTGGGCATATCTTACTCCTCCATCATGTGCTGTAATAACGTTTTTTCTCATCTGTGCAAATACTTGGGTGTTTGTACCATCTGGCAACTCTGGCTGTAAATACGGGAGTGGGGGGCGAGCCCACCCCGCAGACCTAAAGAGGGTCAACAGCCCCGCGTTTAATCCCCCACACCGAAACTGAGCTCAGCGGTGACATCTCCCGGCGATGCGGTTTTCTCCTCCCGGGCCGAGTACGCGGGCCTGGCCACCCCCGGGAGCGGGGAGCCCGCCCGCGTTGCCCGCCCCCGCCCCGCCTCTCTGCCCGTGTAAGGCTGCGGGCGGCCGCGAGGGTTTCGCCTACCGCCCTCGGCCCAGCCCGCCCGGCCGCCAGTGAGGGCCGGCCGCGCCGTGCCGCTCCTTTCCGTGCAGCCGGGAGTCTCCGCGCCTTCGCTCGCTTCCCCTCGGCTCGCCCCGTCCCCGGCGCGCTGTCCCGGCTGCTCTCCCAGCGCTCTCCGGCGGCGGAGGGGCGGTGGCGGCTCCTCGCTTCCGCCGGCAGCTCGCTCGTCGCTGCTGGTGTGGGACGGCCGCCATTTTGTGAGAAGAGGCGGCGGCGCGCCCGACGGCTAGTCGGTAGCGGTACGTGGGGCGACGTCTCTCCGCCGCCAGCGAGGAGGACGTGGGGGCCGGGCTCCGCCTCGCAGCAATGGGGGGAGGGTGCGGGCTGGGCGGCGCGGGAGGCTGTCGCATAGAAACGGCTCCGCGCCGTCTTGGTCTCCCGTGGAGTGGGTCGCTGTTGCCGGAGAGGAGGGCTGGGGCAGGCGGGCGAAGAGGCTGTCGTGCTGCTAGGGAGCCGCGCGGGCAGGGTCTTCCTAGCGGGGCACCGCTGGCGGTAGGACGGGACTCTCCCGAGGAACGCGTTAGGGCTGTAGTCTTTTTTCGTCAGCCTGGCACTCTTAGCGGGTTTGCTTCCCCCATCTGAAAGGCTACTGAGTTTGTAAAGACGTTTGTTGTGGGAAGTTTTCATTAGGTACGAGAAATTAAGTGGTGAGATCTGGCTTCTGATCCAACAGCGAGGGGGGGCATCCTCTATCCAGGCACCTGGGGTCTGCCCGTGTTCTACCTGCAGGTTTCAGTCAGAGGAGCTCATCTGACCGGTGGGCTTCCTGCTGATGCTTCATCGCTCCGAATTGCTTTGAGTTACGCAGAAAAAAAGCTGTTTGTAAACACAGAGATAGTTTTGTGTATTTTTAGAAAGCTGATGTAAAACGAAGTTGACAGAGGCTGGTATGCACACTACAATTAATTCAGAAGAAAATGACTATGTTTTGTGTGCTTTGTTTACCAATTGTACCATAGGAAAGGATTGGTGAGAACAGCTGACACTTTCAGAGTCAACTACTGAAAGTTTCAGAATATAAAAGTTACGGTTATTTATGGACGCTTAATTTGTCTTCCTTGTATTACAGTAGAGATGTGGCAAATTGATCATGTGGGTCTTTGCTCTTTCTTTGACACCCTGAACAAACAGAGCTGGACTCTAAACAGATCTCAAAGTTTACAGCCTTTTTAAATTTGAGTGGACTTTGAAAAGGACAACAAGAGGAGTGGTCTTGGGTGGGTCCTGTAGTAAATTTCACATCCTTTTCAAAATTAATAATTTTGTTTGTTTTTTCATAGCTTAGAAGAATGCATGTTTTGCTTCTATATCTCATCTGAGAAACAACTAAACTCTCTGAGGATCTAAAATGACTGACTCTCAAAATGGATAAATTTCCAGACAGATAGTGAAAATCAAAGGTTTTATTCAACTGCAAATGTCTAATACTGAAAGCTAACTATAGGTGGATCTCTCTGTATTGTTCCATGCTTCCACTGTTATTTTAAAGTATTGCTTTACATTGCATCAACATTGTTAAGACCAAGATAATTTTTAAACAAGGCAGTTTCTAGATCTTTTTGGGGATTGAGAGCTGCTTTCTAGGTTTGCAAATCTGTTTCCTAGGCTTTAATTTTTTTGTTGTAATGGTAAAATGTACCTTTCTCAATGATAGTAGTTTCTAACAACTAGCAATTTTCTTTCTAGTGTGCTGAAGCATGTTTTTACCAAGATCTGTTAAAGTCAAGAGGACTGCTGATGAGGACAAAAATTGTACAGCTAAGAAAAATAGATTGTCTTCTGGAGGGTCTTTGCTAGAGGAGACCACCGAGTTCCAAGACTGTAAGTCAGATAGAACAGAAACTTCTGCTTCAAAATGCAATTTGAATGAAGTTGTACAAGAATGTACAGAACGTATAGCTGGAGACCTTGGTGTTGCTAATACAACTTCGGGAAAGGACAACCAAAATATTGATGAAGATAGCTCTTTGGAAGAACCCATAAAATCCTTCAGCAAATCTCAGCGTTGGGCAGAACCTGGAGAACCTTTATGTGTTGTGTGTGGTCGCTATGGAGAGTACATCTGTGATAAAACAGATGAAGATGTTTGTAGCTTGGAATGTAAAGCCAAACACCTTCTAAAAACTCAAGCAAAGGAAAAAAAGCTAAAATCTGATCAACTCACAAAAGCAGAATCTCAAGCAGAAACTCACCTGCTTAGTACACCTTATTTCTACAAAGATCATTCCTTTATTTTAGGTTTGCGAGATGAGCAGATTGAGAACCTTAAACTGCAGCTAGGTATTGCTGTCCAGGGCCAGCAGGTTCCAAGACCTATTGTAGAGTTTGAACACTGTGGTTTTCCTGAAACTTTAAACCATAATTTAAAGAATTCTGGCTATGAAGTCCCAACTCCCATCCAAATGCAAATGATCCCTGTTGGACTATTGGGGAGGGATATTGTGGCTAGCGCAGACACTGGCTCCGGAAAAACAGCAGCCTTCCTACTCCCTGTTATTATGAAGGTTTTGAAAGAGGTAATGAAACTTCATGTGTCTAGACAAAGTGGTTTGCAACTTTATCTCTTGGATTCCCAGTGTAACTGAGAAAGTAATTGCAGTGGTTTTATTGACATTCAATGATTTATTTTACTTTTGATTTAATGGAGCGTTGGTTCTTGGAGGGAGGGGAGTTGCTGATTATTTTTAATGACTTTGAATGTTTTTTTCACTTTGGTCAGGAGATAAAGCAACTCTATTAATACTACCTAGTATACAGTTTCTCCTTGTTAAGAAAGGTAACTAAATTCTGTGGTAAACTTCCTAAATGACTTAAAATAGAAAGTTAAAATAATTCAAGGCCCTCTGCAAGAAGTTATTACTGTATCTTTATATATCAGATGGCTGAAAGAGATTTTTTGGCGTTTGTGTAATTTTGTAGAGTAATTTCTGTTGGAATATGTTCAGCTGACCATCAAATAACTACAGGAATCTGGGGTAATACAATTTCTGAAATCCTGCAGTTACACAGTCTCCCTTTTGATATGGTGGGAAAAAGCAATTAAGAAAACTTTTACGTCGTAAGGACATGAATGTATGATGAGAAGTAATGGCAAATAGTATTCTGTACCTTGTGTGTGGTTCAGTATTGCTTTTTGCTTTAGTGGTTTTATTCAAAAAGGGATGTATAAGAATATATTTGAAAATTCTGGACTTGATTCTAGTTGATATTTTGGACTGTTTAGATGCCTTTATAGATAGATATACACAGAAACGTGTGTGTGTATAATTTTTTTCAAAAGAATAATTTAAAGATTATTTAAGTAACTTTTAATCTTTACAGTACTATAGCATTAGTTTTAAGAATGGAAGCATTATGTAGGAGCATTTTAAGAACAGGCGTATTACACTCCAGTACCTCCTCTGTCTGATTATCATTAAAGTCTGCAAGACAGTTTATATGCTTATAATAACATGCACAAAATTGGAACCTCAATGAATAATACTTAATTTCTCTACATGATCTTTTTCATTCTTCATCGTCAGGGTACTTTACAAGTTAATGTATATGTCAAGAAAGAATTTTGTTTTGTTTAAAATAATTTTCATTTTTAATGTAGAAGAGAGATGAGATGTTAAGAGCATAAGGGTAATCTGGTTATGAGGTACTTGACAGTTCCTGGCTTCTCCACATCTACGTAGATACCTTTTTTTGTGGGGGTAAGTTGTTAAGTTAAACGATGTTGCGCACTTGAAAACAACTCAAGAAGCCCTTCTTGACACAAGCATTTAACTATGTAGTTCCTTTGATGATTCAGTGGGAAAGGAACAACCTCCTACTGTTGGTCACTTGGAAATATTCCAGTTGGAGACCAGAAAGAAACACATACCATCCAGAAAACTGTTAAGTGAATTCATGTTTGTGGTATCAATATATGAGAGAGCTTTATTTGCGGAAGAGGTGATCAGTATTACTGAAATAATGCTTCTTGGAGCTAGACCATTATTCTGCCTTTTTCTCCCCTGCTGTTTTACCTTATGTTCTTTTTACTTTGTTAGTATGCGTTAACTGGAGTTAGTAATCTATATTAATCTGAGAGGAATTACTACCCTGTAATTTTGTGTTTTCTGGGTTGCAGAAGTTCAGTGAGGTGATAATTTGGTTGCAGATCCTTATATAAGGAATAAAAAATTAAGACTGTAGCACTTTAATGATTCGTGTCTACCTGGCTGACTAATGGTGGGTCTGAGGGGCTATTAATTTTGTTCTTAAATTTCAGGGATATATGTTTTTGCTGTATAAAGTTCCTATCACTGCTTGTCTTCTCTGGTTAATACTTAATGTTTTTACTTAGTAGTATGCAAGACAGTAAAGGGAAGTAGTCTGTTCCTGTAATATCAAGACTTCTAAAAACTTTTTTTAATGATCTCTAGATTCAACTAGTATCCTGTGTTTTGAGTTCAGGTGGAGTTTATTCTGAATTTCTGTTACAGATTCAGTGCAATAACTAAAATAGAAAAAAGCAATCTTTAGAAATGACTGTTAGTTTTCTGGGCCTTTGTTTGTTGTCAGGAAGCTATTCTAACTGTGTGCTTACACATGCATTAATTTTTTGTTTCTAAAAGTTGAGTAATTGAGGGATAGACTTCCTTGGCCTGCACTGTTAAAGGTATAATCCCTTTCTACCTTCTGTCTTCAAATAGAAAGGGTATCAGCAGTCTAACTGTATCCACAGTAGTTGCACTATATAATTTACATTTTAGTATTGGGAGATTTAATCTTGAAAGCTTTTTATCTAAATAATAAAGCAATTTCATGTTCAACAGATTTCTCCCCCTTTTTCTAGACAGAAACTCCATCCGCCCTTATTTTGGCACCAACAAGGGAGTTAGCAATTCAGATAGAGAGACAAGCTAAAGAACTGATGGCTGGTTTACCAAACATGAGAGCAGTTCTCCTGGTAGGAGGTTTACCACTGCCACCACAGCTTCACCGTCTCAAGCAAAGTGTTAAGGTAAGGACTATAGCATGGAAAGATCCTGTGGAGAGTTATGTTTTTCGTGACACTCACAGAAAAGAAAAATGTTACTGTTGACGTGTATGGACACACAAAGATGTGTTTTTCCTAAGTCTAAACTACTAAAATAATTGTTAGCTCTTGAAAATTTTACAATAATACAGTTATTTGTGGGGTTTTTTTTAACATTGTTACTTCTGATTAAACATATAATAACTTCTTTGTTTTTTAGACAGTTTCATGCATGATACTGCTGCTTTCAAAGACTGAAATATGCCACTTTATGAGACAAGGAGTTGTAATTTACAGCAAAAATAGTTCGTTTTTAATGCAGATTACATTGCTTGTATTCAGACACTTTCATTATGAGAGTTCCAAAAGGTCCATTTAATTTTGAGGCTTCATAATTTATTAAGTTATCTGTAAAAGTTTTATGACTTACATGAATGCAAGTAATTACACTAATTAGTGCCCTTCTCACCTGTGCGCTGTAACTTTATAGTTTTTCTAGGACATTCATCTGTGTTTCATGGAATTTCTAACTTCTGGGTTGTTGTTTGGTTTTTTTGTTTGTTTTTGTTTTTTGGTTTGTTTTTTTTTTTTTTTTTAGGTTATAGTAGCAACACCTGGAAGACTTCTTGAGATCTTAAAGCAAAGTTCTGTTCAACTGCATGGCATAAAAATTGTAGTGGTGGATGAAGTAAGTTTTTAGTTACCGGTGCTGTACTGCCTATACAGAGGTCCTTGAAGAGCCAGTGTGAGTGGCTAGTGTAACTGATTAAACATACAGAGTGTTCCTTATAAAGATAAAATATATTTCTTAAGAGAAAAATTCATTTTTTAACACAATTTGAAATGTGTTTGAACAATGCATGTTCTATTGGCTATAAAAGACTTGGATACCTGACGGGGTATTATTGCTAGACCAGTGTGAACCATTTGTTTTTAATTTTCTTACTTAGCTTTTCTTCTGACTGAAAATACTCCTGCATTTGGATTATTACATACCAATCATACACATCATGGTTCTTCTGCCAATTCAAGTTCAGGATTCTCCTGTTCATGGAAAAATCTGGTGCAAATCTAATATTTTTCCCTTAGGTAGATACCATGTTAAAAATGGGTTTCCAGCAGCAAGTGTTGGATATTTTGGAAGACATTTCTCACGATCATCAAACCATACTGGTGTCAGCCACGATTCCAGTGGGCATTGAAAACTTAGCAAATCAGCTTCTGCACAATTTTGTAAGAATAACAATTGGAGAAAAGAATCTGCCGTGTTCCAATGTTCGCCAAATTATCTTGTGGGTAGAAGAACCCTCTAAAAAGAAAAAGCTGTTTGAAATACTAAATGTAAGTGTAATATTTTTCTCATAAGAACAACTTATAAAATTATTCCTATATTTACACATTTCTGTCAGGTTCTCATCTTCAGTTCTAATCTGTATGTAGTGAAGAGGTGGAGTGAGGTCCAGCATATAACTGCACTAACTAGTTCAGTAGTTCTGCAGTGTAGGAGCTTTAATGGCAATTTCAGGGATTACTCCACCCCTGTCACTCACACCTCCTTCTGTGCAGCAGCAAACCAGACTCCTGTGCTGGGACCCAAGTTAAAAATTGTAATTTTGATAATTTTTTTGTGATTCGCAGTATGGCATCTGAATGATTTGTACTGGTTGTGTGTGAGTGGTAGAGGAACAGGACTTTCTTAAACTGTCATAGCTGCTTTATGGCTTGGGAGTGGTTTATCATTTTAAAAGTCATTAAAGAAACCAGTGAGAAAGCTACTTTAGTTTTTTCTTGAATTATATGAATAATTATACGTATCTTTTATGAGTACTTTGGGGGGGAATTTTGGAGTCTTGGCTGAGGTTATCCAAGAAGTAAATAGGAATCTTTAACTGAGCCTCAGAACTTATATTATGTAACATTTAAAGAAACATGAAAGCAAGCTTCTGACTTCTAAAAAATGCATGTATTGATATCAATTTGGGTTCTGAGTCTACAAATCATTATATGTTTATGATGTACAGATTTGTATAGTTTCATGACTGGTATCTTGTTCCTTCTTGTCTAGAGTCTAAAAACATTTATTCATCTGAAAGTCTTGTTAATATTAGAGATAATGAGCAGAAAAAATTGAATCCCAAGTTGCTGCTGATGAGCAGCAAACTGTTGTAATACCTTCTTACATGAACTGTTTTACAGGATAAGAAACTCTTCAAGCCTCCAGTGTTGGTATTTGTGGACTGTAAGTTAGGAGCAGATCTGTTGAGCAATGCTGTTCATAAGATTACAGGATTGCAGTGTACAGCTATGCATTCTGAAAAGTCTCAGGTGGAAAGAACAGATATATTACAGGTTTGTGCCTCCTAAAGTTATGGCTTTTTTGATAGATTTAAAATGGCCAATATTTTTTAAAGGTGGCTTAATTTGAATGTGTTAAGTCATAATTTACTGCCGTTCTGCAGTAAAACCTGGAGTATTGCTGGGGGAGAGGAGAGACAGATGGGACCAAGCAAAACTGTAGATAATAATGCCATTTTAAATGCAGATAAATGCTGGAGACTATTTCCTAGGTTATTTGCTTTGAAATGGGAATTCAATATGCATTTAACTTTAATTGATGATTATTTTATTAAAATTGTGATTTTGATCTCTCTTTAATTAGCTCTGAATTATATTCCTATTCAAATCAAGAATACAGGAGGGGCCATTCTCTCTTCTGCAATAGAATAATCCCACTAGGTGTGTTCTTATGCTATGTAACTAACCCTAGCCTATGCTTGGAGAGGTTCAAAATACAAATAAGGAAAAAAGAATTAATTTTTGGTTATTCCTCCCTTGCCAGGGATTACTTCAAGAGAAGTATGAAGTTATAGTAAGCACTGGAGTCCTTGGACGAGGGCTTGACCTTGTCAATGTCAAACTGGTAGTAAATTTTGATATGCCTTCAAGTATGGATGAATATGTACATCAGGTAAATAAATGAATTACTAAAGAATTATTTGAAAAGTATACTGAAATATGACATCCACCTATGGAATTTTAAATTAAACATAAACATAAAGATTATTTTCCTCTTCAGAACATTGTTTTTATAGGAAAGGAAAGAAAGGTGCTGAATATCTCTTCCGTAAGTCTCTTACGTAAATTACTAAAATCTAGAACACTGTTCTTGTGTCTCCTATATAAGTTACTAAAACCTAGAATAGTGTTTTTATATCAGTTATGTTTGCAGTATTATTCTTCCTGTTTCGTACTCCCTTGTATCATTTTGTGTCTATTGAAAGCAGAGTTTACCATGTTTTTGCTATCTGTGTGAAGAAAGGCCAAATACCGCTCTTTCTGCTACAGTTCATGTCCAGCGTGGGATGTGCATGTAATGTAATCAGGAAACCAGTCGTGAACTTTATTTTCATTCTCTGTTCATACTCCAGTATCCTCTGATTTCTTTTTTTTTTCCTGAGGATTTTCTGCTTTAAAAAAGATGGTATGTGGGTTGTGTGTGTGTGTATATGTATTTATGTGTATGTACACTCACCCCAACCCTAGTTTGGCTAGCAGATCAAGAGAACTAATTATTGCCCTCTTTCTGGCACTTAAGAAGCCACAGTACTCTACTACTGTGTCCAGTTTTGAGACTATCAACTACAAGAAAAGCCAATAAACTGGAGAGAGTCCAGGCAAAGTCAGGGGGCTGGCCCACGTAACGTGTGAAGAGAGGCAGAGGGAACTGGGCTTGTTCGGGCTGGAGTAGAGATTTAATTGGCGTCTTGTATTTGGTAATGGGCTGTTACAGAGGCGACAGAGGCAGACTCTTCTTGGAGATGCACAGTGAGAAGATGAGAGCTAACAGTCACAACTTGCTGCAAGGGAAATTCTGTCCTCATAACAGGGAAAAATGTTTTTCACAGTGAGTGTAGTCAGGCAGTGGAACAGGCTGCCCTGAGAGGTGGTGGGACCTTTGTGCTTGGAGACACTTGAAACTCCATAGGACAAGGCCATGAGCGAACTGATCTAACTTTGAATTTAGCCCTGTTCTGAATAGGTGGGAAGGACCTCTGGAAGTCATCCAGTCTCATGAACTCCTGAAGTATTCTGTGTTACTAACTGCAGTACACCTCTCTGGTTTTTAATTATCTTTCTGCTGAAGTTTCAAGTAGTAAATAAATAAAAATGGTCTTTCCTAGCATCAAAACTATACCAATATTAGCATACTATTTCTTCCTAAATAGAGAGTCTTTGTAGATTCTTCTCTAATTTGTTCAAGCACTTTGGCTAACATTGATAAATAATTTTAAGTTACTAGAATATTGAAAGTAAAGGGCATTTTTATGGTCATGCTTGTATATATAGTGCTTGCTACAAGATACATTTATGTGGCATTGCTATAATAAAAAATTTTTAAAACATTTTGTTTGGACCAGATTCACTGTAAGCCTTTGCCCATAGGCTATATGATATATCTCAGTATCAATATTGGACTTCTGGTATGTCATATAAGCAAGTTGTAATTTTAGAGGTATTTAAGCTAAAGCTTCAGATCTGCATATCCTGAATTCAGGAAGTTTATTAAAACTTTGTGCTGAGAGGATGGGATAAAGAGATTTGGCCTTGTCGCTTAGGTTAGTTGCTGGTTTATAACAGAAAATTACCTGTAAGGATATTTGAAGGACTTCCATTTAATATTGATAACTTAAAATGAGTTTTTGCTTTTTCAGGTTGGAAGAGCAGGGAGGTTGGGTCACAGTGGAACTGCAATCACTTTTATCAATAACAACAGCAAGAAGCTTTTTTGGGATGTCGTGAAGAGAGTAAAACCAACAGGCACCATTCTTCCCCCGCAGCTGCGGAATTCCCCGTATCTTCATGACCAAAAGAGAAGGGAACAACAGAGACTTAAACAATTACAGAATAGCCTTGTAACAGGGGATAATATTATGGACATTATTAGAAAACATGACAAAAATAATTCTCAGAGGTAATAAAGATATATTTATAGTTATGTAATTATAATGAAAGTGTGATTAAAAATAAACATGGAATTATGATGCCTTGTATATTGCCTTTTTTAAAGAAGTTTATATATTCAGTTTTTTAAGGAGTCTCATTTTTATCTCATCTTTATTTTGAAATACAGACTATTGTAGTGCCTAGTAAAAATACTCTATGTAACCCTCTTTTGGTAATTTTTATGTCATACTGAATTAAGATCTTTGCAAAGGACCCCCCCCCCCAAAAAAAAAAAAAAAAAAAAATTGGTGACAGGTTAGTTTCTGAAAACAAGCCTCAATCTCTTCCTCCTAGTTAACATAAAAGCTTTCACTGGGAACATTTCTCTGAATCCTCAGTATGCTCTCTGGGAGTTTCTTGTCAACATATATGCAAGTTTTGTTTGTAAACTACTGAAAGTTTAGTTTGTCCTTCATTGCCTGTGGGCCAGTTAAGAGTCCTGCTCAAGCAATCTGCAATAGCAGAAATATTGGGTTATTAGTGTAACTTCATTGTAGAGAGGTAAACTACATAAGTAAGAAATTTGTGTTCTTACTTAATGAAACATTATAGGTAATGTATAATTGATCATATTTACTTATTTACTACTCACTTAAGCGTAACTTGCCATGCTCTGACACCAGATGTCATTTCATTTTTTTCAGGAAATGAGACCAAAACCATATTAAGATAGTGCCAAAAAACATATTAAGATAGTTCAACTTGCTATCCAAAGTCTGAGGTCATAATCAAAACTTCCCCCTTTTTTTCTTTTAGGCTGAGGTTTGAGAAACTAGTTTCATCAGACCTTTCATGCTGCTGTGATGCATCATCCCTTTTTGGCAGACTGAGATGTCCCAGGTAGTTAGATGTTAGTCCTGTGCATTGTATGTCTACTCTTTGGCCAAAGGACAGCAATGTGATAGACTGACTTTGGTAGCAAACGAATTTTTAAAAGCTTAGTAGCTGATTTCCCCCAACTAGAAACAAAAGGAGTAGGGCTTACCTGCTGCCACGACAGATGACACAAGTGGCACTGGTGCCAGGGGTTCTTTAACAGTAACAGATTTATATAATTGTTAAATGACAAACTCCTACTATGGATTCTAATAATCTGAAATACGGTATTTGTTAGTATGTCTATTATTTTCTATGCACCGTTGCTACTACTTTAACAGTCTGATAGGGGGAAAACCTCAAGTTTTTAACTTGCCGCCCCTTCCCCGCCCCCCCGCTTTGTCTTTTGTCTCCCGCTGCTGTTTTTTTTTAAACTTTTCCATATTGCCTCAGTTGCACAGTATTTGCTAAAATATTTTAGAAAACGCGCGTATCCTTCAGCAAGAGACCAATCTTTATTGCTTGTGGAGATTTCATGAAGTGGTACTGCATAATCTTCTTCATCCTGCGATCCTCAAACTTTTCGTCAGTCCCTTTTTTTCTGCGGGGTAATCGGTGCCTGTGCCTGTGCCGTGCGCTGCTCCCTGCAGACGGCCGGCTCCAAGAACGGACCGGCGAGGAGAGCGGGGCTGTGCCTGCCATTTGAGGGGTCACCGGCTGCGCCGGGCTTCCTGGTCATCGGCTGCAGGTTGGCGGCGGCGGCGGGGCCTCCCTGGAGGGAAGGAGACGCCGCCGATAGGAACGCCGCGGGGCCCCGCGCGCTGCGCCTGGCAAGGGGGCGCGGCTGTCAGCGGGCGCCCCGGCGCTCAGGGCCGCCCCCTTCTGACGCAGTCCTCGCGGGAGCCAATCCCCGTGGGCCCGGCGCATTCAAACGGGGCAGGGAGAGGGCGCGGGCTGTGGCCGGTGCGGAGCCGAGCCGAGCCGAGCGGAGCGGAGCTGAGCGAGGCTAGGCCAGGCCGGCGGGTGAGGAGAGGAGAGGAGAGGTGGGGGGAGGGATGGGGCTCCGTCCTGGGGGGTTGGGTTTCCCTGGGGCGTGTCGTGGCCGGCCGCGGTCACGGGTGGGATGTTGTTTCGGGAGCTGCAGAGCTGGGTCGGCAGCGCGGGGTGGCGGGCTCCGGAGGCGTTGCCCCGCAAAGTCCCCCCCGGCTTGGTCAGTCAGCTGCTGCTTTCTCCCCGCCTTCACCGTGAGGGCGCGGGCGGGCTCCGGCGACCCGGCGGGGCTGAGGAGTGCCTTCAATCGAGAGTCCCACGGGGGCTCGCCTGAAGAGGGTAGGGTTGCTGAGGGATAGTGAAGCCATCGGTTCCTCCTACGTTTTCACCCAGCTTTGAACGCTAGGATTTCATCTCTAATTAGTATTTGTAATCGATTAAAAATGAGGAACGAGCGTACTTTCAACAAGTCTTGAACCTTATTCCACGTTTTAGAATGAAGGAGCTTTTAGCGGGGAGATTAAGTTTTCCACAGAAAAGCTTTGTGAATATTCGCAAGGCACAGCTGTAGCAACAAGAGGGGAGAACTTTTGTTCTTATACTAGTTATTTTAAAGCTGAACGGAAAAGATGGACTTTTCAGAAAACACTAAAGCAATTCATGGCTTACAACCGTGTTTCTTTGTTTACCGACTGCTAGAGGGAACCACAAAATGTCTATTTTACAACTCATGTAACATAAGTAGTTTCCTGTATCAAACCGGATTGAGCAATAAATACACTCTGGCTTGAAATTCTTGAAATTTTCCTCCCAACTTTTGAGCTATGAAAACTTTGTGTAGTCATGGCGTATGTAGAAGTGGATGTAATTGCATAAATTCTGAGAGTACTCCAAAAGCTCTAACTTACAAGCGTAGCATTAAAAGAAACTTCTATTGGAGCAATGGTTAAATGGTTGCTTTTACATCACCTGCTCTCATCTTGTTTTCCTTTCCCCCCCCTGAACATCTGCTGCTTTTGTTAATGATATATGCAATTTTTGAAGGATCTAAGGCAGGTGACTTACTGTTGACTTCTAACAGCAAATTAATTGCAGCTGGCAAGTCTGTAGTGGGTAGTGATGTCAAACCTGTAACAACCCAATAACTATGAAGCGTATGCAACAGTGAAAGCATAATTTTCTATACAGATTGGATATATATGGATTTCTAAATATTTACCTGTAGAAAGAATGTGGAACACCTTTTACATATTTTCTTCTGTCCCCTAGGCTAGGGATCTTTTTGTTTTGTTATGTTTGTACTATAGTGAACTAAAACAATGTCCAAACGTGTTGTAATAGTCATCTTTATTAACTGTCTTATTCTGATAGTGGGTTTTATATTATATATCAAGATCCTGAAAAAAAATCTGCTTTCTGTATTCATAGACTTCCTTTTTTTGTTGTTCTGTTTGAGACTGTTAGTTGTGAAACACTAAGAGCATAAATAGTTGTGAGTGGAGGCACAATCTTTAATTCCTTTTCTTTGAGGATCATGGTAGATCATTTGGAAGAAATGTCCACAGTGATCTTTGTTGCTAAATAGATTGTTCTTTGTACCAACTGGTGCTTTTTCGTGATGTTTGGTTTACTTTCTGAAACAAATCATAGAACTCAATAAATGGAATCAAATAGCCTACTATTGGTGGAAGCAGTCATTCAAATATAGAAGTTACTTTTTTTTTTTTTTAAGTGCGGGAGGTGAAATAGGTTACTAATTGTAATTAATGTTTGGGAACACGTATTTACTGCAGTAAACGTCAAGAGCTCCTTGTGCATCAAAACATAACTTGCACTGGATGCGAGCATCATAAAAATTTTTGCTTTGTTTCCCCAGATTCCTTAAGAAGATGCAACTAGAAATGATGTTTTAGGAAACGTGTTGTACTTACTGAAAACCTAATGTTAACTTGCTGGAAGACAAAATG
Source organism: Aquila spilogaster (assembly GCA_024606505.1). NCBI lineage: Eukaryota > Metazoa > Chordata > Aves > Accipitriformes > Accipitridae > Aquila > Aquila spilogaster. The sequence goes on along the minus strand of JANHGO010000020.1, from coordinate 21,866,664 downwards.
CCTATTTACACAGTTCCTGCAAGAAGCCCCTCTGAGGCACAATGTACTACCACTTTGCAGAAGACTTCTTCACAGAATACCTTTACCAGCAGCAAGGTGTCTGGGCAGCAACTGAAATCACAGTCAGGAGAGGAAAAGTATATTCTACTTTCATGTTCTCAGAATAAGACTGAGGAAGTTAATAGGACCGATGTGATTTCAGCCTGTAAAAAAGTGGGTGATACATCAACTACATGTAAACCTGAAGGCAGGTTAACACTCCAGAGGAGAACTGGAGCCAGCAAAAAATCAGTGTCCACTAGTGAACAATTGCATGCACACACAACACAGGGCATGGAAAATATACAAATGGAGAAAAGACTTGCTCTGCAGAGGCGTGTGAGGACTGGCTCCTTAGAGAAGAGTAAAATTAATCAGAATACTGTGCTGGGAATAGAAAATACTGACTCTGCTGCACAAAGAAATTACAAGATTGTGCTTCCACCAAATACGAATAATAATGATACCTGTGATATTAAACCAAGCTTTAAGTTAGCTGAGGGTCAGTCAAGTACAGAGTTGCAGTGTCACCCGAACAGCAAGGATTCCCTTTGCTTTGTTGATGGTCTGTGTGAAAATGATAGCTGCACACATTTAAAATATAGGACAAGCACTGCTGACACAAAACTTCAAAATAAAGTTCCTAAATCAGAACAATTAGTTACCTCAAAATATTTTAATAGGATATCAGGAGAACAATTGAATGAAAAAGGCAATATAAATAAGCTAGCTGGAAGGCAAAGGTTACAACACTTCGTTATAAAACATAACAGTGTGGAAAGACCAAGGACACCAGCAAAAGGTTCAACAGAAGGATTTAAGCTTACACCAAAGAACAGCACTTCTCGGGATCAACCATCTCTGTCCACTTCAAATAAACGAACACCTCATCTTCAAATTTTAGCCAAAAAGAAAACTAGTGTCTTCAGCTCTCCTTCTGTGAGTAGAAGTTCAGAAACAAAAGACAAGGCCGAAACTCTAGATGAGAGCAATAGCACTGAGAAAGATGTTTTCAAAGTGGAAAACAGCAAAGTGATTGTAGCTGTGCGTGTACGGCCTTTCAGTAACAGGTTTGTATCCTGGACTTATGTCTGATGCTAATAGTAGCTTTTATAGTGTATGTTGATTCCCACTTTGTATTTTTTGAATTGTTTAATCATTGACCCAATAAGGATATAATACATATTTTGAAATTAGTCGATATTTCATGCAACATCAAGACAAATATTTTATTAAAAGTTTGAATTCACTTTATAGGTGTTTGGGGCTATTTTTTACATATTCATTAGCTGAAGTATTTTGAGCTCGAATACTTTGTATGTTCATCGAACAGCTTTTTTTAACAATGATTACCAACCTTTTTATTTTCCATAAGGTCATTGAAATGACGTAACTTAAAGCATGTAGCTTATGCTTTTTAATTTTTAAACTTTTTTTTTTCCCTCTCCCATTCAGAGAGAAAAATGAAAACTTACTCCCTGTAATCTCCATGAGTGGTTCAGAGACAGCTGTACAAAATCCAGCCACAAACCAAGTTTACAGCTTCAGTTATGACTTTTCTTTCTGGTCTTTTGACAAGTGTCATCCTAATTTTGCAAGCCAAGCAATGATTTATAAAACTTTGGCAGTGCCGCTCCTAGAAAGAGCTTTTGAGGGATATAACACCTGTCTTTTTGCTTATGGGCAGACTGGTTCTGGAAAATCATACACGTAAGTTCCTAATAATAATTGTTAAAATTCTGTAGGAGCCAATTGTTGTGCATTATAAAGTCATGAAAAGAGTTTGTGTGGGCTAGATTTCATAGTTATTGAATTGTGTTAAAACGGTCTTGCTATTTTAAAAGAAAAATAATTAAAACAATATTTATAATAATTAAGACAAAGTTAGCTGTAGAATATTTTTATTTATCTGGCACTGACCTCTTTCTACTTCTAGTGAAGAAAATAAAAGCTCTCTCCAGAGATTTTAGTGAAGAAAAACCTTTATTAATGCTGAGAGCTTCTCGGACTATCCCAGTGCCATTGTTCACCACTGTTTGTCATTTTTTGCGTAAAGTGACATGTTCTAAAGTATATTATGTTTTTTGGACAAGACCTTTAAGAGATCATTCTAATATGGTCCTGACTGTTTCAGAACTTAAATAAACAAAAAATCCAGATGTTTGTGGCACTGCTTATTTGAAATCTAATCTTTACTTGTCTAGGATTATTTCATGTAACATTTTGAGAGTTTATAGCCAATTTTATACACCTTGTGTATATTTTTCAATAGAATGCCTAGTGAACTGTTTTGTTTCCGAGCATGCATCTATTAAAATCGGTTCTATGAGCTTTATAATTCCCATGAGGTGCTATAGACTTTCATATACGTAGTTGAGAACCAGAAATGTTTCTATTCAATTTAACATAATTTTAACGTTTCTATTAAATTTATAATAGATATAGAACTTATATGGAGGTAGGATTTTCCTTTTTAAGTGGGAACTAATTTTTACTTATAATGTCTATTTACCTTGGCCTAAAAGAAAGATATGCTCAGTATTGCAGTTGTTATCCTATTTGTAGGTTTGTTGGTTGTTCGTTGCTTTTTGGGTTTTTTTTTCTTTTCCTCCACTTTCTGGTAAACAATTACTTACCTTCACCCCTTTGTATTTTAAGCAAGGCTGAAATTAATCTCAGTAATAACTGTGTCCTCAGGTCAAGTGTACACAACAAATTTCTGCTGACAACTATGTTGTGCAGCTGTGTGCATCTCTGGGCTGTAGCTGAATTAGTCCAGTACACTGGTGTTTTGCAGTGGCAGAACTAGACAGGAAAAAGCTACACCAGAGGTGGAGAGGGGCTTAGGTTGCTACACTGTCAGTGTGCAGAGAATATAAAATGCATGCATGTTAGGATATCAAACGTCTATAGGTTTACTGTTTATAGTACAACTTACTCTTCAGTTGCTGTAGGGTTTTAGTTTTGCTTAGATTTTCAACCTATTTCTCAATGGATGAATTAGAAAAGACCTCTGGACATCATCCTGTCCAACTCTCTGCTCAAAGAAGTGCCAACTTACATCAGGTTTATTTCCATCACTTATTACTTCTTTAACTTAGACACATGTGGCACTTCAACTTTAGAACTATACAATTAGTATTAAAACTAGCTATAGACAGCTACAAAACTGAACTAGCAGTTTTTTTGTAAATACAGGATGATGGGATTTGATGAAGACCGAGGAATAATTCCAAGACTTTGTGAAGATCTTTTCACTCAAATAGCACAAATGGACAAGCAACAGGTGGTATGCTTATGCTATTGACCTTGCATTGAGTTATGAGGAAACTGATGCATTTCAGTATTTTGATACCTGTTTCTTTCTTTCATTTTATACCTTAGTGCTGATCCATTTGTTAATGTCTGTATTCTTTTGTTGATTCAAATCTTACTTCTGCTTTGATTAACAGGGTTCCCTAAAGAGTTAAAATCAACATTGTTTTGCTTCCTTAATGATAACTATGTAAAAAAGAAATATGGGCATGATATTCTTGATGTGTCACCGGACTAGGATCTTTTCTCTATATAGCATGACTTACAAGATAATATTTATGTAAGGAAAGGTAAAAAGAAATCCTAGTGGGTTCCATACTTTCAGTGGAGGCATAAAAAATAGAACTTAAAAAATATGAATTTATCTAAACATTGTCACGTATCAAAGCAAAATACACTTTAATAGTATTCTAATTCTAGTATTCTAGCTCAGTATTCTTGCTAAAATTAAAAAAAAAAAAAATCAACTACTCCCACCTGGCCCACCTGGATTATTTTTTTTAAGACTTTAAAATTTTCATTGTAAATAATGTTTTGTTTCCTTCTCTGTTTTGAGAATAGATCTGTATTTGTCCATAACTCTATATGAAACAGTGGCCTTCTGAGAGGGGGTAGGAATGTTTCACCTGATCACAATGTATTTTGATTTGAATTCCTGTCCTACACCTATGGTGTATGGATTTAAAAACAACGAAGTAGTAGTCCTTTACAGAGTATTTTAATGAAGGGTTACATTCTGTTTCTGCCCCAACTAATTGGTGTAGTAACGGTAAATTTAGGGAATCATAACTGGAGGTGCAATTACCTTAATGTCTTAAAAATTTTTTTAAACTATTCATTTCATGTCTTAAGAAGAAAAGCCTGAAACTGAGAATGCAGGTATGCAGGGGCTTGGGTTGTGGGAATTCTTCAGGTACATTTAGTTTTCTGTCTGACTGTTAAGGCTTTTCGAAGACTGAATTTCTGGAACAGAATCACTTTTGAAGAACCAGCTTGTTTACAGTACAGTGCCTGAGATTTGAATTGTGCACCTAAAGCTTTCTGTGGTAATAACACAAATCATAATTTGTGGTTAGAAACTCTGAATGCCTTTTAAAATTGTGAAAAGGATTAGAAACTTATATTTCAGCTCTTTCTTGGGTATCTGATGCAAAACATGCTGGTGACAAAGGCTGTTGTTTGCATTTTTTTTCTCTGTGTGTTTGTCCATGTCTGTAAGGATTGACTCGCAGGTCAGTAGATGTTAACATTCAGTTAAGCTTATGCAGGCAAACTTTTCCTTTTTTAACTATTCCAAATTTCTTTATTGCTTGATGTTTGCATTCTTGACTTTGAATCCTAATACCAGTGAACACATAATATTCTGATCCTATGGTAGATTTGATAGGCACTGAGAAATCTAAGAAGGTTATTTATTACCTGATTTGGCTAGAGAGTATAACTTCTAAAAAAACCGCAGAGATGCTAGATATGTTTGTTAATCCTTTGCCTATGCGTTGTGAATGAGTGATTCTGTTGCTGCAAATGGTCTGAAATCTTATTTTTTTTATTTCAATGTTTTAGGTTTTTTGCTACAATCTTCCTTGTCTCTTAAAGAAAATTCCATTCTATTTAAAAAGAGAGGGGGGGGGGTGTAAGAAAAATGACCTGGATGCCTTCAGAGGAAGGAGATGTGTTTTTGTGAAAGTTTGTTGGTTTGGTTTTTTTGGTTGTTTTTTTTTTTTTTTTTTTTAATTGCTCTAGGTAAATCAAGGTTTATCTTTCCGTTTTGTTCCATGTCAGGATGTTGACAACGTGTCATGCTGTAAAAGCACAATCCCGAAGGGAATGAAACTAGTGCAGGTGCAAACAAAACTATGTTTTCATGTTCTAAAAGCCCAACACTGAAGCTTCTGAGATGGATGTATATACATTTTTTTAAGCTTGATAGCTGTCATCTGGGAACGGCTGAGGAGGGAATTCCAATAAATTGTGTTCTTGGCAATAGCAGATCCCTGGTTTAGGATATTGTTTCTCTTGGCAAGTCCCTTCAGTACAAATGCTTCTAACATTGAATAGCAGGATCTCATAATCTAGGTTAATTTGTGAAACGAAGGATGCTGAAAATGTTTTGTGGACTATATTAATAACTCTTATTATTAATTTTATTAGATTTTGTATCATCTTGAAATGAGCTTTTTTGAAGTATACAATGAGAAAATTCATGATTTGCTTGTCTTTAAAGCTGAAAGTGGACAGAAGAAACAACCAGTAAGTTGCTCACATAAAGAAGTAAATGCATAATCTCAAAGTAGTGGCATTTATTCTGTAAACAAACACAAATGACAAGTGATCATTGTTTTGTTATCCAAGTACCTTAGATTGTTGTCAATAATGGGTTTCAAGTAAAAAAAAAAAATCTTACTATATGACTTTAAGCAAAATTCTTGGCAATTCAGAAATGCTAATCAAAAACAAAATCTCGCTGAAATAGAAACAAAGCAATTCAGAACCTCAAAATTGTTGTTAACATTTCTATCTGCAAAATGAAGATGATCTTATCAGCCTTTATAAAAAATCTTTTAGAATACTATTAACCAAATGTCCAGATTATATTAAGTCTTTTGTGTAATATAATTTGAGTTATAATCTTGTAATTCAGATTGAGTTCTAAAATAGAAGGGTGACAGTGTCAGGAGGCTTCCAATGGTGTTTGGGGGGGGGCACCAAAAGTATTTGCCTAATTGTATTTGATCCAACAGTCTCCTCAGTTCTCAACACTACTGAAATGTCCATTCACTTTCTGAAAATATCTATGTATTGTTTATCTACTGGGATGCCTGTTTGCCACTGCCTTTACGTATCTAACTGCAGTCCATAGTATATTAATAAAAAAAGTTAATACTTGCAAAGGAGAATTTTTCCCCACTTTGTTTCCTCTGTGTATTTACATTGCCCAGCTACAGAAAACTACTATCATGTAAGAGCTTAATACCAAGATTGATAATATTTTTCCGATTCTTTCCCCTGGATTATTTACTACTTAGTGCTATGGGGCTGTCAGGAAGTTCCTTTTTTTTCAGTTGGTTGGTTGGTTGTTTCCCAAGAAGCTGGGGGAGGGGGGGAAATTCAGTTGTCTGATTAACTAGTTAAGGATCACTAGTTAAACTAGTTTAGCTAGTTTTTAATGCTTGTGTGTTAGAATATGTAAAACCATAAATTAAAGAAATTTGTGTTAAGTAGGGGATGTAGGGAAGGAATTTATTACGTTTGATTTATTAAAAAAAAAAAGTACTTTCTGTACTTTGACATATTGAACACTATACTTGCCACTTGTGTGTAAACTATGAGTATTAGTTTATGATAAAGAAGATACACTGCATTCAATTTGCTGTTGAAATAAGTCCTTTATCCTAAGCTTGGGACTTGTGTGGACTAGTTATACAGCAGTAAAGAGTATACTGTCTTGTTTATAGTAGGAGTGCTTTCATCTGAGTTTTGTCAATGATTTTGAGCTAAGCTATTTAATTTGGAAACATAACAGATTTCTGTTGCAGAAAAGGTTTTGTTTTTTTTTTTTTTTTTTCTTATTTAAATGTCTTATATAAGATACATGTTCTTGCAGTTAGCTCTGTGAGCAGTGGCCTGGTACAGTCTGCTGTGATTTCTCAGGCAGCTGGAAAAATTCAGTTGTAGGTATTTTCCTGCAAATATCTTTCTAGATGATTCATCCTAGGTTTTGTTTGATAAATGTGATACTAGGGATGTATATAGACTTTCTCTTAATTTTAAGATATTCCTGAGTGCTAGGTCTAGCTAATGCACCCCTAATAATTTTTATTTTAAAATTATTCTCAACAGCTTCGTGTAAGAGAACATCCAGTGTTAGGTCCATATGTGGAAGGCCTGACAGTGTAAGTGTAACTGTTCACATTTTAATAGGTATATGGTGTAATTCTGAAAGAGTGTGCTAATCATTATCTTGAGGCTCTGTGAAAGCTTGTGTGCTCACCAGTAAATTAGGCAAGATCTTAGTGTCACGTAGTTTTACAAAGATGCATACCCATGTCTAGCTCGATTTGACGCATTTCCTTTAGTGTATTGCTTTAGTGAAATAAGTGTGTGGGAGTCTCAAGACAACTGGAGCTTTCATGGTATGTTTGTATTTTGTCTGTAACTGAGGAAATGTTTCAGAATGCAGGCATCAGGGAAAAATGTAGAAAGAAAACAGTCTGAACACAAGCTTTTCTTTTTCTCTCACCTTAGGAATGTTGTCAGTTCTTACTCTGATATCCAGGTAAGAGTTTTTGTTTACTAGAAGGGAATGTAAATATTTCTACTTGTTCCTTTCTTCACTGCTGAAAACTAAATTCCATGGATGGGAAGAAAATGCTTTACGGACTGTCCAGTAGTCTATGATATTTCAGTTGATTTTGTAAAAGGCTAATGAAGACTAGTCCTATATAAGGGACCTAAGTAGATGCATAGATGCAAGCATCACTCTCTTCACATGGTTATCTCTTAAGTTTTAATTCATCCCTTACAGAGTCATGATTTGTGTTAATCACTTTATTTGCAAACATTTTAATCTTCAGTTAACTACCCAAAGTAGGTTTTGGTTTCACATCCTGACTTTTATCTTTTACAGAGTTGGCTTGAACTAGGAAATAAGCAGAGAGCAACAGCTGCTACAGTAATGAATGACAAGAGCTCTAGATCTCATTCTGTCTTCACCCTTGTCATGACGCAAACCAAGGTATTGCTGGGTTTTTAATATCTGTTCAAACCAGGTAGTAAAAAGTTATTTTGTGTGCTGCCTAGAAAACTGTTGTGAGAATATACTTGAAGAAGATGAATAAAGTACAGGGCATTTTAACATGTCTTTCTACACAGCAAAACTTGTTTTATTTTACATGCTTAGAGTAGTTTCTGATGTGTCTGTGTTACGTATATTTATAGCAGCAATATAAATATGTCTAGACTGGCAGATCTGGGAGTAGTTCCAAGCTTCTGAGTGTGAGTTTTGAGATGTAACTGGAATCCTAATTGAGACCAGACCTATTTTCACACTGCTGCCAATACATCTTAGATTCTAAGAAGGTTAAACTATGCAAGGTGGATAGCTGTGCTGAGTTTCTGCAGGTGATGAGCTGGGACAATAGTAGGAGATGCAGTTTCTGCTCAGTTGCAACACAGTTCACAGAGTAAATGTTTCCTTGCTTCAGGATGTCTCTCACCCGTGTGTCTCCAGCATATAGGGATTACAACTCCTCACCTGATTTACAGATGTGTAACAGACAAAACCTGACTGAGATGAGCCTGAAAACAGAATTGAAATAGGTTGAGCTCCTCAGAATTCTACAGACTGTCAGTTTTCTCCATGCACAAATAACTTGTTGGTTTGGGTTTTTTGTTGTTCTTGATTGGTTTAATTTTTTTGGCCCAGTTTCCTAATCTCCCTCCTTCTTCTGCTCATGGTTCTCACCACTAGATTATTTCTTTTCTCTATCAGAAATAGTCCTGAGACTTTTCCACTGACTACTTAGCTGATCTTCATTGGTCTAATTCAGAAACAGCTTAAGATTTCCATGGTTATTCGATAGCCACAGTAGTCAAACTTCAGATCCAAACCCCTAGTTTGCTAATCTGTTATGTTTGCAGTTTATGCTTATACGGTTATTCAATGGCAAACAATTGATACTATGGTTAAAAGTCTGAATTTAGTCTCCTTCAAGGGATGTACATGAAGGTACCTTGTCAAAAAGTAAATGGAAGTGTAGATTTTTTTAATGTATTTAAAGTGAACAGCTTGTTAGATTTTTGCTTGTCCTCGGCCTTTTTGTTTTGGTTTGAATGCAAACATCTCCCTTTTTTCCAGGTAAAACTTGTGGATGAAGAACAATGTGATCATAGGCTTACCAGTCACATAAATCTAATTGATCTAGCTGGCAGTGAATGCTGCTCAACAGCTCAGACCACTGGAGAAAGGCTGAAGGTAAACCAAGACTGGAAATCTGTGGAAAAGGATAGACTCCAAAGAATACCCCTAAACTCCAAAGCATCCTCACCTACCAGGACTCTTGGGCAGGAACTGTAGTTGTAAAAGAATATGTAGACCTTCTGCTTTTAAGTATTGCATAGCATTTTGCTAATGAGGGTGGGTGGCCCTAAGAAGCTGTTTTGACTGTGCAGTATGGCAGGCCAGATCTTGGTTAGGACAGCACTCCCCACGCTATGCAGGCCTAATGATCCTTTAGAAGGAATGAGGAAAAACTGTCCACATGACTTTCCAAATCATGAATTGGATATTGCATGGAGTTGGGGCTTGCCCCTTTTTTGGGGGGTTTAAGTAAATAGAGTTTCTTATAAGAGACTTTCTTTCAGGCTGCCTTAATAAGTTTGATGGTTCGTAACACTTCTTACTTTTAAGCCAGGGTCTCTGTTCTTTTCAAATGAAGATCTTCTAGGATGCTGTGTCAGCTTATTGTTGTTTTTTAATCAGTGGTGACATTTAATTTGTTACAGCTGTACCATACATTGAATAAGCACAATTAAATCAACAGTACAGTCAATAACATCACAGAAGAAAATACAACTGTATTATAATTATTTTTATTTTTGTTTTGTGTAGGAGGGTGTGAGTATCAATAAATCGCTGTTAACCCTTGGAAAGGTTATTTCTGCACTGTCTAAACAGTCTCAAAATGGAAAGAAAACTTTCATTCCTTACCGGGAATCTGTCCTTACTTGGTATGTATACTTCAGGATTTTTTATAGAGAAGTAAAATCTTTCTCATCCTCTTCTATTCAGGAGGCATCACTTCCCCTCCTTCCCTCCCTCTCTCTCAAATGTCCTATGGAGGGAAGAAATTAGCGTGTTGCATCAGGTAAAGGACGAACAGGACTTTGGTTTGTATTTTAGGTAGCTAACAATCACTCTCAAATAAGCAGCAAGACCCTAGCTGTTTTGTATTTAATCTGTTCAGATTGAGAAGTTTTAATTTTTCTTTCAATGTGGTGGCCAGGGATTGACTTCTACTCTCCTGTCAAATGAAGGTTGTTAAAGGAAAGTCTTGGTGGAAATTCACAAACTGCTATGATTGCTACAGTAAGTCCAGCTGCCAGCAGTACAGAAGAAACACTCAGCACTCTTCGCTATGCAAAACAAGCTTGTTCAATTATCAACATTGCTAAAGTAAATGAAGATGTGAATGCCAAGCTAATCAGAGGTGAGGTTGACTTCTGCAGTCTTTGAGGGTTTTTCGTCTGCATGTGTGTTTAACTTACTGCTCTGTAAGAGTTGTTGTTACTAGTAATCTATTGTGTTGACTGACTACTTGTCAACTCGGCTAATACAACCTAGGATGTCTTCCTTTTAATATTATTCTTTTGTGAGCTGCTTCTTTTTGCCAAAGTTCAGATGATATCTTACGCTACACTTGAGAACATGGACTGGGGAAAGGTGTTTTATTTTTAATTAAGTGACAGGATGAATTTTCTAGTATTGTACTGAAATGTCTAAACCCTATTTTGTCTTCATTTTTTGTGCGTACTCCGTGTCTGGTTTGTCTAATGTAGAATTGAAAGCTGAAATTGAAAAACTGAAGGCAGCTCAGAAAAGCGCTCTGAACACTGATCCTGAAAAATACAGATGTTATTTGCAGGAAATAACGTCTTTGAGGGTAAAATTGCACCAGCAGGAGAGGGACACAGCAGAAATGCAAAGGTTGGGCAGTCGTTAATGTTTTACTTCAAAATAGAAATAGTAAAATTTACATGCTGTAATTTTTCTCCTTTTCTCCTAATCTGTTGTGTTATTTTCCTCTTAATATATTAAGGGCCTGGAAAGAAAAATTTGAACAAGCAGAAAAGAGGAAATTAGAAGATATAAAAGAATTGCAGGTACGTTTTCTTTCTCTGCTTCACTTTCCTATAGGAGATAGTACAGAAAATATAACATCAGCAAGCCTTGCAGCAGAATTAGTAGTTGTAAGATTTGGTTTCCTTAATGCTATTCTTTTAACAGACCACTGTGATGACTTAGAAAAATTTAATATAGATACTTGAACACACAAAGTAAATTGTTTATTTATGCAGAGCTATCTTTTATCTAGAAAGCAGGAGTAGCATTCAAAATGGACAATCATTTACCAAACCTTGTCAATCTCAATGAAGATCCTCAGCTTTCTGAGGTGCTGTTGTATATGATCAAAGAAGGAGAAACTACAGTTGGAAGGTATACACCAAATTCGAAACATGATATCCAGCTTTCCGGAGTGCTAATTGCTGATGACCATTGGTATGTAGTGTTGTTTTTATACTTTAAGTGAGAGCAGGAAATATTTCTTCTCACCCTTCCCTTTCTTTTGGAGTCACTCTTCCTTCTGGCAGCAACAAAATATGGTTTTCTAACCAGGAAAATACTATTTAGGGATAATATTTGTACTGCTCAATGATTAAAGTAACATCCTTCTGTTCCCTCAAGAAATCTGTTAACCAAGGTGGTTTAATTTCTTTGTTAATTTGATTCATGTAGCAAAGCTTTCTATTTGTGCAGAAGTGCTGGAGAAGGACCTGATTAAATGATAATGTGTGATAACTATTACATTAAGTTCAATGGAAAAGTGAAATGCCTTGACAGTTCTTACTTAAAACTAAAAATAGAGAGCAACTTGGCCATATTGCAGAAATATCATTTAAAGTGCATTCTATGCAACTGATCCCAGACAAACTGCTATAAGAAACTTAACTAATCAGTTACTGAAAACATGAAAGATGTGGGTTTGTTGGGAAATCAAGCTTTATCAAAGAAATGCTCAGATGACAGGGTATTGTAGTAATTTTTTGGCAGCAGATTCTTCTTAGATTTAGATATTGATTCTCTTCCAAAATATAGATTGTCACTCATTAATTATGTGTGTTGTAACCAAATAGTATGAAGACAATCCGCATCTGGAAAAGCAATAACAGGACACTATCTAAAGCATGAGTTTTAGTCTATTAAGAAACATCATTTGCAATTAACATGAGCTACTGATATTGCAAATGTTTCTTGTTTTCAGTGTTATAAAAAATACTGTTGGCAAAGTGAGTATTATTCCACTGAGAGAAGCAAAGACATACGTAAATGGGAAATGCATTTTAGACCCAACAATTCTGCATCATGTAAGTAATTGATTTAGTAATAGTAATATGTGTATGTGTGGATTTCTTTGCTTTGTTAATATTACAACTTCAGACTGAAGGTTTTCTTAGAAGGCCCTGAAACTGTAAATATTTGTCTCTTCCTCTTTGATTTCTAGCCCCACCTGTTATATTATAAGCACTGTAAATTTGCCTATGAGCCTAAAAGTTATAGAACAAACTTTCCCCCCCACCCCCTTTCCAAACAGGGTGATCGAGTGATCCTTGGGGGAGACCATTATTTCAGGTTTAATCATCCAGTAGAAGTTCAGAAAGTTAAAAGGTCATCTTGTGGGACTATGTTTTTGCATGATAGTCCAAAAGATTTTGAATTTGCGAAGAATGAGCTGTTTCTTGCACAGAGAACACAGTAAGTATTGTATCTTGTTCTAAAAACAAATTCAGTTGTTAATGCAACCGTGCAATAAGTTTAAGAAATAAGAAACTAAAGATCATTAATTATTTCACAATAAGGTAAAGTTGGAAAATAGCAAGGTTATTGTTAACTCAATTTATACTGGAAATGAAGTCCTGGACTTAGCTGAAATGAATGTATACCTGTAAGAGGTGATCACCACTATCTAGTCTGATTGTCAAGAATGTAGACCACTATTAAAGAAACACTGAGCTCCAAAGATCCTCAAGGTAGTGTATCTCTTCAGTTTCATTTCTCTTCAAGCACATAATGAGTCTGAAATTGACTTTTGATGTTTTAGAGATATTTAAACCCTGAAAAGCAAATGACTTAGGAAAACGAGAAAAACCCAAAGTTACAAACTTGGTCTTTTGTGATGGTGGAGAATTTGAGAGACAGTGAAGTGTTACTTGTGCTTGCTTTGTTCCTGGGAGTTATTAAACCGCAAGACTCATTGACTTAAAATTTACTTTTCTGCATCTTAACGTGATTTACTGAGTTTCTATTATGGTTCTTAAATTTTGTGAAAGGTACATAATAAAATAAAAATGGAAATCGAGTGGACTTTAAAAATCTGGAATGTGTTCCATCTTTACCAGTGTCTACATTTTCCCTATGAAATCAAAAATATCTAGGTAAAGTATAAAAGTTTTTCTAAAAAAAAAAACCAAAAAACCAACCAAAACAAAAAAAACCCAAACCAACTGAAAGAACCCCTCATATTTTTACTGTTAAAATTGGAGGGTCCTGTCATGATAGAAGAAAAGATTATAATCTCTACGCAGTCTATAAGAGATTAAAGACAGCATTCTAAACATATGATACTTCCACTTGTAGGCTTGAATCAGAAATTGAAGAGGCACGACTCAAAGCCAAGGAAGAAATGATGCAAAGTGTCCAAATTGTGAAAGAGATGGTTCAGCAAGAACTGACCTCACAAAAAGAAGCTTATGAAAGCAAAATAAAATCACTGGAAGCAGAGGTGGTAAGCTGTTGTTGCATGATTCGTAAAACATATCAATAAAATAAAACAGAAGCTGTTGTATCGTGTTTCTGTTTGTTTGTTGTTTGTTTGGGGTTCTCCGATTTTTTTGTCTTGTATACTGTAACAGTGTCTTAGGGAATGCTAAGCCTCATTCTTCTTTAATAAAAAAAAAAAAAAAAAAAATCTGCCTTACTAACACAAGAAGTTGTAAAGCAGGTGTCCCCTTCAGAATTATTCTAGGGATTTTGGTTTGTACAATTAGTCAGGAACTAAAATGTTAATCCAGTGTGAATTTGATGAGAGTGTAACTTATATGTGAAGAAAAATCCCTACTAAATCTAACTTATTCTATGAGACTTTTAAATTACTACAGTGTTTTAGTTAATAATGGCTTTTTTTTTCTTCCAAGTTTGCATGCTACTTTGTTGTTAGTCTTTTCAATACTTTTACAATATGCAGAAGTCGACATAGACTAGTACATCATGGTAAAACAATAATAATGATGGAGTATCTTATTTCCTAAATGTGCTATAGAAGACATAATGTGATGCTTGTGAACTGGGATGTAACCTTTCACTGCTGATACTGGGCTGAGTAGTCCACGGGGGCTGCCTTGTTTTAAATGTGTTGAAGAGAAAATAAACCTTAATATCTGCCTAAGGGATGGGTCAGAAATGCTGTAGAAGTGGCATACCTCCTCTCCTCTGTCCTTTTTATATATTAGAGAGAAGAATCTCGTAAGAAGCAAATCCAAGAACTGAATAACCAAAAAGCTGCAACTAAAATACAGGAGCTAGAGAAGGCAAAGCAAAACCTTGAGCTAGAACTACGCTTCAGTAAGAAGCGTTTAGAAATGGAGACCTTAGCTACCAAGCAGGTAATTAAAAAAAAAAAAAAAAAAAGCTTTTTAGGTGATAAACTGTGTTTTGTTTGAGGGTTTTTTTACATACTTCATTGTAAATGAAATGTTCCTGAAGATTTTTTTCTTCTGCATGATTTTATGCAAAAGAACAGATGTTTTGTTTACACTCTGAGTGTGATACTGTATTAAATTTGGGGATAAACTAATGCTGACCTTATTTCTTATGGCTTCAGGGATTAATATAACTAATGACTGTTTTTTGGCTGGTGTTCATATATATCTGACTGCTGCAACAAACATGACAATTTTTTTTAAAGTTTTCTTTTTAATTCCAGTATTTTTTTAAGCATAACAATATCTAAGCAAAACCAGAAAACTCTGAGTTTGAAGATGAAGGGTTTCGTATTGATATAGCAGATGTCCACTATAAATTTTATTCTGCTCTGAGAGTCTTTAAAATGATAGCAACAAGAAATTTTGCTTCAGTAAACAGCATTGAGGGGTTTTTTGTTTTTTTGTTGTTTTGTTTTTAATCCCCCCCCTCCCCCCCCAAGGCTCTAGAAGATCATACTATTCATCATGCAAAGATACTTGAAGCTCTGGAAGCTGAGAAGCAGAAGATTGCCCAAGAAATACACATGCTTCAGAAGAATCATGGAAGTGGGAATAAAACTATGACTAGTATGTATATATATAATGTTGCAAAGGTAATGCTGACTTCTTTTTTGCTCGGTGGGCTTGGATTTAGTGGATGTGGATCCAGGAGCTTTTCCTCTAATACTTCTCTAATGATCCTAAATGAGAAGAGCCTTTTGGCTGCTGTGAACCTTTCTGTTCATAAGCTGTACATATCAGACCATGTTAAAAGCTGTTTTAATCACACTCAGGGTGGTTTGGTGGATATGCATGTAGTCTGTATTTACCCTGATTACTTAAATAGTCCTTCCCCCTTCTAGCTGAACTGGTTAGGCATTAATTGGGGAAACAGGAGTAACAGAAATGATTCTGTTTAACTTCCTCTCCCAGATTAATATATAGTGTCTGGTGTTATGCCTCTGTTTCTGAAATACCCTTTACCTGACCTTTTATAAAGGCTTATCTTGGCTGGGAGGGTCTTTTTTTCCCAATGTAATGGGAATTCACAGAACTGTTGTTAGCTAAATTCCATTCCACATTTGGTTGTCATTTCTTTTTTGCATTTTTTTCTAACCCTACAGTTGTTGCATCACATTGTTTGATCCACTTAATCATTATGTGCTATATTCTTTATTAGTTCCACTTAACTGGAATTCTCTGAAGCTATCTGTGATGATCAAAGAGGCCAACACCATTAGTAATGAATTAGGGAAAAACACTGTTTTCTGCAGGTGAGTATCTGAGTTAGTTAATTGTAAGGGGTTATATATATAATTGGGGGGTGGATTCTGGATGTGCAGGGAGCTGTTTGTTTTTCTTTTGACAGTTTTGTTAAATTGAAGATGATAAAACACTTTTGCAAACTAGGTTTAGTTAAGTGTGTAGTTTAGCCTTGTTAGTTTGAAATGTGAATTTCAAATTTGAATTTTAGATTAGAACTTTAAAGGTATGTCTACAGACAATTAATTTTGTATTGAGTGTGCTTTGGAGGTGAATCTGCTGATGCCCATGTCCATCCTGCTTTGGTTCACATATTAAAGTGGTCCTAAAACACATTAACTGCTTTCTTTTTGGACAGAGCTAAACCGGGTAATGTGTGCCAGCCACTAGAGGGTGTTCAGTTCACAGGACCACAGCAGAGGTAGTTCAAAGTAAAAACCTCAGAACATAGTTATAGTGGGTATCCAGTGTTTGGGACCAGTTGTTTCACTCCACAGGTCTCTTGCTATGCCATGCTACTTGCTAGTTGGAGCTTAAGAGTGTTCTAGAAGTTAACCCGTATATTGGTCAGGTGTTCTTTGTGTGAGCACAGATACATTAGTGCAGAGAAAACTCTGTATCATTTAAAAAAAAAAAAAAAAAAAAGCTACAGCAAATGCAGGTAAGCTAGGACTTCCTAGTAGGTATGTGTATTACTGTGTTATTCAGATGTTGCCTTTTCATATCCTTCAACAAGAACTGTGCCAGTAGAATTCTGTAACATATATTTGGTTCTGAGTGTCTGGAGAGCCAGGAACTTGTACGCTAGTAACTACTTCTATCTCTGAATGCAGAGATTCCTTTTTTTTCCTTTACATAAAAATAATTTCAATGGCTACACTAATGTTTGTTTTGAGATACATGATGTCTCAAGCAATTTCTGTTTGTAATCACATTTTTATTCTCTGTATAATCCTACCTACAAGTACCTTGTTTATTTTTGCAATATGAATAGTATTTTTTGTCTTTAATTTTTTTTTAAACTTTCTCAAATTTTTAGGTACGACAAAATTGATGATAAAACAGGAACAGTGTCTTCTGTTCAGGTGCAGGTTCGTAACATCAAACTGGGAATAGCAACTTTCTGGAGCCTAGAGAAATTTGAATGCAAACTAGCAGCAATGAAAGAACTCTATGAGGTCGGTAACAACTGAAGAAAAACTACTAATAATCAGTAATATTTTGTCCAAGATAAGATTACGGTAATCCATACAGGAGGAAAACATTGGGGATTTCTTCTGGTTTTTATGTGACCTTAAACACCAAGACACATGGTTATTTTTTATTAAACACATGTATGTGTACTTGTACATCACACAGAAAAAGGACGGTAGAAATCAATTACTTTATTCAGGTCATTTTGTGTACAGAGTGGGAAGTAGTAAAACAAGGACTGCTTTGTCGTTTTTCTGGTTGTTCAGTTGTTTATCTGTTCTAGAGGACAACTTGACTTTTTAAAGGTATCACTTAAATTTTCATTACTACATTTTATTTTTCTTTGGTTCTGGTAAGTTAATTTGCTAGTGCTTGCTTTTGTCTATATGTGCTTTAGGTTTTTCAGTGGGAGTTTTTAAAGGCATTTTTCATCTTTTTTTCTTCAATCTGACAATTAAGGTGCACATTAATTCCTTTTTTGAATTCCATTGCTTCTAATCAGATAAACTGTATTTTTGTGCTGTATCTTTCTAAATGTGCAGTACTTTGTTGCATATCATACTATCTTTTGTATCAAAAAGGAAGATATAAAATAGAAGAAAGGGAGAAGTGGGAACAGCGCCTACATTTGACTCTGTGTCCATAAAAAACCCTATAGCCATCAGGTAAAATCTTTGTAATTATGTAAAGGTAGACACTGGTTCCAAATTATTGAATACAGATAAGATTACAGTATCAGCTCTTATTTGCTGAGAAAACGGTACATTTTTTTTAATCTCCTAAAGAGAGAAATGTCGTAAGAAATAAGTTTATCTTTATTGACTCCATATGAACAGACAGTGTTTTCATTGCATTCCATTGCATTTTTTTCTGTGTTTTAGAGCCAAACACTTGAGAGGCTTAAGAACTACTTGGAAAACAAACAACCAACCCCCCCCAAATAAGCAAACAAACAAAATCTCTCAGATCTCTTAGTTGGCCTTTAAAAGTACTTTCATTTTTTTAGTGGCAATAGAGTATTCTAGGATTTTCCAATCTTCAGGGCTGATCATAGTGTGTTGTTTGTTTTTTGGGTTCTGCCATATGAATCAAAAGTTGTTTTATTAGACTGTGGTGAAATAATGAAGGATAAAGGAAGGAAAGTTCTTGGAGATGAGAGAGAGCTAGTTAACATGAGGGAAAGATCCGAAGCAATCCAGTAGAACCATGATGATCTTGTATTTTATGCTATACTAGTTTGGAGTTTTTTTGATTAATGCACAAAAGAAAAATATATTTTTAAGACCAGGTTTTAGATTAAGAGAGCAGCTTGTCTAAATTTGTTCTGTGCTTGAAATTGTGATTCTCCTGATCATATAAGTTCTTTTCATTCCAATATTTGTATTATGTTTAGTCTGGAGCAGTATTGAAAAATGAGTAGAAATTGCTTCAAATAATGTATAAAAAAATATTTGTATGCTTGCTATTTCCAAACATGAATCACGTTCTGGCATAAATAGCATATGTGAAGTTTGCAGAGGAAGAAATCTCAACTGTTGGAGCACTGAAGGTGCTGGTAGGGAAAAATACGAAGGCTTTCTCACTTCAGAATGCTCTTTTTTTCTACCTTAGAAATAATTGCATCTCACTAAAGAATTATGTTTTATTTGAAAGAATAACTTTTTCATATATGAGTATATATCTGAATTGAAAATCTTTCAATATGATGTCCAAAAAGGAAAAAAGCCATTAAAGAAAAGCCAGAAGAAAACCTGAGTAAACACTCCTTTATGATGTAACTCTGTAATATGCAAGTATTTCCAGTGACAGAAGAATATTGCCATGTTTATTGCTAAAAACTGTTCGGATCTTAACAATATCAGAGACTGGATTATATTTCCTGCAGAAAACTATTGCTAAAACTGTTACACTAATCCAGATATAAAAATTAAAAAAAATTGGAAATTATATGTCCAGAGTTTTAATATATCTGGGACGTGGAGAGAGATGGGAAAAAGTTTTGTATTTGGTGTTCCTGTATCTCAGATGTTGGGTAGCTAGGTGTCTTCACTAAATGTTTATCTTGTTTTAGTTTGTTTTCAAACACTTACACCTCAAGTTGGCTGGCAGTCAGTTATCTTCTAGATTATACATATCTTAATGTTTTTTCTTTTGTTAAAATTACTGTTCTACTGTTAATAGAACATGTTGTCTTCATCCATAGGTTGAATGCTTTATTATCACTCTTCTTCTGTTTAACCCTTCTCCTTACTTGTGTTTATTTTTTCAGAGTAATGATAGCAATAAAGCTGCTGATGTATTTTATGACCCTGCTGATGAGTGGGAACCTGACATTTCAGATGCCTCAGTTTCCTCCCTTTCCAGAAGAAGGTGGTGATAATTTATAGCTCTTTTATCTATGCTTAAAGCAAAAAATAATTTGTGTAATTATCTAAGCATGCTTCTGTGCCACTAACATAGTCTTTTATTTATTATTTTTTCTTTTAACTTATTATAATGTCAAACTTAACAAATTGAATGAGAATTTATTTATATATTTGAGGAGGGGGGGAAAGTTTAAATTAAATGTTACCTTACTACGCTTTACTGGCTTCACTTATGAAATGTGTCTTAGTATGTATGGAATATGCTGCTAATAAGAATTGCACACCTGCTAAAGCAGTTTGGCAAATTAAACAGCAATGTTTCTGAGGTCCGGCGTAGCTTATACGCAATGTATGTCTGATTAGCGCCAGAGGGTTTTATGTATGACCATTGACAACTTCCTGGAGGTAATTAAAGGCTGTTACTGATTATTTCAGAAAGCTATCAGAAATTGATACATTTGTCTGTAGCACAGGACTTTTAATTAACCTGCAGAGGACCCACAGGTTAAGGTTATAGATACCCAAATATTTAGTTAGTAACACAAGTGATTTGAAATAGGCATTTGGACATCTGTTCCCATCCTTGCTTACGCCATACACTGTGCCAAACTGATGAGTTCTTCTGTTCATTCATTCTCTTATCTTTCCTCATGGTCAAGAAATAGGAAAAAAAGTTCCTCCAAACCCAGAAGTATATTTTCTCAAAACGTGTAAGGCTTTCTAAACTCTGTATCTAGATATCATCAGTGCAGAGTGAAATGTGTAGTTTTTAATGTTTTCTTCGCAGTTCTATAATATGAAAGCATTGTTTTTAAGGAGTAAATTGCAGCTGGTTTGGGAACCCTGTATTTGAAGTTTTGGCCTTGTAACAATATTTGTAACTGACTTGTAAACTTCTGCAAGTTGTAGCTTATAACAGAAATGCTAACAGGTCCTTAACTATAGCTTTGCTAGTGGGTAGCAGCCCATATGATTGTTGTTATTCTGCTGTAAAGCAGGTGAGTTTATCTGACTGTAAATTTTGGAAAGCATTCCTGGCTATTCCAAGTAAACAAAAGTTACCTGTAAAGAATGCAATGGGTAAACAGTTTCTGTATTTTTAGTCCAAATGCTGTTTTAACAATAGAATAATGTTGGAATACTTTTCTTTGTCTGGTGCTGCGTTCTGTACAGTATTATAACGTGTGTTCTTGAATCTCTGAAGTGTATTTGGTTTTTGTTCTCCATATTGTAAAAATGCAACAATATAAGCTGAACTGAACAAGACAAGGTACTGGAAAAGGGAAACTGGCATTGTATGCTGCATTGACAGCAGTTAACTGATGTCAGTCACAAAGACTGGTGAAATAAATTTAATTCCATGTGCTACTCTAAGAGTTAGTGCTCCTGATGTGTAGTGTCACGGAGCACAAAGGACAGGCTGTTCAAAAGCGAAGGTCAGTTTGGGGCTGAATGTGACAAGAAGATAGACAGGGCAGTGCCCTTGCCAAAAACAGCCTAGCCACACAGTGCCTGAGTGAGGTGAGCAGAGTAGGTCTGGCAATGGTAACTAGGGTCAGCCAACAGTCTAGATCCACAGGTAAGTATGTAATGACAAGGCAGGGCTGAGGTTAAGTCAGCAAATGGGCTCAGTGAGTCAGGATTAGGTCCAGGGACTGTTGGCAGGGTCAGCCTGCAGTCCAGTGATTGCCTGGCATGGCCATTGTGACAAGGTCCCAGGTCAAACTGGGAAGTCTGCAGGTCCAGATCAATGGCATACGTGGCCAGGCACAGGCATGGTTACAACACAACAGCAGTCTAAGTCAGGCAGGACCAAGGGTAGGAGACTCATCTTAAATGCAGCTCCAAGAAAAGTTGGGGAGCCCCTCCTGTGTCTCCTTCCAGCTGTTTCTTTAACAGCTTCAAGGCTGGCAGAGGCTTCTCGAACAGCTGTCTTACCAAGAGCTGACCTTGGGCACTGGCAGATAAGCACCCAGAGCCAGGCCAGAGAAGCTAAGTTAGCTTGTCTCACTGACAATGGAGAACTTTACAGAACATCTGCCTTCTACCAAGAAAAAAAGCCCTCCTATCTGGCTTTCCAAAAGCAATTCATTCTGTCCAGCAAACAAGATCAAAAAAAGCCAACATGTCTGCTTTCTATGGTCCAAGTAGGTATGAAAGAAATGTGTTTTGTCTCAAGTTTTAAATAATAATAATCCAGTAATAAACTAGTAGCTTAAAAATGGGAATGTGGAATGAAGATCCTGCTTATAGTAGCAAGAACCTGAAGAAAGTAAGTAGGATCCGTCCTATGGTCTGTATTGTCTTGCTTTCACTCTTGTTTAGATTCTGTGCTAACAAGTTCCATTAATTAAAAGTAGATGTTTGTTTTGTTTGCCTGATGTCTGTTAATATTTGTTGAGCTTTCAGTGGGTCACTTTATTATCCTTTCCTAGGAGTAGAAGTTTCATGAAAAGCAAGAGAATTTCTGGATGTTTGTCTGAGATAAAATTGCAACCAATTCGGAATATGCAGACTTCCTGTATATCAGGTACTTACTATATGGCAGAACACCTTTAATTTCATACTGAAAGCTTGAAACTACTACATGTATAACACATATGCACTTGTAATAGTTGTTTAAAAAAACATAGTGTGGGTTGGAAAACAGAATGAAAAATGTCCTATTTATAGTATCTTCAAGTTTATAGTGTCAAGCTGTTAACAGTAGGGTTTTTTTGGTTTTTTGATTATGCTTTTTTAGGGCAAAACTTCCTGACCAGCACTTATGACCCTTATTTAAAAAATTTACCTAAAATATTTTTCTGCTTAACTGTGTGGGTTAACTGGAGGAAGATGATAGTTCATGTAACAAATTGCCAGAGGCTGAATCCTGATATAATAATTTGGAGACTTTGTTTTCTTGAGTTGTTGCTATTCATTCAACTGCTGAGGTTCCCCCAAGTTTTCTGTCAGGTTTTATAAAGTTTCTTCTGAAATACTAGATGCTTCAGTCTTCCAAATATTTTAATGCATTCAGTTATTTTAGAGCGGCTGGGTTTTGTTATTTTCTGTCTCTCTGTATGTTCAATTCTTGAAACAGATGGATTAATTTTAAAGAATTTCACTATGGAATTTGTCTTTGTGCTAACTGAATCTAGAAACTACTTAGAACGTTGTACACGCATTTTTTCTGACTTGCTATCGTGAGTAGTTGAACATTGCTGAAGAAGTAATATAAAATAGTCATTACAAAGACATGCTGACTGCTCAATCCTATGAAAAGTTTCTTGCATGTATGTTTTGCTTTTACGTCATACAGGTTCACAGATTAAGTCCAGCATATGTCCAAGCTTTTCTGAATCATTTCTTCCTGGAATTTGCAAAGAATCTATAAGTTCAGCTTTAGGTTTACTGGAACAGAATCATGAAGGAGGAAAGAGCATAGCAGATAGTCTCCTAACTAATTTGTTTATAATTTTCTCTGGAGTGTCTGCCATTTCAAAAGCTTATGAACAGCAAGATGAAGAATGTCAAGAAAACTGTAAGTCTTGTTTT
Source organism: Aquila spilogaster (assembly GCA_024606505.1). Taxonomy (NCBI): domain Eukaryota; kingdom Metazoa; phylum Chordata; class Aves; order Accipitriformes; family Accipitridae; genus Aquila; species Aquila spilogaster. The sequence continues at coordinate 21,843,433 of JANHGO010000020.1, read as the reverse complement.
CATACCACTTTTAAGTAAATATTACTAATGACTTGTCTTTCAGTTGCACAAGCATTCATATGTTTGCCTATTGGAAAAATTAACGTTCCTTACCTTCATTTGCAAAGGAGACCACCTGATAGATCTTTCTCTTGTAGTTTTCTCTCTTGATCATGCTGCTCAGTCCTACAGCATCAGAATTATCTCTGCTTTTGACCGGCTTGTGGTTCTAACCAAGCTCTGGCTTAACAATGTCCAAAAGTGCCCTGGATCTATAAAAGTTGATGAAGAAGTAAAACAGGAAGTAAAGAACTTGGGAGGTTATTTACAGTTACTTTTGCAGGTAAAGTATATTAAAGAATATACTGTGTGTGGAGAAGTTCTATGTGTTAATGTAATACTTACTTAGTACAGACTTGCCAAAACCACTTAAATAACCGATGTATGCATGACAGATGGGCACACCTGGGAAAGATGAACAGCAAATGGTGCATTTTTGCTGGCTAAACTGGTACTCACATATGCTAGTTCAGAGTAATGCAGACCCTTCTGTGCCCAGGCCCTGACAATAGCATAGGTTCTTAAACATAAAAGGGGAAAATAAAGCATGCAGTGACAAGAGCAAATGCTAGTTTAGTTTGTGAAGTGCTACTGTTTATAAATTTATAAACCCGTGGCCAGTAAATATTACTCTTATTCATGCTACAGCCTTGTGAAGAGTTATTTTTTTTAACTGTGTAGCATAATGATACCATTATTCTCTGTGGTTCCAAGGTATGGTTTTTTTAGATGTGGTAGATCAGCCATTGAAAGTAGGAAGATGTAAAGTTATTGTGTGCTACGAACTCTTGCGTTGTAGAAAGTTTGTGCTCTTTGACCAGAGATGCTTTCTAGCTTCGGTGAATGTTATGCCTTTTTTTCTTAGGGATGTTCTTCAGATATATCCTCGATGGTAACAGAAGCACGGAGCAAAGTAAACCAAACAGTAAAACAAACAATGAAATACATAGGACACTTGGCAGTAGTCACAAGAGCTGATATTTCATTTTCTGAAGAGAACAACGTTCCTGCAGCTAGTCTACAGGTGAAAAAATGTTTATTAGAAACAGTGATTAGAAACAGTAATTTTAATGTTGACATCACATTTGTTTTCAGTAACTGCTCAGAAACAAATCATTACATTTAACAATTTGATCAACTGAATTAAGTATTTTCAGAGTTTATCTAATACTTCATTTTTATGGTGAAAATGGATATGTGTTAATACCCTTGAATTTTTTTTTTTCCTTAAAAAACCCTGCACTTATACAGATTTAAACTTCCACCCATAAAGAGAAAGCAATACTGTGCTTTTAGGATTGTATCTGCACTGAGATTGTACAAGTCTACCTATTTCACTAAAATGCAGTCATTATTTCAGTAATCTGTGATTAAGTACCACATAGAATTTTCAGAGATCTGAAGAAAGTTAGGAAAAGAAGGTTAAAGTGCTGAGCCCCTGTAGTCCAAGAATGACATGTGACTGAATAGACCAGTACTGAACAATTTGCTCAAAACAAAATAGTGTTTCTAGCCCACTACAGAAAAACTCTTTCAATTTAAGGGCACATCAGTTCCTTTAATCATTATGTTTTGAACCTTTATTTTAAAAGGAATTTGCACTTGCCATTTATGATGGAGTAGGCTCAGGGCTGGAGTTTCTTGTTGATACTGTACAGGAAAAAGCAAGAGTGGTGCACAAAGAACTTGTGAAACAATATCCACAAAATGAGGTGAGATGAAAGTAAGATTAAAAACTACTACTATATCTTAGAAGCACTTGATCATGTCCTGTTATTTTTCAGCAATTCTGTCTAGAAATTTTACAGTAGGAATACAGTTATGATTAGTAACAGAGGTTTGAGATGGGTGGTAAGTGGGAATATTGACTACAATCTTGCAGAAATTTTTACAGTGTTTAGCCTTTCACCCATATGTAGACTCAACATTTAAGTGTGTTTTATTTAGAATGATTTCTCTGTGCATTGGAGGGCATTCTGTGTAAAACTTCACAGTGTAACCATGAAAGAGGCAGAAGATGAAAACTGGCTCAAAGGAGCAAGTGGACCTTTTATTCTGTATACTACTTTTAAGTTTGATTTTTAACAAGATTTAATATTTAATATGTAGTAACACTTTATGATCCTGAAAGTTAATTGTTATTTTATATTGATAATGGTAATCATCTCTGCTATTACTACACTCTGATATTGTCAGGAGGATTATTAGAAAGTTTGAAGACTTCAGTTTGTCATACATGGTTACAATCCTCGTCCCAAACAGCATGCTATCTAAATATTAAAATAGTTCAGTGTTATCTTTTAAGAGCTAGTGTTCTGATGTGCTTAACGCTTGGGGTACACTGAAGCACTTCTATGAATTGGGCACTTTAGAGGGAAATGGGTTGACTAAAGTATCTATTTAATAGGACAGAAGCCAGAAATGTCCTGCTTGATTTCATGTCATTCACTGAAATCACAGCTGGCCTTCAAATACTTTCCAGATTGATAAGCAGCAGTGGTATTTTAATTTGAGCAACTCCTTTATAATGCTTTACAGGAAAGGGACAGCAAATTATCTATATTCTATTATTGAGTTGTTTCTGTCTCCATCCAAATCTATTGTAATATGAAAAGGAATTACATCAATGGGAAGCTCTTATCCCTTATAGTAAGACCTCATTTTAATTATTCTTGTAATTTTAAGAAGAGATATTCCTACTACCTCATAATAAACAGATGTGTGCATACTTTTGTTCCCCCCCTCCCTCAGATAGCAGTTTAGAAGTTATATATTATCAAATTGAATAGGTTTGGTTTTGGTTTTTTTTCAGCATGCTGAAGTCAGAATCTTCTGGGGAGGAGTTGTTATTCCACAAAACAAACATACTATTATTGGTGTGTGTCTGGTGTATTTTGACACTTAAAGCGAAACAGACCTCATTACATGCTGAATTCAGTAGTGGGTTGTTTGGTTTTTTGCCTGGAGGGGCTTTTTTTTAAGCTACAGCCTGTTATTTTGCGCTTTTATTTTGCTTAAGCGACAAATCGTGAGGAAGATGATACTATAGGGAGTTACACAAAGTAGAGAAAAAAGTATAAGGAATAAGCACCATAGTTAAAAATATTTCTGTGACTGCATGAAAATTCCAGTAGGCAAGTTTAGAGTACCCCTTGGAAATATGTCACTTTTTTAGTGGGTGAGCCATTTTGACAGAAAATCTGGCTGAATTCCTAGGAAATACTTCGGAAGGATTGAGATGTTCTTCAGCAAGGTACTAGGTGTATATAGTATATATGCTTCCTTTCAGTGTTGGGATATATACAGGCTTGTTCTGCCACTTTTCCTCTGAATAAATGTTTTGTACAGACAGCACTCAAGGCCAAAGGTGACAGTTTACCTGTGCCCAAGCAATCGTGTATTCTGCCTTGTGTTTTTATTTTTGTTCATTTTCTTCAAAGTTGAGAAATTTGCAGAATTGTGGCCAATAAGAAAATCTCCTTAATGAGTTGGGATATATAAAATACTTATTTCCAAAGAATTTGTTACTACTCAAAAATCTGTAATACGTGACCTAGGATAAAAGGTTCAAATCAGTTGGAGAGCAGTGATAAATTGCTTGTCACAAGGAAAGCAAAAATTTCTTCCTACTCTGTTTTTCACTGTTGTCATTCTTAATCCTACAGATAACAGTGTAACTGTCCAAAATCTTTTATGTTCCTATCTGCTTGCTTAACTCCCAAATGCTTCATGTTTCCAGCAAAAGGAATTGAGCGGTCTGCTTTCCAGATAATGCTGTTCACTTGCAGCAGATCCCTATGTATCTGCACGATTCCTGTATATGCTTGTCACTGGTGGAACTAATGAGAAGTTGAGGAGAGAATACCAGAGTATTAAGTAAGAGGTTACCCCTGCCACTTAGAATGGCAGTGATACAAAAATTACAGGAAAACCTTTCTCTAGTGAATACTTAAATTTAATATTCTGTATTAAGGGGTTATTTAAAACCTTGTGGATATAGTTAACAATGTCTTCTACTAGTTAACTTTTTTTTTTGAAAAGTTGCATGTTATGTTGCATAAAATGTTACTTCTGCTTTTAAGTATTTTTTCTCATTAGTATGCCATTTTTATCCTTCTAAAATATTAAAGTACTTGTACACTTGATTCAAGACAAAGTAAAATATAATTAAAAGTTTCTTTGTAGATTCAAAATCGAATAAAGGATAATGTTGTGGCACTAGCCAGATTCCTTGAAAATAACATCTCTTATTGCAGAAAGGTAAGAGAAGTGTTTCACAAAATATTTGCTTTGAGCCTGAGGTTTAAATATAAAAGGATGCATTTACAAAGAAGAGGAGTTGAAACTACCTTCGGTATATTTACAGTTTGCATGGTAATACTTCCTGTCTCAGTGGCATTCTTGTGATTGGAACACTAAATTTTCTGGCTACTGCACTTCCACTCAAAACTATTTGATTTTAATTTTACTTAAAGTATTTCTGGAGGTACTTGTATCTGATCTCATCCTTCTTTTTGTGCTCATCATGAACAGCCTAACCACCTGTTTTGTTTTAAGTTGAAGGCCTCAAGTTCAGTAATGCTAGTGTAATTGTGTTACAAGTACTGCAATATTTTTCTGGCCATAGTTATTGGTATTTTGAATTAAAAGTCTGGATAGATTATTTAATCTATTTTCTAAGAGCCCAACCTCTTCTGGATTTTACAGTTCCATTTGTCTTTTCTCCCCTGCCGCCCCCCCGCCACCCCCTCAACAATCTGCACTTCTTTTTGGAGCTATCTTACGTTTTGTGAGTTGGCATCGCTTTCATTTCGTGTTTCAGCATTGGCCTGTTCTATGTGACTGAATCCATAATAGGCGTGTTTAATAGTTAATATACTGTCCTGTGTTTGGTTCTTTTAAAATTGCTCTTTATTAATACAGAAAGTAATAGAATCTCAATTACTGGAAGAAGAATCTCTATATCAGGAAATAAAGAAAAACACTAACATTGCTGCAAAATATTTGGAATTGGAGCAGTGCCTAGCTGAAGTCTGTCAAATTGTTTCTTCTACATTACAAGGTATTTAGCTGGCTTATTACCCATCTTGATAGTAACTTGCAGACTACGGGGAGACCAGTAAAGCAAGAGGGAGGAAGGGCTACTTGGTCTCTTTGCAAAATGCTGCATTTGATTCTTCTTGTTTTTTATAGGGTCATACAGAAACACAAGCCCTCTCAGGACCTTTGCAGAAAAGATTTGTGTCATAGCTGGATATTTTAACAACTATTTCAGTTTATTTGCCTCGTCTTCTACTTCTACAAACAATCCTATCCAGAAAATACCCATGCCTTTTATGAACTTGGATGAATTGGACTCTCTGGTTGATTCCCTTATCATGAATTTTGAACTTGAACAAGGACAGCCATCACTGAAATCTCAAACTCTTTGTAATGAAACTACTGAGACTCGAGGAGGACAGGTCGAAACAGGTGAAGTTGAATTTGCTTGGAAACAGAAGGCGATTCCAAAACAAACACACAAACTCCAGTCTTCACCTCCATTTCCCGCAGAGCTTTCACCTGGTAGGATACAGTGGGTATAAAATGCTATTATCAAGAAATTCAGGGAATCCCTTTCCCTTTACATGAAGAGAAAGCAACATATCACAAAAAGCTAAAATTTATTGCTAATATTATTAGTAAGTGTTATGAAAGTAAATGACGTGACTGTATGAGGATAAGTACCCTAAATTTCACAAGAAAAAAGGAAATTCTTAAGGGGCTGTTAGACTTTAAAATATATATTGCCTTTTGTTTTAATAAAAGTCTATTATTACCTAAGCCTATAAGAAGTAATTTAATGTGGTAAGTAAAAAAAATCTATTGGAGATAATATGAATGGAGAAACTAAAAACTGTTAGGGAAAACAGTAAAAAAACTGGGAAACACAGTAGATGCTTTGTAGGACAATCACATCTCTTCATCTTAAACTTTTGACTTAGGACTCTTGTGTAACAGTGGAAGGAGATTGCTTTTAAGGACATCTGTAACATACATTGATGTTGCATACAGTTAGATAAGACGACTGCCTTCCTGTCTTAGACACTTGAAAGGTAGATGATGTGGGCTCCAATTTTTTTTCTTAACATTGTTGCTCCACCTCTGCTGCATTACGATCTAGGAGTGCTACTGCAACTTTAAAGTGTTTGTTATGCCTTTTATTTTTTTAAAACAAAGCAAAAACTTCATATTTATTTCTGTAGGGGAAAACTATGAGAGATGGTAAAAGTACTTTACGATCTTATTTAATGAATGCTTTAAGTGGTTTTGTAGTCCATTGAAAAATCTGGGATTAAAGTATCAATGATGGTGCTCTTCAACTTGATCTGAAGTAAGTTCATGTTGAGTGTTGTTGCTAGTGAATTATCATTTGATTGCTCAAAACACTTCCAGTACTATTCATAATGGATTAGAAGCATAGCTTTCCCTAAATAATATGTAAGTCATCCCATGAGGTTGTAGAGACCTTTCCCAATTAACTACTTCCCTGTGCTTTTTACTGTAGTCATCATTTAACCTCTTACCTTTAGTCTGCTCGCTGAAGCCAGTAAAAATTAACAGCAAAGATGAAAATGAATTTGAATTTTTTTTCTTTAATACTGGGTTCTAGGAGGCCTGGACCTAGCACGTTTTACTCACAACAGTGCTGAGAAATTCATAAATTAAAACCTAAGTTTTTTCCTGTATATCAAAGCTTCCAGGTCAGATATTCATAGCTATCATCTTTCCTTCTGAGGGAAGATGCTTAACATCTTGAGAATTTCAGCATCAGGCTCTTAGAACTATTTTCTGTGAAAAGACAGAAAGTGTAGAGAGTGTCAATCATCTTTTTTTCTTTGAGAACTTTCACACTGTAGTTATAATTGATGCTGTTATTCTGCGATTTTATGCTTTTCTGATTTATAGGAAATGGGGACAGGTAATTATGCTGAACCAGTAACCCACATACGTTTTTCTTAAGACTAGTATACCTTAATACTTTGTCAAAAAATGTCTTGCAGTGCAGTCCTGCCATCAAAAATATTCAGTTATTTTTATTGCAGCTAATAATTTCTTTCTCACATGAGGTGTGATGTTGCTTAATCACTTTCCTACTGCAGAGGCCTTTAGAAGACTGCTCAAGGGTTAACAAAGTATATTCAGTTGTTCAGCTTTTTATCCTTTAAAAGTGAAGAGAAACCTGGTATATTTTTACATTTGTAAATGTATTATTTTGTGTTTGGCTGAAAGTTTTAAAAACATAACTGGTTCTTCTGAAACATGTATCTAAACATTAGCATTGTAAAGAGTAAAACTAGATAGATCATGTAACTGATCACCAATTTTTACAACTTTAAGTGTAAATTCCTTGTCAGTCGTCTTCTGTATACAGTTGTTTTTGAGACCTTCCTTTGTCACTGAGAGTACTGCTTCCTTGCTGAAAGTATTGTAGTATAAAAATCTGAAATATTAGTAAGAGGTGTTTTGTGTAGCTCACAAGTGAAACAAAACAAAAAAAAAAGACTTCTTTACCTAAATTTCTTTCCTCTATTAAGACACTTATTCAGCCTCTAAATGTGTGCTGTTACTCATGAACTAATCTATACTAATTAATGTCAGAATACTCAATCCCTTCCAATTTCTGCCAATAAATATAGTGGTGTCATGTCAAGTCCCCATTGCAAAATTACTTTCAAGTGTGTTACTGATGTTCCGCCAGCCCAGATGATTAATCATGTTTGCTTTTGTGCTTGTATTTAATGAGAAGCATTGCTCAGAAAACATCTTTGTTTCTGTAGTTCTGTGCATTGTTATGAGGATTTTTTGTCTTTTTTTTTCTTCCTAAAACTTAAAGACAAGTTCTTCACAAACTTGGAGTTCAAACTGACTTTCAGTTTTTAGCCTTTCTGAAACTTGGGAGCAAGAGACCATGCAAACAAATGGGGTTTGGATAGAGTTTTAACTGATGTATCGGATGGGCAACCTTAATCATATCAAATTTAGCTTTTGCAGGATGAGTAAAAATGTTTCCAATAGCTTCCTGCTGCTTGGTTGGTGGTTTCCCCCCCCACCCCTCTCCATGCTAATCAACTATGTCTAGTCAGTCAACTAATCAGTCTCTCTCTTATGCACATTTGTTAATACTATATTCACATTTTAGAGTAATATGTTAACAAAACCTACTTCTGCTAGTGTTTTCTTCAGCTTAGTGCCCTTGTTACAGTTATACATCATTGAAGTACTTCATCCTTACGATATATATGGTGACCATACATCATCAGAGTGAGCTAGTGCTCTCATAACATACTGCATTAATACATCAACAAGCCTAGCTGAGCCTCCAGTAATCTATTGGTGTAATATACCGTAAGGTGAGGTATATTTATAACTATAGGCTAGTCTATCTATAAATTATGGATGTCAAGGAATTGGGATCATAGCAGGCAGATTTTGGGATGGATTGATTTGAGTGGTATGTTATTTTCCTAGTCTTTCCAAGGAGTTGGAGGTACATGTGGGTTAAGCCCAGGTCAGCAGAGTAATTGACGTGGCTGACCACCATATTCTGCATCACCTGCCAGGCATAGTGATGGAATGAAGTAGACACTGATATTGCTGAGATAAAGCGCTGTGCAGTAAGGTCCAGATATTTTCACCATCTGGCATTTTTGCAGATCTGACTGCAAAGTCAGGGTTTGGATAGCTTCTGGCAGATAGTGGTAATACACAGAAGAATCTTCTTGTGATAGTACCTTTGGAGTTTCTTCTAAACCATAAACTAAAGTAGACACCAAAATAGTGCAATTTAAGTAGAGTTTTTACTTTAGTATGTCATGAAGTTAATTACTTTTGCAGGAATATATATTGGTGTTGTAAATTTCTCTGTTGGGGGAATTAAGATGGGAGTGGGATCACAATCAGTATTTATTAAAACATCATTTATTAATTAACTGTTGTTAATAGAATTAAGATGTTTGCTTCCAGCAGATAACTGTTCACACAGTACATTAATTTATTCCTTCGCACTTAACGTGCACCCACACAAAAAACATCTATAGCTACAAGGCTGAAGCAACAACTGTGAGCTTCTGACTCTGAAGTGGAGGCTCATGTTGGCTTACCTGTGAGACTTTGATATGCTACACCCCTCAGTATGTATGCTTCCTCTCTTTGGCTAATGCTTTCTCATTACTATTTCTCCATCTGCAGCCATAGGTACCAATAGAGCCCATTCACACACACTTGCACAGACAGGGCTTTTTTGTCTTTGGCTGAAGCTTAGTTGCTATAGTAGCTGATGTCATGCTTCTGCTATGAGCACTAAATTTGGGTTTTTCTGAAACCTTTGAAAGGTTTTCTCTGGGGTTCTCTAACCTACAGTCTCCAGCTCTGTCGCTGAAAGAAATGTTCAGTGAACAGTCAGGAACATGCATGGGGTGGGATTGGGAAGTGCTATGAAGAAACGTTTAGACCTTAATGGGATGCATTATTTACTGAAGTTATGATGGTTTTATTTTGTTATATGTATTGATGTAATCTGTAGTTTGTGGGTTGTTTGTTGTGTTGTTTTTGTGTTTTGGGGTTGGTTGGTTTTGTTTGTTTGTTTCCTTTAATGTCCTCTCTTATTCCCTCAGGAAAATATTCTGTGGTAATAATAATAATCTGTACCAGATTTCAGGTAAAAAGTAATTAGAACTTTAATGATGGATTTTATTTACTAACATAAAAGAAAAAGAGGTGGCTTTGTTTTAAATATAAACTGGGGAGGTGTGGGGTATTCAGACTTCTGCACCCTAGTTTCATTTGAAAATATGAAACTAAGAAAAATCTAATCATAGAATCATAGAATCATTTAGGTTGGAAAAGACCTTCAAGATCATGGAGTCCAACCATTAACCATGCCCACTAAACCATGTCCTGAAGTACCCTGTCCACTCGCTTTTTGAATATCTCCAGGG
>JANHGO010000020.1:21779285-21833314 GCA_024606505.1 Aquila spilogaster | reverse complement strand
CCCCCGGAGCGGGCGGGGTTCGCCTCGGCCCCGCCCCCCTGTGACGCCGCTCCCTGCGCGAGCCAATCCCTCGGGCCCGGCACATTCAAACGGGGCGGGAGGAGGGCGCGAACCGCGGCGCGCGGAAGCGAGACGGAGGGTGAGCGGGGCGGCCGAGGGCAGGGCCGGGGCTCCCCCTCTCGGTGCGGGGATGGGGCTCCCTCAGGGAACGGGCCGTTGCCGGGGGAGCGGAGGTTCCAGCGCGGCCGGGGGCTGAGGGGCGGGCGCTGGAGAGCGTCGCGCGAGTTGTGAGCGCGCTCCGAAAGCCGTCACTTTCAAGTGTAGCGTTAAAGGAAACTTCCGTTGGAGCGGTGCTTTTCTTGACCTGTCGCTTTCCCGCCGCTCGAGCTCCCTTTCTTCCCCGGCCACGCGTTTCTGCTAACGACGCAATTCTTAAAGAATCGGAAGGCGGGTGGCTTCGTGTTGGTATTTAACGGCAAACTGATAGCAGCTGACAGGTCTGACGGGGGTGGTGGTGGCGGACCTGTAACAGCCCGGTGCTGCTGTGCGTGTGCACAGTGAAAGCGTGCCTTCCTGTGTAGGCTGGATGCGTACAGCTTCCTGCTCCGTGCGAAGAGCTTTTTCTTTTTTGGAGTGTGTGTGCGTGTGGAAAGCATGAGAAACGTGGAAAAGCTGTGAAACATACCATTGTTCTTCCATTTCTTAGGTTAGTTGTCTCGCGCTTTGCCATGTGGGAATGGAATAGAGCGGTCTAAAGTAAGATCTTGTACCAGATATCTTCATATTAGCTGCATTACTCTGTTACTACATTTTATATTGTACATCAGAATCCTGAAAGAACTCACTCTGTTTGCAGTGTTCTGTTAATGATGTCAGTGTTCTATTGGTGCCTGTCAGCTGTCAAACGCCACAGGTGTGGGTAGTTCTGAGTGATGGAGGCATGGCCTCAAGTTCCCTTTGCTTAGGAATCTTTGGAAATTGCTGGGAACAAGTGTCTGTGGTCAGCTTTACTACAAAGAAATCTGTTTCGTCTTCGTACTGAATGCTGCTTCTTTCTGATGTTTCTGAGGCAAACCATAGAACTCAATCATAGACTCACAGAATGGCCAGGGTTGAAAAGGACCTCAAAGACCATCTAGTTTCAACCCGCCTGCCGTGGGCTGGGTCACCAACCACTAGACCAGGCTGCCCAGATCCACATCCAGCCTTGCCTTGAGCACCTCCAGGGATGGGACATCCACAACCTCCCTGGGCAACCTGTTCCAGTACGTCACCACCCTCTGAGTGAAAAACTTGCTTCTAATACCTAACTTAAATCTCTCCCATCTTAGTTTAAGACCATTCCCCCTTGTCCTATCGCTATCAACCTGTGTAAACAGTTGTTACCCCTCCTGTTCATGTGCTCCCTTCATGTACCAGAAGGACTCAATAAATGGAGTCAAATAGCCTACTGCTGGTGAAAACAGTCACTCAAATACGGAGTTAGCATTAGTATTTAAGTGCTGGATGTAAAATGGGGATGCTAATTGTTATTGATATCCGGGAACATGTATTTGCTGCAGTATATGCAAGAAGCTGCCCATGCCCTAAAATATAACTCACATCTGTCATAAACATGATAAGATTCTTGCTTTGTCTCTCCAGGTTCCATGAGAAGAAGCAACCAAATATAATTTTAGGAAGCAGCTGTGTTTACTGTAGTCCTAATGTTAACTTGTTTGAAGACAAAATGCCTATTTACACAGTTCCTGCAAGAAAGCCCTCTGAGGCACAATGTACTACCTCTCTGCAGAAGATTTCTTCACAAAACACCTTTACCAGCAGCAAAATGTTGGGGCGGCAGCTTGCATCACAGGTGTCAGGAAGAGACCAGGACAGTCTTCTGTCATGTTCCCAGAATAAGACTGAAGAAGTAAATAGCACCTATGTGATTTCGGCCTGTAAAAATGCGGATGACACATCACTTACACTGAAACCTCAGGACAGATTAACACTCCAGAGAAGAACTAGGACAAGCAAAAATTTGGCATCAAGTAGTGAACAATCTGATAAAAATGCATCACAGGGTGCAGAGAACACACAAGTGGAGAAAAGGCTTACCCTGCAGAGGCGTGTGAAGAGTGGCTCTATAGAAAAGAGTAAAATTAATGGGAATACCGTGCCTGATGCGGAAAATAGTGTGTCTGATGCAGAAAGAAAATACAAGACTGCACTTCAACCCAATATTAGTAATAATGATACTCATTATATTAAACCAAGCTGTAAGTTAGCTGAGGGTCAGCCAGTTACAAAGTTGCATTATAAGTCCAATAGCAAGGATTTGTTTGGCAATGTTGAAAATGATGGCTGTGTGCTCTCAAAATGTAGGACAAGTGCTGGTGATGCAAAATTTCAAAAAGGAATACCTATATCAGAGCAGCTGGCTACCTCCAAATATGTTAATAGGATATCAGAAGAGCAGCTGAATGAAAAAGGTGATATAAAGAAAATGGCTGGAAAGCAAAGGTTACAACAGTTAAAGCATAACAGCTTGGAAAGACCAAGGACACCAACAAAAGGTTTGACAGAAGGATTTAAGCTTACACCAAAGAACAGCACTTTTCAGGATAAGTCATCTCTATCTGCTTCAAGTAAACAAACAGTTAATCTTCCACCTCTATCAAAAAAGAAAACCAGCCCTCCTCCTGTGGGTAGAAGTGCAAAAGCAGAAAAGAATGCTGAAACTTTAGGTGAAAGCAACAGCACTGATGAAGATATTTTTAAAGTAGAAAACAGCAAAGTCATCGTAGCTGTGCGTGTGCGGCCTTTCAGTAACAGGTTTGTATCCTAGTCTTGTTTCTGATGCTACCTAGTATCTTCTATTTTTTCCCTGGTTTCAGCTGGGACAGAGTTGATTTTCTTCCAGGTGCCTGGTATGAGGCTATGTTTTGGCTTTAGAAGTAACCCAGTGTTGATAACACACGAATATTTTAGCTATTGCTAAAACAAAGAGCCAAGAGCATTTCAGTTTCTCAGCTCCTTGTACTGTCCTGCCAATGAGGGGCTGAGGGGCCCAAGGAGCTGGGAGGGGACAGAACCAGGATAGCTGGTCTAAGCTGGCCAAAGGGATATCCCATACCACATGGTGTCATGTGAAAAAACTAAGGGGGGTTGGCTGTATGGGCAGCTGCTGCTGGGGACTAGCTGGGCATGGGTTGGTGAGTGGTGAGCAATTGTGTTGTGCATTGCTTGGTTTGTAAATACTTATTGTGTTGTTATCTCAACCCATGAGTTCTACTTTGTTGTTGGTTTTGTTTGATTGTTTTTTGTTTTGTTTTTAATTCTCTTCCCCCATCCTGCTGGGAGGGGAGGACGTGTGAACAACTGCGTGGTGCTGAGTTGACTGTTGGGTTAAACCACAACAACAGTGAATACTAGTTTCTGTTTTGTATTTATGTATACATACATATATTTTCATGGGCTTAATAAAGCTTAATACATACTTTGAAATTAGCAAATATTTTGACATCAAGGTAAAGGTTTTAAGAGGTTGAATTTGTTTTATCGCAGTTTGGGGTTATTCCTTAAACAGTCATTATTTGAAGTATTTTGAGCTTGAATGCTTTTAATTTTTTATTTTTTTTTTAACCAACGATTGCCCATCTTTTTATTTTCATGAAGCAATTAGCTGAAGAAGCTAACTTAAGGAGTATAGTTTACACTTTTTCATCTTTTTAATTATTTTTTCTCTTTGCTTTAGAGAGAAAAATGAAAACTTGCTCCCTGTAGTGTCCATGAGCGGATCAGAGACATCTGTACGAAGTCCAAGCACAAACCAACTCTACAACTTCAGTTATGACTTCTCTTTTTGGTCTTTTGACAAGTGTCATCCTAATTTTGCAAGCCAAGAAATGATTTATAAAACTTTGGCATTGCCTCTACTAGAAAGGGCTTTTGAGGGGTACAACACTTGTCTTTTCGCTTATGGGCAGACTGGTTCTGGAAAATCATACACGTAAGTTCCTAAATACAATTCTTAAAATCTTGTAGCCAATTATTATTCAGTGTGAAGTTATGAGAAGAGATTGTGTTATAGATTTAATAGCTATTAAATTGTATTAAATATTTTAATACATTTTAAAAGAATAAAACATAGAAAACATTAATATTTACATTTACAGGGACAAAGTTACCTGTAGCATTTGCTTTTATGTATCTGACATTGACTGCAACCAACCGTACAAATAAAACAACTTTACACACTATAATCCCAGACAAACAATATTTTGGGTTTTGATAGCCAAACCTATGTATCTTGTGTGTAATGTTTGCTAGAATGCCTAAAAAGCCTTTTCTTTCCAATCATGCATCTATTAAAATCATTTCTATGAACTTCATAATTCTGGTGAAATGTTTTGGAATTTTAAACATGTAGTTGAGGATCAGAAATGCTTTTATTCAATTTAGCATCATCTTATGTTTTTACTCTCTATTGTAGATATCTAACTTTCACAGAGGCATGATTTTCTTTTTAAGTGAGAACTTAAAATGTAATATTTATTTGCTTTGACCTAAAAGAAGAGATGCTCGATACTATTACAGTTGTTATCCTATCTATAGTATTCTTTTTCTTTTCCTGTGCTTTCAGCTAAAAATTACTTACCTTCAACTCTTTCTGTATTTTCATCAAAGCTGAAATCTGTACCAGTAACAACCACGTCCTCGGATCATATCTATGCAACGAACTCATCACAACTATGTTGTGTAGCTGTGTGAGCTTAGTCTCTGAGCTATAGCTGAGTTAGTATGGTATGCTGGTTTTCTGCTGTGATAGAGTTGGACAGGAGACAGCTAGGATAGAGTGAAGGGGGGGCTTGAGTTACTATACTGATAGGATGCAGAGAATGGTATATGTATGTGTAAGGATATCAAACATCTATAGATAATGTTCTTGTTTATAATACAACTCACTATTTTTCATTTGTTCTAGAATTTTTCTTTAATTTGAGTTTTCAACCTATTTCATCATGACAGACCTCAGACATAATCTCATCTACCCTCCTGCTCAAACAATTGTCAATTTTATTTCTGTAACTAGTTACTTCTACTACTTAAAAAAGCATATGACATTTGAACTCCAGGTGTACAAATAATGTTAAAATTAACTATAAGGAGTTACAAAACTTAACTAACATATTTTGAAACTATAGGATGATGGGCTTTGATGAGGACCGAGGAATAATTCCAAGACTTTGTGAAGATCTTTTCACTCGAATAGCACAGATGGACAAGCAACAGGTAGGATGTTTATGCAGTTCAGCTTATGCAGAACTGTGAGGAAAACGGTACATTTCAACATCTTTAACTGTTTCATTCTTTCACTTTATACCCTAGCAATTATCTGCTTATTGATGTCTGTATTTTATTGTTGATTAAAATCTTTTCTGCTAGTAGCTCTGATTAGCAGATTTCTCTAAGTACTCCAAATCAACATTTGTTTTGCTTCTTTAGTGACAATATTGTTTAAAAAAAACAACATAGAATAAAATTCAAAGCATATGAATTCCTTTTTTAGTGCTGTCACACGGCAATGTGAGATATGCTTGAAGAGTATTCCAATTCTGATTTTCTACTTCAATATTCCTGCTGAAGTTTCTTAAATAAAAATTCAGCTATCCCCACCTGACTGTTTGAGGTTCTAAAAATTTCACTGTGGATAATGTTTCCTTCTTTGTTTTGAGAATAGACCTTTATTCATACATAACTCTATATGAGAGAGAGGGCCTTGCAATAGAAGATGGGATTATTTATTTAGATCACAATTTCTTTTGATTTGAATTCCTATCCAAAACAAATCTTGGTAAGTGGATTAATAAACAGAGTAATGACCATTTCCAGAGTACCTTGAAGAAGGATTACATTCTGTTCCTCTTAAAATTAATTGGTATAGCAATGGTAAACTTAGAGAATCGTCATGAACAGCAGCATCTGATCATCTATGTTAGTTTTCAAAGGTGAAAGACTGATGAAAATGTTTACTGGACAAGATGAATATATCTTTTTATTATTGTTGTTGTTGCTAGGTCTTGTATCACCTTGAAATGAGCTATTTTGAAGTTTACAATGAGAAAATTCATGATCTCCTTGTCTTTAAAGCTGAAAGCAGACAGAAGAAACAGCCAGTAAGTTGCCCTCAGAAACAAGTATATACATAGTGTCAAAACAGTGGCTTTTGTTTTGTACATAGAAATGTACAACTGATAAGTGATCATCTCTTTGTTATCTAAGTACTTCAGATTGCTAATAGGACTCAAGGTAAATAAAACCTTGCTATATGACTTGAAGAACGGCAAGGCATATAAATGGTTTTTGTGTGTATATATGTGTATACATATGTATATATACAGCATTGAAAACAGCTTTTAATTCATTGAGAACAGCTTTTGATCCAGCATTCTCTTCTTAGTTCTTGATTCTACTGAAATGCCCATTCACTTTTGAAAATATCTGTTTATAGTTTATCTTCTGAGAGACTTGTTCACTACTACTGATCTTCTGTATGTAATTGTGATCGGTAACATATTCATGGAAAAAAATAATATTTTAAAAGGGGGAATTTTTATCCACTTTGTTTCCTTTGTGTATTTATGTTGCTCAGCTGCAGAAAACTACTATCAAATAAAAGCTTAGAACTAAAAAATGGCTAATTTCTGTCAGATATTTTGCCCTGGGTAATGTACTGCTTAGAGCTCAGGGCTGGCAGGAAGTTCCTTTGTTTTGTTTTTTTGTTGTTGTTGCTGTTGTTGTTTGGTTTCATTTCTGTTTTTTTTTTTTTCCCCAGGAAAACAGAATGGGGGTGGGATGGGGGGATTCAGTAATCTAAGTAACTAGTTGAGGATCATTAGTTAAAACTAGTTTAGCTCATTTTTAATACTCATGCTAGAACATGCAAAACTGTAAGATAAAGAAATTTTTGTGAACTACAGATGAAGGGAAAGAATTTCTCACACTTGATTTATTAAAAAACAAAAACATAGCATCAACAAAAATCCCCACCCCCTAAAAAACCACCCTGCTGTCTGTGCTTTGCAGTATTGAACAGTGTACTGTCCATTTGTGTGTAAACTGTGCATTTTAGTTTGGAAGAGAAGATACAGTATATTCAACTTGCTGTTGAAATAAGTCATTTGTCCAAAACTTGAGACCAATGTCAACTAGTCTTGTAGAAGTAAAGGCTACCCTGTCTTGTTTACAGCAGGAGTGCATTCAGCTGAGTTTTCAGTGGTTTGGAGCCAAGCTGTTTAAGTTGGAAACATATATTTCAGCATCAATGGGGGTATTTTTTTTTTTAATACAAATCTCTTATTTAATATATTAGTTATTTTATAGTTTTATCCAAATGTTCTTGGAGCTAGTAATGGCTCTAGACCATTGCTTACACAGCTGTGATTTCGTAGGCAGATAGAAACATTCAGTTTTAGGTATTTTCTTAAAAATATTGTTCTAGATGATTATAATCAACAACATCTAGCATAAGACTTTGTGTTGGGCCTGTACACAAACTGTCACTTAATTCTAAGATAACTCTAATCTAACTAATGCACTCTTAATAGGTTGTTTTTTTTTATAATTGTTTTTTCCAGCTTCGTGTAAGAGAACATCCAGTGTTAGGACCGTATGTGGAAGACCTAACGGTGTAAGTCTTAACTACTCTCAGGAAGTAGTTCCTACATCAGAAAGTGCTGCTTTACTGTGTGAGTGACAGCACTGGCACTGATTGCCCTGAGAGGTTGTGGAGTCTCTCTCCTTGGCAGTATTCTAAAGCTCCTTATGCATGTTCTTGGGCAGCGTGCTCTTTGTGGCCTTCCTTGAGCAGGAGGTTGGACTAGATGATCTCCAGAGGTCCCCTACAACCTTAAGCATTCTGTGACTTAATAGATGCATGGCATAATCCTGGCATACTGTGTTGTTATCTTGAGACTCTGTGAAAGTTTTTGTGCTCACCGGTGAATTAGGCAAGATCCTAATTTCACACAGTCTAGTTTGGCTTGCTGTATTTCCATTGACTTTAATACAATTAAGTGACTTTACAATGTTTAGGAACAATGGAAGTCTCAGGACAACTGAAACTTTTGTGATATATTGGTATTTTCTCTCTCTGACTTAGGAGGTATTTTAAAACGCATACAACAGGAAAAATTATAGAAAGAGAAGTCTGAATATTATCTCTTTTTTTTTTTCCTGTAGGAATGTTGTCAGTTCTTACTCAGATATCCAGGTAAGAGTTGTTCAGTTCTATTTCTACTTGCTTATTCCTTTGCTGCTGAAAACTAAATTCCATGGAAGAGAAGAAAATCTTTGCAGATTGCTCAGTGTTCTATGATGTTTGAGCTGATGATGTAAAAGTACAGAAAGCCCTTGGAGCTGAGTAGATTCATGCAAGCAAGCATCACTCTCTTCACGTGGTTAAGTTGTGATTCCACCCTTATAGATTCATCATTTGTGTTAATAATTTGATTTGCAAATATTTTAAACTGCAGTTTACTACCCAGAGTACATTCACCAAGAAGTTCTGACTTTTTTCTCTTACAGAGTTGGCTTGAACTAGGAAATAAGCAGAGAGCAACAGCTGCTACAGTAATGAATGACAAAAGTTCTAGATCTCATTCTGTTTTCACTCTTGTCATGACACAAACCAAGGTATTGCTGGGTGTTTTATTTTTAATTATCTGTTCAACTCACATAGTAGAAAATTGTTTTGTGTGCTGCCTAGAAAATTAGGGAAGTATACTTGAATGAGGTGGGTGCATTTTAACGTGGCTTTCTGTACAGTCAACTGCAGCATCTGAGGCATGGACTCAGATGTGGATTATCCAAATTGTTTATTACAGGTTCTAACATCCCTGATGTACATTCATAAGTTTTCTCTTTTAACTTTCCCACCTACCTTTACATGTCAACAAAATATTTCACAAACACTCCTTAACCGTGCATGCAGGTGCTTATCCAAGCAGGGTCATGAGTCGTTCCAAGCCACGCACTCTTCCTCCATTCAGGGTCTCCATCGTGCAGCCACTATGCAGCTTACTTGAATTTGTTTTCCTTTTCTTCTGCAGTGTCCTTGGTTCTCAGCCTTCCTTTCTCATGCTGTTTATCTTGCTCCACAGCTTCTGCTCTGAATATACTTTCCTGTATTCCTTACAGTCAACTTGTTTTATTTTTAAGTATGTTCTGTTGTCTCTGTGCTATGTGTATTTATAGAAGTAATATAAATATGCCTGGACTGGCAGATCTAGGAGTAGTTTTAAGTAGTTCAGGATACCTCTGTCGTCCTTTTATCTCTGGGATACAGGCACTACAACTTCTTGTTTGATTTACAGGTGTTTAAGTGGCAAAACCTGACTTAGTGAGATAATCCTGAAAAGAAATAAAATAAGCAGAGCTCCTCAGAAGTTCAAAGACTGTCAGTTTTCTCCATTTACAAATAACTTGGGTGTGGTTTTTCGTTCTTAGTTGTTCATATTTTTCTGCCCAATTACTTGAGCCCTGTTATCCTTCTGCTCACTCTCTTCACACCACTAGTTTCTTCTGTCTATCAGGATTAGTCCTAAAATTTTTCCGCTGTTTTTTTTAGCTGGTAGAGGCAACAGTGAGCAGTGAGCTGTAGTTTTAAACGTCTGTTTTTGTGCAGTTCATGCTTAAACAATTATTCATATGTAAAAGCTTGATGCTATGGTTAATTGTATGGACTTAGCCTCCACCAAGGGACGTACATGAAAGTTTCCTGTCAAAAAGTAAATAGTAATTTTAATGTCTGTTGGTTTATTTATTTGTTTTAAAGTGAAAAGCTTGGTAGATCTGTTTGTCCTTTTTATTTTGAGTAAAATGCAAGTTCTCTATTTTTTCCAGGTAAAATTTGTGGATGAAGAGCAACGTGACCATAGGCTTACCAGTCATGTAAATCTAATTGATTTAGCTGGCAGTGAATGTTGCTCTACAGCTCAGACCACTGGAGAAAGGCTAAAGGTAAATCACAACTGGAAGCTGGGGTGGGGAGGAGTGGGGAAGGGGGGAAATTTTCTTCACAGAGCACCTCTAATCTTCAGCTCTGAAGCATCTTCCTCTACCAGGGCTCTTGGGCGAGAATTGTAGTCGTAAAAGGATACATGACCCTTATGCTCATAAATTGTGTGTAGTATTTGGCCAATGAGGGCAAGCGGCCTCAGGACGTGTTTTGACTGGGCTGTATGGCAGGCTAGTTCTTGCCTGGGACAGCACTCCCTCTGCTGTGTATGCCTGATGATCCTCTGAAAGGAATAAGCATGAACTGCATGTATGAGCAGCTGACTGTCAAATTAGTGAATCATATGTTGCACAGTTGAGGCTTTCTCCTTAGAATTTAAATAAAAGAGTTCCTAATAAGAGACAATTTATCAACCTGCCTTTAGAAGTTTTATAGTTCTTAAGACTGTTAAAGACCAAGGTCTCTTATTTTCAAGTGAAGATCTAGGATACTTTTGCATCTCATTTTTTAATCAGTGGTGACATTTGTTATGGTACATCTACACTGTACATTGAATTAAGCACGAATAAATCAACAGAATCAATAGCAACGTACAAGAAAATACAATTTTTTTTTTTTAATTTTTGCTTTGTGTAGGAGGGTGTGAGTATTAATAAATCACTATTAACCCTTGGAAAAGTTATTTCTGCACTCTCCAAGCTGTCTCAGAATGGAAAGAAAACTTTCATTCCTTACCGGGAATCTGTCCTTACTTGGTATGTATGCTCCAGATTTTTTTTTTTTTTAATAGGAACAAAATGTTTTCTTGAGTTGTGTATTCCCCTTCCAAGAGACATTCTTTCCTTTTACCTCTGTGCATAAGTATGTTAACAGGAGGATCTGGGTAGATAAAATTATTCCATCTCTGATTTGGGGCTTAGTACATTTATTGTCTCCTTTACTCCATATGCTTTATAAAAAATGTGTTACTACATTTGTCTGACTGCATCCTCACTTGGGCGCTGTTCTTTGTCCATCTTACCACTGAAGTAATTCTACCTTGTATGGTCTGGTTTTCAACTACTCACTTGTTATGTCATTTTGCATCAAAACCTTGAGTTTTGTCGTGCTGCTTGTGTTACTGGTGACAGGATTGCTATGAAGTGTTTTAAGTGTTTTGAACTGAGGCAGATGCTTCGATGTTTAGCAGAAAAGTTATTCCCCCATAATGATGCTATTTCCAAAGTAATGCTCGGGTAAAGACAGAACTTTGAACGTGTGGCTTGCTTTTATAGCAATTTGCATGTTTCTGCTTCCAAAGCAAATGTTCTTTCTGTTTAGGCATCTGAAACTTGATTATCAAAATGACATACAGTGGAAATAAATTAGCCCTTTACATTAAGTAAAGAACAACAGGACCTGTGTTTTTATTCTAAGTTAGTTGACAATCACTATCTAACTACTCTCAAAGTAGCATGACCTGGGTATTTTGTATATGATGTACTTCTAATTTCCTGTCTAATAAAGGTTATTAAAGGAAAGTCTTGGTGGAAATTCACAAACTGCTATGATTGCCACAATAAGTCCAGCTGCCAGCAGCACAGAAGAAACACTCAGCACTCTTCGCTATGCAAAACAAGCTTGTTCAATTATCAACATTGCTAAAGTAAATGAAGATGTGAATGCCAAGTTAATCAGAGGTGAGGTTGACATCGACAGTCTTTAAGAGCTTTTTTCATTTCTGCGTTAAAGTTACTGCTCCACGAGAGACATTACTACTAATAACTGTGCTGACTGACCCCTGATTTGTTCACTCTTCAAACGTTTTCTAGCAAAGATTTTTAGAAAGTGCAAGCACCATCAACTTTGAGAAAGTTTTGCAGTTTCACAAACTTTTAAGAATTGAAACGCTTTTATAAATAGCATTTTGGTGTGCCCCAAATAACACTCACCTTTGAGTATTGATTGCTTTCACATTTTCCTAATTACATGCTATTCAGCTGCTCTGTGATTTTTAAAATAATGAATTTTCCTCTCCACTTTGTGTGTATAATCCCTTAACCAGGCTGGTAGGATATTTTTTTTCCTAATACTATTTTGCTTTTTGAGTTGTGGGTGGTTTTTTTGTTGGTTTCTTTTTTTAGTTGTTTTAATTTTTGTTTTACTAAAGTTAGGATAATATCTTAGGCTACAGTTGAGAGAACCCGAAATAGGGAAAGATGTTTTGCTTTCAATAAGATATCAGGTTGAATGTTGCAGTATTGTTCTGAAATGTCTAAACACAATTTTATCTATTTTTTTGAAGTGTAATTTGTTTTTTGTTTGTCTAATATAGAACTGAAAGCTGAAATTGAAAAACTGAAGGCAGCTCAGAAGAGTGCTCAGAACAGGGATCCTGAAAAATACAGACATTATTTGCAAGAAATAACATCTCTGAGGATAAAATTGCACCAGCAGGAAAGGGACATGACAGAAATGCAAAGGTAAGGTAGTCAATAACATCTGTTTAAATAGCAAATAGTAAAATTTATATACTTTAATTTTGTTCTTAAGGTAGTGTTTTTTTCCTCTGTATCTGTTAAGGGCTTGGAAAGAGAAACTTGAACAAGCAGAAAAAAGAAAATTAGAAGATATAAAAGAATTGCAGGTATCTTTTCTTTCTTTTCCTTGCTCCTTCACTTTACGTAGTAAATAATACAGAAAAAATGACATCAGCAATCCTTGCAGAAGAATTGGAATACTTTGAAGATCTGTTTTCCTCAATGCTGTTGTTTTAACATAATAATATTGATATTTGGATACGTAAAACAGTCTTTTTTGCTGACATCTTTTATCTAGAAAGCAGGAATTGCATTCAAAATGGACAATCGTCTACCAAACCTTGTCAATCTGAACGAAGATCCTCAGCTTTCTGAGGTGCTGTTGTATATGATTAAAGAAGGGGAAACTACAGTTGGAAGGTATACACCAAATTCAAAACATGATATCCAGCTTTCCGGAGTGCTAATTGCTGATGATCATTGGTATGTAGTATTCTTTGAAGTTTTTTTTCTTTTTTTTTTCTGTTTCTGCCAGAGCAGGAAATACTTCTGATCTTTGCTTTGCTTTTGGAGTTGCTGTTCCTTCTGGCAGTAGCAAAATGTGGTTTTCTAACTACAGAGGATAACTTTTCCACTGTTCACTGATAAAGGAAACTTGCTTCTATTTCTTCTTAGAAAACTATGGAGCAAGTAGCTTAATTTTGTTGTACATTTTGTTAATGTAGTGAAATCTATTCATGTAAAAGTCTTGGAGAAGGTCCTGATCGAATGATGCCATGTATGATAATCCTTTCCCATTCAACTTAATGCATAGTGAAATGCCTTTACAGTTCTCACTTAAATCTCATAGTAGATAACAACTTGATTATACTGAATAAATGATGTTTAAAGTACATCTCATGCTACTGATCCTAAACAGAATGCTAAATTCAGTGAATCGTTTACTGAAAATGAGTAACTTAGATATGCTGAGAAATTAAGCTTGATCAGAGAAATGCTCTGATAACAGTGTACCATAATTTTCTCAGTGGGAGGTTTTTCTTAGATTTAGATAAACATTCTCTTCTAATATGTAGGTTATCACTCACAAAGTTTGGGTAATGTTGTAACTAAATAGTACGAAGACAATCTGCATCTAGGGAAAGGAAAATAGGGTGCTAAACAAAGTATTGATTATAGTCTATTAAGAAACATTGCTTGCAATTAACATAAGCTACTGATGTAACAAATGCTTTTTGTTTTCAGTGTTATAAGAAATACTACCGGCAAAGTGAGTATTATTCCACTGAGAGAAGCTAAGACATATGTAAATGGGAAATGCATTGTAGACCCAACAGTTTTGCATCACGTAAGTAGCTGACTTTGTAAAAGAGGCGTGTATGCATGTGTGGATTTTGTAGCTGTATTGATATTACAATTTCAGACTACAGTTTTTCTTAGAGGGCTCTGGTACAATTGAATACTTCTCAGTTTCTACCCCTACCTTCTCTGCTTCAAGCCCATAAATCTAAAAGTTATAGAATTTTTTTTTTCCCTCCTTTCCTGTAGGGTGATCGAGTGATCCTTGGTGGAGATCATTACTTCAGGTTTAATCATCCAGTAGAAGTTCAGAAGGTTAAAGGGCCATCCTGTGGAACTACGCTTTTGCAGGATGGTCCTAAAGACTTTGAATTTGCGAAGAATGAGCTGCTTATTGCACAAAGAGCACAGTACGTCCTCTGTCTATTTTCTTTTTCTAAAAATAAATTCACAGATGTTAATGCAACTGTCCAGTAACTTTAAGCAGTAAGAAATTTAAGTTCATTATTTTGCTGTATGTGAAAACTGGAAAACAGAGTGCTTATTATTAACTCATTATAAAATGGGAGCACAAGTTCCAGACTCATCTGAAGTGAATGCTTACTTATAAGAGGTGATACCACAGTCTAGTCCACTTGCCAAGAATGCTGACCTCTACTGAAGAAAACATTAAAGTGCAGAGATCCACAAAGTAGTGCATCTCTTCAGTTGCATTGTATCCCCAAGTGTATAATGTCAGAAAGCTACTTTTGAGATTTTAGAGAGAGAGCCTAAAAAGCAAATATACTATGAAAATGAGTGATCGATGTTACGACCTTGGTCATTTGTGATGGAGAATTTGAGAAAAAGCAGTGTTATTCTTAGTTGCTTCTTTCTCTGAAATTTTTAAGTTGCATGTTGCATTGACTTAAAATATATTTTTCTGCATCTTAATGTGATTTCATGAGTTTCTGTTCCAGTTTTTAATTTTGTGAAAGATACGTGGTAAAGTAAAACTGGAAATTAAGTAGAATGTAAAATACTTCTTCCCTTTTCACCTGTATCTGTTTTTTCAATGAAATCAAAAATAGCTAGGTAAAATATAAAAGTTGTAAAATACATTTTCACTGTTAAGACTGGAGACTATTTAACATTACTCTTCATGTCACAATAGAAGTGGATAAGATTGTAACCTCTATGCAGCCTATAAGAGATTAAAGCTGTCATTCTAAATGTGTACTTTCACTCATAGGCTTGAATCAGAAATTGAAGAGGCACGACTCAAAGCCAAGGAAGAAATGATGCAAAGTGTCCAAATCGCAAAAGAAATGGTTCAGCAAGAACTGACATCACAAAAAGAAGCTTATGAAAGCAAAATAAAGTCACTGGAAGCAGAGGTGGTAAGTTGCCATTGTATTTTTATAGAAAACATAAAAATAAAACAGAATAAATCAGAAGATAATAAAACAGAAACAGTAATATGTCAGGATTTATTTTTTGTGTGTTATATGGTGCTTTATTTGTTCTTTTTTTCCTCTTCCTGTCTTGCATACCATAATGGTATCTTAAGGATTGCTGAGCCTCATTCTTTGTTTAAAGAATAAATACAAAAATAAAGTCACAGTTATTAACTCAAGAAGTTGTGAAGTAGGTATTCTCTTCAGAATTATCCTAGTGATTTTACTTGGTAGAATTAGTCATGAATTAAAATAAAAATCCTGTGTGAATTTGATGAGAATGTAACTCATATGTGAACTAAAATCACTACAAAATTTTATTCTGCAAGTCTTCTAAATTGCTGTATTATTCTAGTGTGAGTTGTGCTTTCCATGGGCCTGCGTGTTCTCAATGTGTTGAAGTGAAAGTAAACTTTAGTATCTGCTTAGTGGATCAGAAATGCTATAGCAGTGGTATACCTCTTTTTGTCTGCCCTTTATTATATTAGAGAGAAGAATCTCGTAAGAAGCAAGTGCAAGAACTGAACAACCAAAAGGCTGCAAGTAAAATACAGGAGTTAGAGAAGGCAAAGAAAAATCTTGAGCTAGAACTACACTTCAACAAGAAGCGCTTGGAAATGGAGACTCTAGCTACTAAGCAGGTATTTATAAAACAAAACAGCAAGGTTTCTAGGTGGCAAACTTTGTCTTAAATAAATCATTGTACTGTATTGCAAAAGAAATTGTTTTTCTCAAGTATTTTCTCCTATGTGATTTTATGCAAATGAATGCATTCTGTTTACCATCTGAATGTGCTGTTGTATACAATTTGGAGATGAACTAGTACTGACCTTGTTATTCCTCATGTAACATGGACTATTTTGCTCAAGTACCAAACTTCAGCCACCATTGTCAGTGCCAAAAGTCACAGCTCTAAGAATTAATGTAGTAATGGTACTTTTTTTTTCTGCTGATGTTCATGTATCTGACCTCTGCAACAACTACTATTTCATTGTTCGCTTTTTTTAATGCTGCTTCTCTTTCATTTCTGTATTTATTTTAAGCATTTCAATCTCTAACCAAAACAAGAAAACTGTCACAGATGGAAGAGGAAGGGTTTTCATATTGATGGCAAATGTGAAAGAAGCATTTCATTCTGTTCTAAAAGTCCTTAAAATGACAACGAGAAGACTAAGTATAAACATAAGTAAGCACTGCTGAATTTCATGGTACGAGGTTGTTTTTTTTTTTCCTGTCTTCCTCAGGCTCTGGAAGATCACACTATTCATCATGCAAAAATACTTAAAGCTCTAGAAGATGAGAAACAGAAGATTGCTGAAGAAATACAAACCCTTCAGAAGAATCGTGCAAGTGGGAATAAAACTGTGCCTAGTAAGTATGTACTTAACGTTGTAGAAGCAGTGATTTCTCTTTCACACAGTGGACTTGGATTTAATATGTGTGGATCCAGAAGTTTTTTTTCTTCCTCTAATGCTTTTCTAACAGTCATGAAAAGGAGGAGTCTTACGGCTGCTACAGTCTTTTACTTTTCTTAAACAATGTACACCAGACAGTGCTAAAAACTATTTTATCTCATTCAGGGTGGTTTGGTGGGTTCCCATCTAGACTGCATGTGCTCCAATTACTTAAAAGTTCTTTCTCAGTCTGGCTGAACTAGTTAGAAGTTAATCCACTGGGGAAACTGGAGTAACAGTTCCTTCTGATTAGTCTCCTATATCAGATTAACTTAATCTATAGTGTCTGGTGTTAAGTTTTTATTTTTGATATACCCTTCAGTTTTTTTTTTTTTCCCCTCAAGTGTTATCTATCTGGGAAGCTCTTTTTTTCCCCCAGTGAACTGAGAATACACAGACCTGCTAAATGACTGAATTCCATTCAAGATGCTGTATGTGGATTTATTTTGTTTTGTTTTTAAACCTTCAAGCTGTTGCATTGTATTACTTGATAAATATGTATTTTATTCTTTATTAGCTCCTCTTAACTGGAATTCTTTGAAGTTATCTGTGATGATCAAAGAGGCCAACACCATTAGTAATGAATTAGGGAAAAACACTATTTTTAACAGGTAAGCATCTGAGTGAGCTGATTATAAGTGTATGTGGTGAGGATTCTAGAAGTTCAATTAGCTATTTGTTTTCCTTTGGACAGATTTCTGTTAAATTGAGCATGGCAGATCACTTTTCCCACCTAGCTCTAGAGAAATGTGTAACTTAATTCTGCTACTTTTAAATGTGAATTTTACATTAAAATTTTTAAGGTATGTTCATGTTAGGCAATTCATTTTGGATCTAGCATGCTTTGGGGGTGAATTTCGTGATGCCTATGTCCATCATGCTTCAACTCATGTATCAAAGTGGTCCTAAGGCACCTTAAATGCATTACTTATTTTGGTTAGATTTCTGATCCTGAAGGTGTTTTTCAATGGAAATGATTATGATTCTAATTTTGGGCAAAATTAAACCACAGTATGTGTGTCAGCCACTATGATGAAGACTTATAAACTTAGCACAATAGAGGCAGTTCAAAGTGAAAACCTCAGAACATGCATGCACTGGATATTGAACATTTGAGACCACTTGTTTCTATTTAATGGCCGGGTGTTCTTAGCAGGAGCACAGATACACACAGCGCAGGAGAAACTCTGCAGTAAATGTGGCTAAAATGGTAGGAGTGAGTGGGTGTGTTTTACTGTGGCTTTCAGATGTTTCTGGCAATAGAAGTCTATAGCATATATTTGGTTCTGAGTTTTTTGAGAGCTAGGAATTTGTATGGGGTTATTGACTACAAGGGCTCCTTTTTTCTTTTACATATAGTTTTAATAGCTGAAAATAATGTTTGTATTTTGTGAGAAACATGATGTCCTAGACAATTACTGGGCTTGTAATCAAATGTTTGGTCTCTGTATGATCTACCTACAAGTACTTTGTATTTACTTTTCCTTATTTTTAAAACTTTCTCAAATCCTTAGGCACGACAAAATTGATGATAAAACAGGAACAGTGTCTTCTGTTCAAGTGCAGGTTCGTAACATCAAACTGGGCATAGCAACTTTCTGGAGCCTGGAGAAATTTGAGTGCAAACTAGCAGCAATGAAAGAACTCTATGAGGTAAGAACTTATGGACAACCTCTTACTAATAAGCAGTAACATTTTTTCAATTATATTTTAATAATCGTAATAATCATATAAGGAGAGATCTTGTTGGTTTTGTTTTGCTATAAACTCACACACAAAAACCCCCTCATCATATGTATATCACATATATATAATTTGTTGCTTATATATGTTTGTTTTTTGATACATATATCAGATATTAAAATCTTTCCCTGCCTTGTTAAAAAGGGTAAAAATAATAACAAAGTAAAACCAGAAAAAATGAGAAAACATTCCTTTACAGTATAGTTCTGTGAGATGCAAACATTTTTGGTGGTAGAAGTATATTGTGTTTATTACTAAAACCTGTTTGAATCTTGACAATAGCAGAGATTGGATTCTATGTCATATGCAAAAATATGTCTGAAACCTTACAAATGTATTTATTTTTATGTCTGCTTTTGTGTGACAATGCACAGAATTTTAATAGATGATGTCATATGGAGAGAGCTGTAAAAAAGCTTTTTACTTGGTATTTCTGTATCCCATATCTCAAGATACTGAATAGCAGAGTGTCTTCACTAAATGTCTCTTGTTTCGTTTTGCCTTTTAAAAACTTGCCTCTCAACCTAGCTGCCAGTTAGTTATTTTCTAAATTACACATATCCTAACATAAGGAAAAACATTAAATCTACTGTTGTACAACAGAGCATGATG
The DNA here is from genome assembly GCA_024606505.1 of Aquila spilogaster. Taxonomy (NCBI): domain Eukaryota; kingdom Metazoa; phylum Chordata; class Aves; order Accipitriformes; family Accipitridae; genus Aquila; species Aquila spilogaster. The sequence continues at coordinate 21,814,248 of JANHGO010000020.1, read as the reverse complement.
TCTTCATCCTGGTATTGTATGCTTTATTATCTCTCTGTTTCTACTTAACCTTCCTTCTCCTCTGTTTCCTTTTTTTTTTCCAGAGCAATGATAGCAATAAAGCTGCTGATGTATTTTATGACCCTGCTGATGAGTGGGAACCTGACCTTTCAGATGCTTCAGTTTCTTCTCTTTCCAGAAGAAGGTGATAATTTGTAATTCCTTCACCCCTGCTTAAAACAGATCAGAAGTTAACTTGTGTAATTATTAAACATACTTCTGTGCTGCTCATAATCTTTTATTTATAATTTTTTTTGTTTTAGATTATTTATAATGATAAACCTACAAACTAAATGAAAAATTAAATTAAAGCCATATTAATTTAAAAGAAAACATATATGATGAAAGGGGAAAGTTAAAACTAAGTATGTAGTCTTACTGCATTTTACTGTGTCCCCTCATGAAATGTATTTTAATATGCAACGTGTTGCCAATGTAATAATGAGAATTGCATTCCCACTAAAGCAGTTTGGTGGATTAAACGGTAGTATTTCTAAGGTTGTGCAAAGCAGTGCATGAGTGATCAGTGCCAGCGGGCTTCATGTATAACAGTTGATAATTAGCTGATGATAAAAGTTGTTCCCAATTATCTTCTGAGAGCTATCTCCAGAAATTGACCCATTTATCTCTAGCATAAGATTTTTGATCAACCTGCAGAGGGCCTGTTTCAAGGGTCTAGGTACACAAGCATATTCAATTAGTAGCACAAGCAGTCTTGAATAGGCACTTCAGTTGTCATTACCATCCTTACTTTTCCTGTACACCGTGTTAGTAAGTTCTTCTGTTTATTCATAATCCAAAACGGACAAGAAATAAGGGGAAAAAAGGTTCTCCCAGACCCAAGAGTACATTTGGCCAAAACATGCATGAGGCTTTGTGAACCAAATATCTAGGTATTGGTATGGAGTGAAATATATTGCTTTTAAGGTTTTCTTCATACTTCCATAATACAGCTGCAATGTTTTTAAAGAATAAATTGCAGCAGGTCTGAGACCTTGCATTTGAAGTTTCAGTCTTGTAACAGTATTTATAATTCTAGAATTGCACAAACTGTAGCTTGTAACACATGCTAACTGGTGCTTCCTTATAGCTCTGCTAGTGGGTTGCAGCTGATACAATCATTGTTATTTTGCTGTGAAGCAGGTCAGTTTAGCTGATTGTGATTGGTGATCATTCCAAATAAACAGGTCTGAAAAGAACACAATGAATAAATGGTTTCTTTTTAGTTTAAATATAAAATAATGTTGTAACACTTTGCTGTGTCTGAAGATGCCTTCTGTGCAGTATTATAATGTTTTAGGTGTGTACTCTTGAACCTCAGAAGTGTGCTTGTTCTTGTTCTGCCTCTCCTAGAAACTGAACTGAACAAGAAAAGCTACTGCAAGTGAGAAACGGGCTTCCTTGCTGCATTGTCAGCAGCTAACTTGTGTCAATCAGGCATACTGGTGAAATTGAATTCCATGTGTTGTTCTAAGATTTGACGTTCCTTACGTGTAGTGTCAGGGAGCAAAAACAACAGGCTATCCCAGGTTCTGTGTTAACAAGTTCTATGAATTGAAAGTGTGTGTGTGTTTGTGTGAGTATATGTAAATATATACATGCACACACATGCCTGGTGGATATTAATCACTGATCCTTCAGTGAGCACTAGGAGAGAGATTCTTTAAGTTTTTAATGTCTTCACTCTCTCATCCTTTCTAGAAGTAGAAGTTTCATGAAGAGCAAGAGAATTTCTGGATGTCTGTCAGGTATAAAATTGCAGCCAATCCAGAACACGCAAGCATCCTATATATCAGGTATTTACTATATGGTAGATCTCTGTTCTTTTTATACTGAGAACTTGAAAATACTACTTAGGTAATGCATGAACTTCTGATAATTATGGAGGAGAAAAAAAAAAGGCCAGAGAACAAAATGACAAAATGGGAAGTGTCCTAATTGTAATGTATTCAAGCTTGCAATGTTAGTCTGTTAATACTGGATCTTTTTCTTTGTTTCTAAGGGTATTCTTTCTTAGGATAAAATCTTCTAACAGGCACTTGCAATTGTTTTTTTTTGTTTTGTTTTCTAAAGAGTTTTACTTGGCAACATTGCTATGCTTAACTGGAGGTTTACTGGAGAATGATGATAGTTCATGTAACAAACTGCCAGTGGCTGAAGGCTGGTACAATTGTTTGGAGACTATGTTTGAGCTGTTGCTATTCATTTAGCTGTTGAGGTTTGCCCTAGCTCTTTGCCAGGTTTTATAATTTTTTTTTTCCCAGAAATGCTGGATGCTTCAGTCTTCCAAATGTGCTTATGCAGTTATTTTAGGTTGGCTTGTTTTCTTCATTTTCCATCTCTCTATATGTTCCACTGTTGAAAAAGTTGGATTTATGTTAAAGAATTTCACTATGGAATTTGTCTTCGCACTAACTAATCCTAGAAATTGTGCAGAATTCTGTATATACTTTTTTTTTAATCTTGCTATCTCTGGCAGTTAAACATTTCTGAAGAAGCAATGTAACGTGATCATTATATAGATTTTCTGACTTGCTTATTTCTGTGAAGAGTTTCATGCCTATGTATTTTCATTTTATACCATACAGGTTCACAGAATAAATCCAGCATATGCCCAAACTTTTTTGAGTCACGTCTTCCTGGAATTTGCAAAGAAGCTATAAGTTCAGCTTTAGATTTACTGGAACAGAATCATGAAGGAGAAAAGAGCATTGCAGATCATCTCCTGATTAATTTGTTTACAATTTCTTCTGGTGTTTCTGCCATTTCTAAAGCCTATGAGCAACAAGATGAAGAATGTCAAAAAAATTGTAAGTCTCACTTTCATAACCATTAAGATAAACGTTATCAGTGACTTGCCTTTCAGATGCGCAAACATTCATATGTTTGGTGATGGGAAGAATAAACATTCCTACTTCCATTTGTGGAGGAGACATTCTGATGATCTCATATTTCTTTTGTAGTTATCTCTTTTGACCATGATGCTCAGTCCTACAGCATCAAAATTACCTCTGCTTTTGACCAGCTTGTGGTACTAATCAAGATTTGGCTTAACAATGTGCAAAAGTGCACTGGATCTATAAAGATTGATGAAGAAATAAAACAGGAAGTAAAGAACTTGGGAGGCTATTTACAATTACTGTTGCAGGTAAAGTATGCATTTTGGAAAAAGAGAATGTGGTTCAGCTGCTGTGTAGAGAAATTATTTGCATTAAAGTAATGTTAACTACAGATATGCTAAAAACAGTCAAATGTCTAGCATACAGAACAACAAACAAATGGAGCTAAGGAAGATGAATAGCAATGGATATGTTTGTACTGGCTAAACTGGTATTTTTTTGCTAGTTCATTGCAATGTGGACTTGTGTGTCTAGGTCCTAACAATGCAGCCTTGTCAGAATGGTATTTGTCGTGATCTGTTAAGTTCTGCCTGCTAGGGATGACACAGAATCACTGTGATTCAGCTCTTGTAGAGGGTTGTGAGCTGTTTCTTTTATTTTTTAACTCTAATTTTAGTGTTACTATAGCTGCTATTAACTGGACTGTATCTATGCTTCTTCCTTTAAGTCACACACTTTCCTCAAAAGTATCCATAACTCAGTTATGAGTTAATTGAGCAAATCCCTCAAAGTGATGATAAGAATGCTACTTAGTTAGCCCTTTTGTTTTCCTTAAAGATGAAAGGGGAAAATAAAATATACAGTGATGAAAGTGAGTGCTAGTTTATACTATGGAAGTGCTACTGTTTATAAAAACAAGTCAGCAGTAAATAGCTTTCTTGTTCATGGTATACAGCCTTGTAGTGGAAATGCTCAGTCATGGCCTGAACCAGTGATTGAGCACCTGGTGGGAAGACAGGGCCAACCCAGGGGAGCTCAGTGACTGGAAGGGGTGGAGCCAGGATCCACCCTCTTCCAGAACTCATTTAAGGGCTGGTAGTGAAGGCAAGGGTATCTTGGTGGAGGTTTCTGCATACCTGAGGCTTTTCTAAGGTGAGCAGCTTCTTTCCTTTATTTCTGTGCTCACGGCTGTCGCATTTGAGCAAGTCCTCATGTGCTGCAGCCAGGGACTTTGCTACTCTGCAGTCACTGCTGTGCTTTCCATCGTGTTACAGCATTACAAGCCTTCTGAAGACTAATTCTATTTTAATTGTGTAGTATAACGATACCATTTCTCTTTAAGTTTGTATGGTATTAGCTTCTATCTGTGGTAGAGAAACAATTGGAAGTGGAAAGATATAAAACTGAAAATGCAATGAGCTATTTGGCATTACAAGCTTGTACTACACAAAGTGTGTGCTCTTTGAACAGATATGCTTTCTAGTTTCAGTGAATGACATGCTTTTATTTCTAAGGGATGTTCTTCAGATATATCCTCAATGGTAACAGAAGCACAGAGCAAAGTCAATGACGCAGTAAAACAGGCAATGAAATGCATAGGACACTTGGCGGTATTCACAAGAACTGATATTTCCTTTTTTGAAGAGAACAGTATTCCTACAACCAGTCTACAGGTAAAAAAAATGTTTATTAGAAATAATGACTTTCTAGATAAGTACCAAAAATAATTGAGCATAAAGGCTTGTCCCAAACAGTATCTCTGGAATTCCTCTTGTGTTCCTTATTCTTCTGTATTTTAAACAAAGAACTTAACTACGAAGTAATTTTAGCATTGACATTCACACTTGTTTTGAGTAGCTGTGATTGAAAGTGTGATGGTTATATCAAACAATTTAATAAATGGAATTAAGCATTTTCAGTTAATCTAATACTTCATTTTTATGAAGAAGGTGAATATATGTTAATGCTTGTAGTGTTGGAAGAGAAAAAACACAATTCAAAACTACTGAAAAAATTCAAATCAAGTCAGGGACTTTGCTACTCTACTGTCATTGCTGCGCTTTCCTTCATGTTGCAGCAGTACACAAGGCCACATGAGTTCCTTTAATCATGTTTTGAACCTTTGCTTTACTAGGAATTTGTATATGCTGTTTATCATGGAGTAGGCTCGGGGCTGGAGTTTCTTACAGATACTGTTCAGGAAAAAGCAAGAATGATGCAGAGAGAACTAGCGAAACAATATCCACAAAATGAGGTGAGATAATATTAAAATTAGAAATTACTGGTACCTTTTTAGAGACACTTGATCATATTGCTTTCCTCTTCTGTAGTTCTTTTAAGAAAGTTTGTGTGGAGTGAAATTACGATAAGTAACAGAAGTATGAGATGAGAGTGATTGAAGTCTTGCAGAATTTTTTTCCATGTTTCTAGCAGAAGGAATTGTACAAATTGCTTTTCAGATAATGCTATTCACTTGCAGCGGATTGTTTTCTACTGGTAGGAGCCCCGTGTATACTTGTTAGTTGAGATAATGTTTTAGCTAATGTCTCCAGCTGTGAAGTTGTAGAGAGAACACAAGGGTACAAGCTAAGAGCTTACCCCAGCACTTAACATCGCAGTAGTATAATAATTACTGGAGAACCTTTCTTTAATGATCACTGAAGAGTTTGCTCATTTGATTCTTCTATATTTAGGGGGTTATGTGAAATTTTGCAGATATGTTAACTGGTAGCAAACAGTGTTAACTATTTTATTTTAAAAATTCTATCTTATGTTGTAGAAAACATTGCTTTTGCTTTTGCATGTTTTCCTTGTTAGTATGCCAGTGTTCATTGTTCTGCTTCTAAAATATTGTTGTACTTATACTGTGTCTTGTCCCAACTGTACAATGTCATTAAAAATTCCTTTGTAGATTCGAAGTCGAATAAAGGACAATGCTGTGGCGTTAGCCACGTTCCTTGAAAATAATGTCTCTTATTGCAGAAAGGTAAGGAAAATGTTTCACCAAATTTGTGCTTTGAAATTGGGTTTTAAACTAAGAAGATGCATTAACAAAAAACTAACAAACAAAAACGAACAACTGAAATTACCTTTCGTATACTTATAATTGCATGACACTACTTCCTCCCTCAAGGGCTTTCTTGCAATTGGAACACTGCAACTTTTCTGGCCACTGCATTTCCACTTAAAAGTGCTTGATTTTAGTTTTACTTACTGTTTCTAGAGTTATTTATATGCTCCTCTGTCTGTGTTCATCAGGAATGGCCTGAAGTTCAGTAATGTTAGTGCAACTGAATAACTACTGCAATAGTTTATGGCTGCAGTTGCTGGTAATTTGATTTAAAAGCTAATGCAGATGATTTAATCTACCTTCAAAGAACCAGGCCTTTTTTGGGATTTTAGTTACTTTTGTGTATTTGTTTTCCCTCCTGTCAAAAATAGGCACTTCTTCCCAGAGCTCTTTCAGTGACCTAACATTCCTTTTATTTAGTGTTTTAGTAGCCTACTTTTGTGTGATTAAATCTGTAATAGTGTGTTAACTATTAAGGTTTGCTGTTGGGTGTCTTTAAATTACTGTTTATTAATACAGAAAGAAATAGAATCTCAGTTACCAGAAGAAGAATGTCTATATCAGGAAATAAAGAGAAGCACTAACATTGCTGCAAAATATTTGGAACTGGAGCGGTGCCTGTCTGAAGTCTGTCAGATTGTTTCTTCTACCTTACAAGGTATTTACCTAAGTTTTTATTTGCCTAGGTAATAACTTGTAGAGTAAAGGAGATCTGTATAGCGAGGGGGAGGGAAGGCTGCTTGATCTCTTTCTGCAAAATACTACATTTGATTCTGGTTGTTTTTGTTTCTCATAGGGTCGTTCAGAAACACGAGCCTGCTCAGGAGCTTTGTGGGAGAGATTTCTATCATAGCTGGATATTTTAACAATTATTTCAGTTTACTTGCATTGTCTTCTGCTTCTGCAGACAATCCTTTCCAGAGAACACCCATGCCATTTATGAACTTAGATGAATTGGACTCTCTTGTTGATTCACTTATTTTGAGTTTTGAACTCGAACAAGGACAGCAAAAACCGAAATCTCAGATTCCTTGTAATGAAACTACTGAGACTGAAGGAAGACGGGTTGAAACAGGTGAAGCTGAACTTTCTGGGAAACAAAAGGGAGTTTCAAAACACATTTATAAACTCCAGTCAACACCTGCACTTCCAGGGGAGCTCTCACCTGAGAGGATGATAGAGTGGGTATAAAATACTGCTATCAAAAATTCAGGGAAACTTTTTCCCTTTACAAGAAGGGAAGGTAACATATTACAAAATGATAAAACATACTGCTAGTATTGATTAGTAAGTGGTATGCAAATAAATAAGTTTATTGTGTGATAGGAAGTGCCTAGAATTTCCCAAGGAAAAAAAAAAGAAATTTAAGACATTGTTAGAGTTTAAAATATAGTCTTGTTTTAATTTAAAAAAAAATAATAAAAAAATTAGAATAAGCTTATAAGAAATAATTAAACACACTAAGTTTTTTTTTTTTTTAAATGCAACAACCAACCAAAGAAAACAGCACAAAAACAAAACTTGGAGATTAGATCTAAAGTAAGATACTGCAAACTGTTGGGGAAAAAATAAGAAACAGTATAACCACGTTAGGACATTGTATCTTTTCATTTTAGGCCTTTGACTCAGGTGCCTTAAGTTAGGAGTAAGGGCAGTTAGGAATAAGGTAGATGATATGGGTATCTCTTCTTATTTTTTTCTTAACATTGTTGCTTCTCCTGCATTATGATCTAATGGGGCTACAGCAACTTGAAAGTGTTTTTTATGCCTTTTGTTTCTTGAAATAGCAACTTTATTTAAAAAATAAACAAAAACCTTCGTATTTATTTATGTAGGGGAAAGAGATGTCAAATAAGATTGTAAAGTATTTTACGAATCCTTATTTTTAGTGGTTTTGTAGTCTATTGAAACATCTGGTCTTAAAGTAGCAGTGATAACGGTCTTCAACTCTGAAACAAGTTCATGTTGTGTTTTAGAAGTTATCTTTGCTCAACTCACTTTTCAGTACTATTCATAATGAACTAGAAGCATAGCATTTCCTAAATAATATGCATTTTGTCCTGTGAGGCTGTGGAGAGTTGCACAATCTACAGTTAAAACTAGAGTGTATGTATTACAGGTGTAGGACTAGTTGAGGTTAATGTTTCACACTTACGAGGTGATAAATGAGACAAAGATAGAAATTATCATGACTAAATCTACACACATCTCTAACCATCTTTCACAAGTGTTCTGCAAATCTAGGTGACTCTGACATGCTCTGGATTTATAACAAAACTCCCATTGATAAATGTGGAAGAATTTCATCTGTATCACTGATTTTAGAGCATTGTACTCTACTGCTTTCTCATCATGTGTTTGATTAGCTTACCATCCTGCCTCATTCTGAGGTATAATTTCTCTAGAAATGTATGTTGTGTTATGGCCTTGACTTCACTGTGCTACTCGTTGAACTACTTTAAAGAACATCACTATTTATTACACATTATTATTTCATATTCCTTTGTAACTTTTACTATGATGTGACTTGTTGAAAGGATAGGGAAACAGATCTACATCTTAGCCCTTCTTGTGGATTCTTTCCTACACTTTTACTTATAGAATGACAGCAGCATTAGAAACAATGAAGCTATGCTAGGTTAAAACAATGGCATTCCCAATCAGCTACTTCCTGCTTTTTCCCCATATGTATTGTTTAACTACTTACCTTTAGTCTGCTGGCTGAAGCCGGTGAAAACTAACAGCAAAAATGAAAGTGTTTTAGAATATTTATTCTTTAACACTAGATTCCAGAAGGCCTGCATTTAGCACATCTTACAATAGTGCTAAGAAAATTAGGATCTGAAACATAAATGTTGTCCTTTATATCAAAGCTTGGAAGCCACATATTCATAGCTTTCATCTTTACTTCCAAGGGAAAGTGCACAGCATCTTGAGAATGTTGGTCTTTGAGAACTATTCAGGTTTTTAGAATTATTTTCTATGAATGGGATACAGCAAAGAGAGTCGATCATCCTTTTTCTCTGAAAATTGAATCGCTGTTATTTGGTGCTTTTGTGCTTTGGAAGGAAATGCAATTACAATGAACTAGTAATGTGCTATCTGAAGGCTAGTGTACCTTAATACCTTATCCAAAAATGTCTTGCAGTGCTGTGCGAACATCAAAATTATTTAATGGTATTTATTGTATCTTAATGTGTTTCTTACTTGAGATGCAGTGTTGCTTAATCACTTTCCTACTGTAAGACCTTTACTAGTCTGTTCAGGGGCTAACAAAGTATATTGAGTTATTCCAGTTTTTGTACTTTAAGAGTGAAGAGGAACTTGGTGTACTTGTACTTCTGTAAATGTATAATTTTGTATTTGGCTGAAAGTTTTTAAAAAATGTAACTGATTTTTTTGAATCATTTACCTATGTGTTAACACTGAAGAGTGAATCTAGATCATGTTAACCCATAATTTTTACAGCCTTAAATGTAAATTCCTTGTTGGTTTTCTTCTGTATAAAGTTGCTTTTGAGACCTTTCTTTGTCATGCTTGCTGGGAGCATTCTGAAATACTGAAAAAAGTTATCTTCTGTAAAGCTCAAGTGAAACAAATTGACTTCTTTATCAAGTTCAACTGTCCCCTGTGAGGATGTTTAACAGCATGCATTTAGAGGCCAAATACTTGTGATCTGATCTATGTCAATGCATACTGTAATACTCAGTCTTTTTCAGTTTCTGCTTATATAGCAATGTCAAGGTTTTTTCTGATGTGTTACTCAGTGATGTTCTACCTGCCAGGTGATTAATCATGCTTGCCTTTCTTGTGCTTAATGCTCAGAAAATATCTTGGTTTTTATAGTTCTGTGCATCAATAATAGAATTTACCTACTACTCTTATTTTTTAAAAGGGAAGGTCCAGTCTATCCCAACTCAGGGCTCTAACTGATTTTCAGTTTTTAGTCTTTCTAAAGGAGAAAAAGACCGTGCAAGCAAGTGGATTTCTGATAGAGTTTTAATGGAGGTTTCAGAGGGCTGATGGGTAACTTTTAATCATATCAGGCTTGGCTTTTGAACAACGAATGAAAATATTGCTAATAGCTTGTCTTCCTCCCTTTCATACTAATTAGGCTTCTGTAGCAGAAGTGCTAAGTTATGGCTTGAACCACTGATTGAGCACCTGGTGGGAAGGCAGGGCCAATGCAGGGGAGCTCAGCTGCATGCAATGTACTTCAGTGACTGGAAGGGGTGGAGTCAGGATCCACCCTCTTCCAGAACTCATTTAAGGGTTTGCAGTGGAGGCAAGGGTATCTCTCTGGAGTTCTCTGTGTACCTGAGGGCTTCCAAGGGTAAGCAGGTTCTTTCCTTTGTTTCTGTGTCCACAGCTGTTGCATTTGAGCAAGTCCTCACTTGCTGCACTCAGGGGCTTTGCTACTCTGCAGTCATTGCTGTGCTTTCCATCGTGTTACATCTTCTTCAATCAGTTTCTGCAGTTCATCTTGTTAATACTACGTTCACACTTTTATGTAATGTGTCAACACAATCTACTTCCTGCTTGTGTTCTCTTCACTAGGTGCCCTTTTTACAGTTATACATCACTGAAGTACTTCACTCTTACAATATATATGGTGACTATACATCATTGGAGTGAGTTATAGTTATAAATATGCAATACAATCTAGGTTGATAAATCTATGAATTATGAGTGTCAAGGGATTGTGATCATGCTGGGCAGGTTTTGGGATGAATTGATATGGTTATGAATGGAACATTTGTTTGTGCCTTTCCAAGCAGTGATAGGTATGAGCTAGGACCACCTCAGTGTAGCCTTTGTCTGTATGTAGCGGCTAATGGCTTTGTGGATGTGGTTAGGGTTACATGAAGGTTTGCTGGTGGTCTTGCACAGATTTGGCTGATTCCTGCTATTCTGGGTTCTTGCAAATTCAGCAGGACCATGAGTCTCTCTGTCCCTGGGAGAATTTCATGGGGTGCCTCTTGAGACATATGTTTTGTCTCTTTTGTTTTGCTATTTTTTTGGTAACTATTTTTAGTTGCAGCCATAAGTACCTATAGATTTCAATCAAATGTATTTGCAGAAAAGGAGCTTCTATGGCATTGGCCTAAGCTTAGTTACTAGCACAGAGAGAAGAGGCAGTGGGGAAGGTATTAAGAGGAAACCTTCAGAGACCTGAGTGAGATTTACTTTGTTTTCTGTACTAATGTAATTACTAGTTTGTGGGAATACTTTTTTCCTTTCCCTTCCTTTAATGTCCTTCCTTATCCCATCAAGAAAACATTCTTCAGTCAGAGTTCAGGTAAAACTTGAAGTACTTTTACCAATGTATTATATTGATTCTGAGAACACTGATCTGTTACTTTACTGCTTTTTTACAACTCGTTTTAATCCCTAATCAGGATAAGATCTTTGTTTTAGATGAAGATAATCATCCTGGGAGAAACGTATCTTCAGAACATGAATACTGGATTACTTGAGAAGCCTTGAAATAATCTCATATTTTGAGACTTAATGTATGTAAAGGTGCTGTTACAAAAAGGGATGCTCTAGTTATGCCTCTTAACATGTACCAGTGTTAGAAATTAAGGATATCTAAACTCTTATTCACTGACTCATTAGAATACTGCAGGAGAAGAAAACCAGCAAGCTGCCATTTAATTTGATCCAGTAATGTCACCTGCATAAAAAAGGAGTCTACATCTGCTTCAGTTCTGCAAATGTAAGCTGCTATTTTTGGACGGGAAATTTCCTTGTGCTCATTATATGCTCTAAAATACTGTGGTTAGATGAGTCTTGTTGCTTGCAGAAATCTACACAACTTTTCTAATCTCATCATGGGAAGGCTGTTTTTGTTTTAGAAGGGTATTTAAATTTCCTTCCTAGCTTTCACAGGAACTGAGACTGATGCATTTTAGAAAGGAAGGGCTGTTCACTTTCTTGAAGTCCTAATCATACAACAGTGAAAGAAGTTACAAATCATATTTGTCTTTATTTTCCATTTTTATTTTCTGCTGTTTTTATGACTTGGTATGTAGGTGTAACAAGAGTTGGTTGTTCTTTTTTTTTCCCTTGCCTTCTATTTCTTGTTTTCATTCTTGTTGTTTTGTCACGTCTGTTTGTAATAGTATCAGTTTCTAGAACAGATGATATATGTTCTAATCCATGTTTGTATAATTTGACAGTTGCAGTGAAAACAAAACTGAAAGAGTTCTCCTGAGCTGACATTTCATCAACAGCAAGCAGTGTAAACTACCTAAAAAAACTAATACTGCAGGTATCTTTCAATCTTGTAAAGTGATTTTTGAATATCTCAATTAATGTAAGTACAAGTAAACTGTAATTAGAAAAGTTTATGAAGAGCTGAGTGAAAGGAGGGGAGATATCAAGTAAACTCAGTCATCTGTAACAATTAAAACAAAGAAAAATCCAAACAAAAAAAAATTCAACCATATAAAGTTGAAAAATATACTAAATGACTTTCATTCAGTTTCCTAAAGCCTACTGTAAGTATTACTTCATCAATCTTCACATGACTCTAGTAGGTTAGTGACATACTTATATTGCTTATGCTATTGTCTGAAAATAGTGCGTATATATTTCCAGATAGATCTGTATGTAGCATAGAGACAAAGATCGAAAGTTAAAAACAACCAAACAAAAAACCTCAAACCTACAAAGCAACCGTGATTGTTTTGATTTAAGAATCTGCAGATTTATTGAAACTTTATTTGTACTGATTTAAGTATATGTTAAATGGCACCAGCACATTTTAATGAGTACAAAACTCTGGCCTCACAACCTAACTATTTGTATTTATATTGCTATAAAAATGCTGTCTTGTGGTGATGTGTTGCTCTGTCTCTAATTTTCTATAAAATGAACACATTTCTACAGCTCCCCCTAGTGTGCATACAGTGGTATTGATAAAGTGATTCTTTACATTGAAAAAAACAAGCTGTGATACATACTAATGTAAGCGTACTTGTGCGAAATCTTGCACTCAAATGTAAAGTTATATATGTAGCTATCTAGCTGTGTGTATACATATAAATGTAGAAAAGGCATATCTGTAGAATAAAAATGGCACAAGAACTGGTCATAGAACTGAAATACAACTTATTTCCTAGAAGTTGAAGAAGAATATTTATGTACTTGAACTCCTGATAAGAAAACAGAATGCCTAATGTTCTGTACACTTTTACTGTGATGATACTTCTCTAATACCTTTGGATCAGTTACTCTGGTGTTGTCAATAGATTTGACTGCCTTCTGAGGATTTGTCCTGGCCTTGGTATTGAGGTTAACCTATTAAGATAACCTTTTTAATTTTTACTTTGAATGTCTGTTCATACACATGAACGCTTTCCCAGTTTTCTACTGAAGTCTGCTGCTTTTTGTTTGAATTGTTTGTTTATTCCTCATCCTTACTTTCAGGAACCTGTTGTGCCCCATTTTGATTGTAATCTTACTTGCACTGGAGCAATCCGGGGTAGTAACCTCTACAACAGAAGACTGATCTCTGCTAAGACTGCATTAGGTGCTGCTGTGATAGCTCTTAGCCTAGAAGATTCCATTGGGTTTACTGACAGCTAGAGGGAGTTTGAATGTTTCTCCGTATTAATACTGGCGTTATTCAGGCATTTAGCATCAGAAAACAGTTCTAGGATGATGGAATTCAGAAATTATATTAATTCAGTAGTACAGTGTTTGTATTTTAAAAATTACACTTCTGAGTATTTTAATTTAATTACATGTCTTTTAAATGTACTCCTGTATTTTCTATTAATGTATAAAGAAAATCCTACTGCTTAAAGAGGGAATGTAGAATGACAAGTACAGTTTTTATAAAGCGTTAACTGTTGAAGATGATGGTCCATGTACATGGAGGAGAGAAAGAAAATGCAAATTAACTTTATAAGCAGTAAATAGAATCTGAAATACTCTACTATTTTCCAGCTCTTGCTGAAAAGGAGCTCTGTGGAAAAGGACCTAGGAGATTTGATGGGCAACATGTTGGCCATGATCCAGCAATGTGCCCTTGTAGCCAAGAAGGCCAGTGGGATACTGGGGTGCATTAAAAAGAGCATTACTAGCGAATCAAGGGATGTGATCCTCCCCCCCTTACTCTGCCCTGAGGAGGCCACGTCTGGAGTGCTGTGTCCAGTTCTGGGCTTGTTCAAAAAAGGCAGGAGTCTCCTAGAAAGAGTCCAATGGAGGGCCACAAAGATGATTAGGTGTCTGGAAAGCCTCCCTTAAGAGGAAAGGCTGAGAGATCTGGGACTGTTCAGCCTGGAGAAGACTGTGAGGGGATCTTATCAATGCTTATAAATATACAAATGGTGAGTGTCAAGTGGATGGAGCCAGGCTCTTTGTGGTGGTTCAGTGATGGAACAAGGGGGAGAACAGGCACAAACTGGAACACAGGAAGTTCCATAAGAACATAAGGAAAAATTTCTTTGCTGTGAGGGTGGCAGAACATTGGAACAGTGCCCAGAGAGGCTGTGGAGTCTCCTTCTTTGGAGATATTCAAAACCTGCCTGGATGCTTTCCTGTGCAATCTGTAGGGATTGTAGGGAACCTGCTTTAGCAGGGGTTGGACTTGGTGATTTCCAGAGGTCCCTTCCGACCTCTATGATTCTATGATTTGTTTGCAACATAACTTTACTGTCTGTATATGGCTGTATATGCAAGGAGACATAAAGGGCCAAGGTGGCTCAATAACATATGAAGTTGAGATGTGCTAATTACATGCTTTGAAGCAAAGATGTTTTGCTTCAAAAGTAGAGTGCCCTACAGCTTTATTCTGGAGCGTACTGAATGTAGGTGTCCTAAGCAGTTTCTAAAAGAAAATTTTGCACAAAAGACTTTACAAAATCAGAAAGGTAAGCAGGGAATAAAGAAAGTGATATTTTCATACTTCTGACCTATCTTTGTCAGGTTTGTTTGTTACTGGTAACTAGGACTCAGTTTGTTGATATTCCATCTTGTTCCCCCACTGCCATCTCTCACTTGCAAGGAGATTATATCAGAAGTTCTGTGTATGCTTCTTACCCCTGAAATTTCAAGACTATATTTCTAAAAACATCTGTTAAATAGTTAATAACTGAGAGTAGAATCAGAAAAGTTTACATCGATGTTGACTTAGCTGGCTTTCAGTTTTTGATTACAACCAGTAATATGCGAATTTAATCTCTTCTCATAATCTTGGATCTTTCTACAAGGTGATTAATCAAGTGGTGAGGTGTATGTACAATCTATACATAGTGCATGACATATTACATAAGGGATATCTACGTACAAGGGCTGCTCTGAAAGTAGTGTCTCCTATTTTATTATGTTATCCCATGAAATCAGAGCCGGATGTTGGTGGTGTGGCAGGAGAAGCTGAACCTTCCCACCAACATTCTGTTATACTTTGTTGCTGTGTGACAGACAGCAGCACAGGGGCAGTCTGACAAAATGGTGTCTGACATGGAAGTGCGTAAGAAGCAGAGGTGTGTCACTGAATTCCTCTATGAGGAAAAAATGGCACCCATTGGCATACTTTGATGCTTTCTGAACAATTCCGGAGACCAAAGAGTGGATGTGAACACACTGAGGCAGTGTGTGGTACGTTTCAGCAGTGCAGATTTGTACAAGCATGGCATGCAGTCTCTTATTTGCAGCTGGTGAAAGTGTATAGCTAATGGTGGTGACTGCATTGAAAAATAGTGCTTTGTAGCTGAGAGTTTGCTCTATCAACTAGTGTTATTATGGTCTTTGTGTCTGTTGTAGTTTCTGTGGAAATAAATAGGCGGCGTTACTTTCAGAGTGACCTACATACACATTTTACGTGTAATATATCTAAACTTTTTATGCTATGCTTACCATTCTGGAGCATGTAGTCTGAAGAGAGGTATGCAAAGGTGTTCATTCCTTCCTACTCCTCATCCTGCTATGCAACAATGTATTATTCTAATTTTGCTACTCACCAGGAGAAGGAATCCAGATAGTTATACAAAGCTGCTGCTGATACGCTATTAGGAGGCACTGAGAAAAGATGAGGCTTGCTGTATGTAGTAGAAGACTGATAAGCAATGGACTAATGCAGTGAGGATATTAGATAATTTGCTTCTATTTCTTGGTTGTAAGTAACTTTCATAAATGTCTCTCTAAATAATCAGCTGCAGCTGCCTAAGGTGTTACCACAGGATTGAACCCGTGCTGCTGTGATGTTAGTGGGTCACGGGCTTCTGGGATTACCCAGAGATGCTGCAGGCTCATGTGGTATTGAGGGATCACACAGAGACCTCCTGGCATAGCTTGCACACTGTGGGCCCCTCAAACCTTCTAGTAGCAAGAGCACCTGTATCTGTATGCTGCTGTAAGTCCCACCACTCCTTCAGCAGATAGATGGGGGTAATTCTCTGCATAGTCCTACAGTACAATTAAATAACATTTCTTTCTGCCTGGACCAGCTCAGTGATTTTCGGTCCAAAGCCATTTGTCATTTATTAGCATTTATTTCATAATTCTCGTAGCTTTGTGCTAACCTATGCCTTAATTCTGACGCTTGTCATCGTACTCTGTGAACAGCATTTTCTGAACAAAATGATGGATGGTAAGAACTCTTAAAGGTTTGTGAAGTTTGTGACTTTTATTTTTAGAAAGGGGAGAAAGAAAAGATCTGCTTGGCTGCAGCTTGTAGAGCTGCTCAGCTGCGGCTTGTCTTTCTTGAAACAGCTAGTTTAAAGAAGATGGATATCTGATGTGATTTCATTTTTTAATTCTCTCTAGTACGATGGTGGAAAAGCTTGGTCAAATGTTAAGCTGTGTACTTATATAGTCTCAGGTGTTTGAAGTGTACGTCACAACTTAACGCCGCAGGTCTTTGTTATTCCAATTTTAGCCACTAGATGGAAGTGTCTCATAAGAATTTGAAGCTGCGAGCCAGCAGCATCCCGCTGACTGAGCATGGGAGCAATCTCATCACTAACTAACTTTTGTACTGTATTAGCAAGAAGCATTGTTTATAGGATATCTTCCTATTATATATTCCCGAACAAACAGAGCCATCTCTAAGAATAAATAAATATCATTTTTCTGCATAGTGAGTGGTGTTGCATGTTTTACAGGCAGATCAGTATTGAAATTGCCTCCTGATGCATGTATCAAGTTTTTCACTTGACGTTGTGGGTGTGGGTACTGTTTCTTGGTTTGTCCAATTGTTCTTAGAAAGCCAGGAATAGATGTATCTCTTGGCAGATAAAATTTCAAAAGAGCGTTTCTGTTTCAGAGTACTGATATAATTGGATCACAGTAGCTGCAGCTTGACCTCTCTAACTTCTGATGCTACTGAGTTGTCATAACGCTACCTCCTGTTCTCCTGCTGTGGCTGGAATTACATGGGAATCTACAGTGCTTCTCATCTAGCAGATCCCAAAGTGCTTTGCAAAGGTGAGAAACTATTTCCCGTTCAACAGATGGGGGAGAAAGTATTCAAACAGATTAGAGGGTTCCTGTCTCTGTTACACAGGAAATCTTTAATTCTATCTTTGTGAGCAGTCCTTACTGAATAAATAGATTCTTCTGCAGGATCTTTCCTTTCTATTTGGTATTTTTAACATTGAGAGAATAGTCATGTATGAGCTGTCACAGATGCTTAATTTAGTACATACTGTGCACAGATACTACATTGTACTGGAACTTAGTTAACTTTCTAGAGACCAACTGTAGACAAAAACCTTGTATAAGGACAATAGCTGAAGTAGGCTTTACTGCTTGAACTTAGGAGCACTGTGTGCAGGTGAGCCCTGCAGTTTTGTTTCTTTGTGCTTGCACCTAGAACCCCAGTGGAAGTTGCTTTTAAATCTGTCGCCTCTATGGCCCCTTTTCATTCTCCTTGAAACTAGACTCCCATGGTTTTAGTTTACAGCAGTTGCCTAGGAAATGAGGCTTCAGTCAAATGCACAATACATAAAACACACTTACGACACTCTGTTGGTAGGTTATGAAGTCCAGAGAATTAAGATAGATCTGGACTATGTGCTCCAAACCAGCAGTGCTGTATCCTGAGAGGGCACTTGTCAGTGCAGAGGATACTGGTAAAGACACCAGTGACTTGTTCTTCACAAATGCACAGAGAAGGAAAGCAGAATAGCAGGCTTTTCTCCTGGTTCCTCAGATAACTTGGAACTTTAGAGAAAAAAAAAAACTTCTGAACACTAAAAAAGAAATTCTTGAAAGACTGCTAGTAGTGTCTAACAGACTGTTTGTAGACTGTTGAAAATCACCACAGTATTCTGGAAATGTGGAACATTGCATAGCACCCTAATCCAAGAGTCTCATCTTTACTGTTTCTCATGGCTGGTATATTTAAGTTAAATGGGATATTTGTTTTAGATTGAAGGCATAATGAGACTGAAATATTCTCCAGTCTTGCTAAGGGTGCTAAAAAGATGAAAGCTATGTATTTAGTGAGATGCTGGTATCTTTTACTGTTGTGCATTGCTAGCATGATTACTGCTTACCAAAAATTCCAGTCATGATATGTCTTCATCCGCTATGTCTTTTTGAGGAAGGAGTCATCTGGCAGGCATTTTCAATAGGAATGTAATAATTCAGTACATAGTGCAGCACACCAACAGCTTTTCCCATTTCTGTTTGGGCTGTGAAGTCACAATAAGTCCTAGTAAAAAATTCTTACTGTAGAATTGAAAATATAACTGTTAAAGTCATATAGAAAATATAACTGCACAAAGTTAACTTTATGTTGAGTAAAATAACTTTGTTTTTATAGTCACGTTCCCTGCCTGTAACATTTGAGAATTTGCATAAATCTGGAGCTGTGTACACTTCTTTTGAGAGATTATCAGTGTTCTCTATATGATCAAAAGAGGTCGATAAAAGCCATATTCATGTAGAATAGTGGTTTCTGGCTAAGTTATTAGGTTCCTGTTAGATTCATCCAAACTTGGTATGTAATGGATTTCCATGTTTTCTTTGCAAAGAAAAAGTACATTCTTATGTGTGCACATCTGATCTGTTTTCTATTACTTCTGCGCTATCAAATATCACAATATTCAGAGCACAGTGATATATTCCATCTTCACGAGATGCAGACATGGATGTTCGTGCTGCCTGTAGTTGCTTAGCCTGTGCTTTGTCTGCTGGAAGCAGTTTTCTGTCTTTGGGTTTTCTTCTTTATTTTCATATGAAAATTATATAGACATTTCTGTTTTAGTGTAAAGAAAAAGTAAGGCCGTACAAGCAGTTTGAAAAGGATACGACCTTGTTATAATTTGCCACTGCTGAGATTCCATCAGGAATTACGTTAGATCAAGATGTTTTTTGATGCTATTCAAATTGTGTCAGTGCTTAGCATGTAGTAGGTATTTTCCAAACATAGAAGAAATCTCTATCCCAAAGACTTCAGAGCAGAAAACAAGTGGAAAAAACTTTCATTAGGTAATTATAGCTGTGAAAGTTTGCTTATATAATACAAGTAGCTTTTCTTATGTTATGCTGTTATTCCTAGAAACACCACCTAGGAGAAGGGTGAACTGTACCAGTTTTGAAGGCAGGTCAAGATAGGGGGAAAAATAAGCCTGACCTAACAAATTCCTTAAATCTCCAATATGATGAAGACTACAAAAGGTATGAAGATAATGTGCATGTTAAAATGAGGTGCATTTATGTTGTACTTTCCGAACTTTTCATAGTCTTAGAAAAGTAGTTACAAATTCCATGTAACTTACATGATTGATTCTAACTCCTGAATTTCCCCAGCGTGTTTACTGTGTCCATTCTACAATGCCAATGAGTACAGAATTGCCACCTCTTTATCAGAATAATTTTAATAACAAACACAGAAGTAGGTCATTATATTCCATGAAGAGCATATGTAGCTCTCAAAACTTTGGCCTAGTAATAGAAGATATTTAAGATAAACATGAAAGGTGTCTCTTGACATTTCTTGACAATTGATGCCATCATACAAATTAAAAAATTAACCATATTACTTTCCAGTGGTAACTGTAGGCTGCTGTTTACTTGAATGAGTAGTATAAAACACAGCTGTTTTATTCTGTGCTGTTCTGCAGTAATTATTCCAGGGTCTATTTTGCTTTTATAATGACTAGGAAATTATTGATGCTGTGTAAATAATGCGAACACAAGTGTGATGAAGCCATATAAGTTGCATGGATTTGTAATGTGGTCTCTGGAAAATACCTGTGCCACTTTCTGGTAAATAATAACATTTCCATGCATGCCACAAACAGTATCAAGCTCTTGTAAACTTATACCACTATTAAAATAAAAAGGTCGAATACAATTCTTCAAAGACACGATGGCTGCATAAATAAGGAGGTTGTTAAAGTGTTGTATTATATGTAAGATTTTCTGAAAACTGCTGTGTTCTTTGGATGCACAGATACCACTGACTGTGAAGGGTCTCCAGCTTCTATATCTTTTTGATTATTCTGAAAACCTTCTTCCAGCCTTTAAACTGACATTGCAAAGAGAGACACAAAGTGCACTTAATCCTTCCAAGTGGTGGCTTTAAGTACCCGGGCTTCTGATTAAGTGTTTTCTTTGATGTTTAGTTGAGCTTAAAGCTTTTGGCCTGTCAACACTGGACTGAACTCTATGTAACAGAGAGTACTGGGGGCTGAAATTCAGTTATCTCTGCTCCTTGTTCCAAGAGATCTCTCTGTTAGGGCTGCCTCCTGAAGTCTATGGGAAGATGTTCATATGTCATTCTTTAATGTCTTGTCGAACTTGCGTTGGGTAGAAATGTTTTTCTTCTTTCTTCTTTTAAACGTTTTATGTTATATTCTCTGAATCTGCAACTTTGTTTTGGTGTGGACAGAGCCGGATTCAACAAAAGCAGGAATTAAAATGCATTAATGACTGGGAAGCTAGTGAGCGAGCAAGCAAATTACAGAACTGCCTACTCGATTGTTCTAGTGAAAAAGTACCATTGCAACTTAAGTACTGAACAAATTAGACTACTCCTTCAAAACCTGCAGAATTTGCAAATCTGGATGAGCTGCTGATATATGCAAATAGTGAGCGGTGATGTCCTTCCAGTCCTTTGTTCAGAATAAACTCAAATTCATGATACCTGTAGTGTCAAAGCAAAGTAACCTTATTAAAACACTTTGATACAATAGGTATTCTATTACGAACTAGATCATAATTATGTTTCAGTGCAACTTGTTATCTAATTTTGTATATTTTGTCATATTTTTAATGCAATTCTAGTCCTGTTCTTTCATATAATGAAAACTCTATTTGAAGATACATTTTAAAAAATGATAGGTATAAACTATTTCATGCTGTAGGTTGCCTTGAAGATATAGTCCCGTCTGTCAACTGTTGACCTTAAGTTCACTGTGATGGCCATCCATAGCACAGCTTACTGAAGCTAGAAAGGAAAATATACAATAACATAAAAATTCAAATATGTGAAATATTGAACACAATCAGGAAGATAAGTCTGTGGCTATATTAACTGTTGGTTGGTATTTTTAATGCTAATATCGGTATTTTAATAAAGTAAGCAATACAATGTCCCTCTGACATTTTTTTCAGATGAACAATTTTTCAAGAGGATTACAAGGCTGAGTAGTCAGTTTTTGAGAGGTGGAGTGTAGTTTAGTTGGTGGGCCTGCTGTGATTGGAATTGATTAATGGGTGTTGTGATAAGCATAGAAACAGATCAGTGGCAGCTTATCCTGCTTTCAGCTGTCACAGCTGTGCCTCTTCACTCTTCTTCTGGCCCTATCACACTCCCTGGCAGCCTTTAAAGTGCCTCCTTCCCTGTGGAATTTCTGCAAATCATTTACTCAAATGCCAAGATACCATATAGAAGCAGCTGTTTCTGAGAAAATTTGTTCAGGCTTACATATTTGTTGTGATGAAGAATATTGCATTAAAGAATCCTCTCCTCCTGCACTAGGAAGCATGCTGTGCCCTTCCCTGAAAAGAGGGCTCTGATGGGCAGGTGCACCCCTTAGTCAAGAACTTTTAACCCTGACTCGCACAGTGACACAGTTTGCAAACTGCTGGCTAAGTGAAATCACTGTTTCTGCTTGACAGTTGCAATAAACAATCACTGAATGTTAATTTTATTGGTAATAGCTTGATAGAAGCAATGTTACAGCGTGTAAAAATCCTAGTAGCTGCCGTTTTTGCTGTAATTGCATAAAAGCAGTAGATTTTATAGACACTCTATAAATGTGAATTTCAGAAGTTGAAAATACATTTTGGAAACATTTCTCTGGATTGCCCCAGTGATGGAACAGTTTGCAGAGTATCACACCTAACATTCCATGGGAATCTCTCCTATTAACTATGGAAAATTCATCCACTTTATTGGAAATGGAATACGATCAGAGCATGAAAATAACTGTACATTTATTTCTAGACATTGTGTAGACTATAATATTTAGGTAGAAAATAGTCTCTTTATGAAATCTTTGATTATGACACATATAATTGTTGGCTGACCTTAGCTTCAAATGTCTGCAGCAGTTGTATCAGCATTATCAGTAACTATTAAAAACAAAACAAAACTTTGAGCATGTGCAGGCAATTTAAGCTAAACTTGAAAGCGAATGAAGCTTACAGAAGATCCCAACTCCGACTAAATCTGTAGGCTGTCTCACTAAGGAAGTGTACAGTTTACCCACTGTGGTGGTCTGTGAGCAAGAATACATACAGAAAACTTCAGAAAAGAAATGCTTAGAGCCAAAAAGATTATTTGCTAAACTTCTATTACTGTATGCACAAAATCACGTGTTTTATTGATTATTTAGAAATAACTAAGTCATGTAAGTGGAAAATTACTTCTCAAAGTGATTTAACTTTTTCTTTCCATTTTGAAATGAAATATGTGACTGAGAAAAACAGATATATGAACATTTTTTGTTTTTAAAATCATGATATTTATTTATTCTACAATTATATTGCATGTCAACTATATTTTGTAATGTCTTGTGTCATACGAAAGCAAACAAAGTCATGTTACATTAATGACTTGTCTGAGATCGTATGACGGCCTGCCTACAATTCCATGCTCCTTTGCTATAGAAAAAACATGACCCTGAATCTTAAACAGTTTTTTGAACAAAAGTGCCTACAATTATGGTATGGTAAAAAGTTTGTAGTGTTTATGACTGAGTTGTTTCAGTTTTGTTCACTTAGTGGTTTTGGTTTCAATTTCTGTTAGATATTATGCAATTAAAAATATATTAATCACACTGAAAGCACTTTTCTTTCAGAATGTTAAAATAGGATTTAAATAGTGGACAAAGAATACAAATACAAAGATTTGTTTCTGTGCTAACTTAGATTTTTTGTACAGTATTGTAGACACTTTAATTCAGTACGGTTTAAAAATGTTTATTTGTGTATTATCAAGTGCCATGTTAAAGGCAGATGTTGAGTGAGAATTTATCAAAAACGAAGAGAGAACGTGATGAAGTATTGCTCATGTGAAGTGCGGGTGTTGAGTTTTCCACGTCGTGATGAAGTACCGCAGGGTACTTGTTCTTCAGGGACCCAGCCTGCACTTTTGTCCTTCCTGTGATTTCTTATTTCAGACTTGATAGAGAAAGCATTCACTGTTGTATCATTTCCTTCAGCGCTAATAGCTTTTATTCTCTTCAACAAGTGTTTACAGAGAAGTGTTGATGCTTATTAATCTGTTTCTTGTCTTCCAAATGTGCTTATGCATGATTTGTGGTAAAATGGCATTTCTGACAGCTCTCAGTGTAATCTGCATAGCACAACAAGATTGTTACATTGAACAGATGTGGTTTAGAGTTGTTATTCTTCGTAATTACCATCATTAAGTGAAAGCATGTGTCAATCAACTTTGTACTTTAAACACAGCAGTCATTTGCAAGGCACGTGCATCTGCGTTTCCAATATCGATATAAAATATTTTGATTTGAAATGCATGTTGTTTCTGCTTCATACAATACTTCATTAAACACGTGATAAATACGTTAAAGCAATGGATCATCAAATTAACAATGTCTTTTCTGAGGGATCATCCAGATACCTTTTTTTAATAGACTTGTTCTCCTTTTCTGATGTAAAAGGAAAATATCGAGGTTTAATTTTTAAATATCTCCAAAGTGACTGTTTCCTTGGTCTCAGAGGAGGGAAGGAGGTTCTGTGAAAAAGACCTTCACTGTTCTTTAGGGCATTTTTGGTGTTGTTACATGGGGACAAAAAGGAATCCGCTTCAGTAAACTGACATATACTGCCTTTTTGAGGATTAATGTTTGAGTCATTAATGTTGCTAGGATACCTTTTACACTCAAAAATGTTCACACTGGTAATAAACAGGATTAGATCAGGAAATTATATTTTGAGTGGAGCTGAAAACAAAGGTACCTTAGCTTGATTGCAAAGAAATGATAGTATAGAAGTCTGACCAAAATATATGAAAACAAGGTCACTGGGAGTTGACATTCACTTTACTCGTTTCCGTGCACACTGACTTCAAGTATTTGTGTTATAAACAGTAGAGGTGGCATCAATGCGGTTTGCTTTTTTCTTCATTAGTTTCATTTTCTTCCCCCTGCACTGCGGTATTTCTTCTCAGAACCAAATAAGACTAACTTGGATGCAAGACGCTAAATGTAGCTTATCTTGGTGAGGTGAAATGTCCCTCAATCTTTGGGGATATTTTAGCTTGTACTTTCAAAATGGAAGTGGCTGTTCTGAATTTTTTTTTTCCCCTTCACATAATTCAATATACTACTTCACTTAAAATCACATGTTAGGTGCAAAATATCTTAATACATGTATAGATGCATGAATTTATTCAGAATGTATTGCAAGTGAATTGTGGGCAATATAAAAACTATCAGCTCTCTGTAGGGCAAAGAGAGATGGCTGCAGTAACTGTTTTCTAGATATTCCTAGAGAGAAAAAAATCCAAAACAATCACTCCAAACAAAATTGTGGTTCTATACTCAGCAAGTTCTATAAATGCTTCCCTAGAGAAAATGTGAATCTGAGGTAGAAGATTCTGATGTTAGATCTTAGCACAGGCGAGCTGTACAATTAGATAACTGATTTTTAACATTACACGCATAAGTAATTAAGAAAAGAAGTTGTTAACCTTCAGTTTCCACAGAATGAGTAATGTTAGGATATTGCCCACTGGGTTAAAGATCATTCTGGTATCCTGTGTGCACCCTCTGATTTCTATCTGCCTTATGAGTTTATCTTTCAGGAAATAATATTGTTTAGGATCTACAGAAGGCACATAGAATTTCTTATGGATGCTGATTTGTTAGATCCTAATATTCTGATTCCCAGTTTACTGCTAGATGAATTATATAAATTGAGATTGCCTATTTGAAATTTAGAAGCCAAATATGCTGTTTCAAAACAATAAATGACAGGGAACCAGGAAATAACTTTCTTCTTTTCCAGGAACTGAAGAGAAAACAATATTTGCAGTCCAGATCTAGTGCCACGTACAGAACCAGGAAAAAAACATAGAAATAGAGAATGCAACAGTACAGTCTGACAGATAGTGAAGTGTCTGTTGTAATCTCAGCCCTTTCCATTACAGAAGAAATCTTGTAGAAGCAATCTGATTGCTAACTTGCAAGTTATCTGATAGTTGTGCAAAACCAGTCATTGGGGCACATGACAAACAGCTCTACAAGTTGATTAGCACTTACTTGGTCCCAGATAATTCTGCAGCTTCTGTGAAGGGATGATATTTGGTAATTCTCTCAGCTGTTACTTTCTCTGTAGCTTATACTCATGCTTACAGTATGTTTTAAAAGTGTTAAAATAACATGTGAATGTACGCTTCAATCTGGAGCCAGAGGAAACCTTAGTGGCCTTTATGACTTCTTTGTATAGCTATGTTACAGCAGATAGGCTTCCTTTGGAGCAAAGTGCTTCCTCATAATTATTAATTTTATTTATTATACATTATTAATTTAATGTAACCACATATGGCTGTACGCAAAGTATTTGTGGCACCTACCTGGTAATCCTCACACCTTCTGTTGTTCAGGGGAAGAACCATGGGAAAGTGCTGTCCGTACTTGCAGGAATAACAAAAATACTTCAAAAAATGATCCGAAAGTATTAAAGGCAGTATCTCTCAGCCACTTTGAGGCTGAACAATCTCACAATAAGTGTTGTATGATACTCATGACTAATAAAGTTGCAAGTGGTAATGAACAGTCAATGCAGTGATAGGGTTTCCAGGTTGATAGGGGAGGTTTGCTCTGGGCCTTGGTTCAAAGTAGGGAGTTGAACTGTTGAATAGTTTGAAATCAGGATTCCTTTTAGCACTGGAAAACCTGGTAGCGTTACTGATGCTAGTAACAGTAGGGTTGATCTATGATATAAGATTCACCACTGTAGTTTGTGGACAGCAGGCTGTGGAACAGCTGAGGCATGTTGGTGCGCCTGGATATGGAAGTTTTAAATTTTACGTGCTAATCTCCTTTTTTTCACCTGCTATGGCGTTACTTAAATGAAAAAAGGCAACTGATCCTGGTTTTTGTTTTAAGTTAAATATCAGAGTAATTTGTCCCACTGTTACCTTAGTTTGAAGTAATAAAAACTTTAATAAAGGACTTATTTATGATAATGTTGGAAATTACTGAGATAATTTACTTTGGAAATGGCAGCAAAATAGAGCGCAGTCATATTCCTTTATTTTTGACACAGAAAACAGAGGCTGAGGGAGTAGTTTAATTTACTCCTACCCTCTACACTGGGTCAGAAGTTAAGAAAGGCATAGAACAAAATTTTTGTTACGAAGATCTTTCACTGTTTCTCATGCGCCCACATAATCTTTTGCAATCAGTCATTGGTATAAGTTTCTCTTATGCATATTTTATTTATTTTACTTTTTAATGAAAGAACTATAAGCAAATTTTGCAGTAACTATTTAGTGATGGTTTATTTCCCTAAGAAAGGATGTGTTTAAAATGTGGACCAAATATATGTTGTGTAGAGAATAGTGAATTTGTTGTAAAAATCAGCATAGTGGGTGTTTTCTCCTCTTGAGTTGCATATATAGTTTTCATGAATGTTAATGAGATTTATGGAACTGTGAAGGAAGATATACAGCGAAGTATACGTTTTATATATGATAATATCATCCCATAGGACTTCTGTACTCTGCTTTGTACTCTATGGAGCCCAGATATGTCAAAGTCCTAAGCTAGTCTTACGTGCATTTCTTTTGTGTGTGGCACAAATCACCTTTGAATGTAACGAGCTCCTTTTAACAAACCTGTTTTTGTCCCATTTTGGCAGTGGTCTAGTTTTCTCCTGATAGAAGTACATGCGATCAACATCAGTTGCTAAATATGAATTGACAGCTGTAAAGCAAGCCGGCTTTCTTGACAGTTTATGCTGGGTGTTAAATGTGTATTAGTAACTATTTTAACTCCGTGTTGGAATTTAACTTTTTGTATTCCCATGACTTTAGCCTTGTTTTGCTTGAATACTAAAACTTTCTTCAGAATATCAGTCTAGTGCCTTGAGTTCTTTATTCAATAGCTATCACTCAAACAGTTTTGCTTGAATTTAAGATCCCTTCCAAAATGTGAAGGAAGTACTTCAGCTGTGGATAATGAGATCTGACAGTACCTGAACTGCAGAAGGAGATGAAATTGCTATCTATAGAAAATAATACTTTTTTTCTACATATTCAGGTTAAATGTGTGCACATCCTGGTAGCTGGAACATCTGTTTCTAGCTTGTTGTTCCTCTTGGCTGCTTCTCAATTGGATTTCCTCAAGCAGGTCCAAAGCTTGTCACCTTAGCCAGGGTCTGTTAACTATCACCACTGGCCCCACATTAAGTAGGAGGTTCAGGGCTAAGCTAATAACTCTCCTGCCTTTCTGACTGATCACAGTGATTCTCGCTGTGGCTACTTATCATGCTGTACTCCTGCGGGAGGGTGATCTTTGTCTATACTTCAGCTGGGAAGTGGTTTTGCTTTCTTCACTTCTAAGTTTTCAGGTGGGAACACTGAAGCTGTTGCTTTCTGAAGCAGCCATTTCTGTCTCTTATTAACCCCTTAACAATTTAAATAATGTTTTCTCACTTCATTAAGTTTTGCTTGTTTCTTTTGTCTCTGGGCACAGTGTAACTGCTGACTTCCAAAGCAGAGGTTGCGGCTGAGCGTGTGTGGCAGGGCAGGCACGTTATGAATATGAAGATAATATTGTGATGCTGGTTTGTGTGAACTTTAACTCATGTTTTGTTGCCTCAGGTGAAGTGATGTTCATGATCTTGGCTTTAGCATACACTGAAGCATAATTTTTTAATGCTGCTTACCCAGGACGTTAGGCAGCACCTAGCGTGCACTCTTCAAGCACAAAAGAGAGTTGGGTGAGAGAGTAAAATCTACAGAAAGAACTCCTTGGCTGCTTTATGGTCGCTGGTTACCCCTGGGCACCACGTAAAACATTACCAAGTCTGTGAACCTGTTTTGGTTGGCTTTGGTCAGCACTGGGCTGACCCCATGTGAATGGTGGGGCTGTGAAGGCACCGTTCCTCTCTGAGGAACTTCAAAATGGCAGCAGCTGTGTGTGCAAATTCATGCGTCTGCCCTGGGAATCCTTCTGCGGAATTAAGGAGATTGGTGTCCTTAGCTTTACCCTAAGCTGGTTGAAAAAAGAATGATAATCTTAATTGGACTTGAAAAGTTTATCGTTAGAGGCTAGTTCGACTATTAGAGGCAAACACTTGGACAACACGGTTAAACCTAAGCTCGGTTAGTTCTCCCATTACAATCTGATGTGTTTCTTGGCTTTTTAAACCCCTCCTTCCTTAAGAAGGATGGTTTATCTCACCTGTGTTAATCTCCTAGAAACAAAAGGAAAAGACACTGGTGTGAGCGTTTAAGCAGGTCCATGTTTCAGTGCACAATTACAAGACTTGGTCTAAGCAACGACACAAATGGAGCAGCTCAGTGGGCAGATGGTGCTTGGTCCTACCTGGAGCTGCTCTCCCTTTCTCATACCAGTGATTCCGGTGTCCAAACTGTCATCAGGTGCTCTTGAAGGACTTTAATGATCTAAAATAAAATCTCTCCAAATCTAGTAAGCAGCAATTGTATTTTCAGTCCATGGTGAAGTGCAGAATATGCTCAGATCTCTTCCAGGAGATGAAGTGAGGGTGAACCGGTGATGGCAGCAGCTCTCTGTAAGATACAGGAGTAGACAGATAGAAAAAAAAATATCTGTACTGAGATGGAGCCTCAGTGGTCCCCAAACTGTCCACAGGATAACCCTATGTCAGAAAAAGTTACGAGTGAGCACAAGAGAAGACGAGCATTGAGAAAGATGACCTCTGCTGGAGACTGAGATCTGTAGAATATAATAGTAAACATGAAGGGTGAGAGAGAGTTGAAGAAGAGAGGAGGAGACAGGGAAATGCCTGGGAGATGTAAGAAAGTATATAATATGAAAACAGTTGAGTAGTCAAACCTCTGTCTGACAGTGCAATATAGGCAGACAAGGCAGATATTAGAAGAGGAGAGAATGAATTTACATTTTAAGCATTCCCTCATCAGTTAGCAATTTTTTTTATTTCTTACTCTGCCTAAGGATAATCCCTTTGTTGTCTCTCACTATCCTTGAATTGCAATGTCCTTCTCAATCTGATCATCCCTGGCCTGCTCTCTTACCATTCTTAATGTTAGCATCCTTCTTATATTTTCCCTTAAATATCTCATGCTGTCTGTGCTCTTCTTTAAGCACACACTTTGGACTATAAGTGATGTGCAAGCACTTGAGTTAAAAGGGAAAGTATGAGGATAATTCTTAAGAGAATTTTATTCTTCCTTTCTATTCTTCTTTAAATATTTAGGATTTTATGTAAATAGAAAACATTCACAGTCAAATTTTTGTTATAAATTGGCTGGAATCAAACTTAAATTAGGACAATGATATATATGGTCAGGTCTGTTGAACATTTGCAGATACAAAATGTATTATTTCATTCGCTAAAACTTGCAGGAGAATTTAGTGAAACTCCTACTTAACAAAACAACATTAAAAGACATTGCCACAATAAAATATTTTTTTTCACCCTAGAAGTAGCTTCACAATACAACTGTCTCCATGTAGAGGAATGCAATGATGGGAATAAGGATAAAGACAAGAGTCAGGAAAAATATTAATAGATCTGTAATGATAGGAAGTTTATTCTAGGGTTGAGGTAAAACTTAATGGTTCATAAATAGCAAATTCATTATGTTTTTAATACGCAGGTTATATTAACACTATATAACATCTTTATAGTACCATTAGTACCACTTAGTCCTAAACTCAATTTGGAAATAAACATTTCCAAATCTTTCTCATGGAACAATTGGCCAAATAAATTCTTTCAAATGTAGATGGTATCTGATTAGTGCGTGGCTCTTTCAATCATAAACAGACTTACAAATGTCTTATGTCAACCCTCACACAGGGTTCTTAATGTTAACAAATTAATTTATTTTAAAGGCCATATCAAGGTGAAAACATGAGAGCCCTAGGCAGCAGGACAATGCATCACAAAGCCATTTCTCATTCAGCCACAGTAATGGCAAAGGATATGTTAAGACATAAAACGTGATATGGTTTGTTAAATATTCATTCATAATTTGCATTCATTATTAAATCATGTGTTAAAACTAATCTTTGAACTCAGAAATACATAACGTGTTGTAGAGTCTATCTGAAAACACAACAATAACTATTCTATGCTTTTCACGTTGCTTTTTAAAGATTGACTAGGATACACCAAAACGCTCATCATTAATGCTATTTAATTATTCTAAAGAGATTTGTTCTGCATTG
The DNA here is from genome assembly GCA_024606505.1 of Aquila spilogaster. NCBI lineage: Eukaryota > Metazoa > Chordata > Aves > Accipitriformes > Accipitridae > Aquila > Aquila spilogaster. The sequence goes on along the minus strand of JANHGO010000020.1, from coordinate 21,783,460 downwards.
ATGCTGATTTCAATAATTTATTCTGGGCTTTAGGTCAACATAAAATAAATACCTGTTTGGGAGATGGTCTGTTCTATGATTAATGACAATTTAGCTCCCCCAGCACTCCATGGCAACACCGTAGTTCATTGTCTGAAACGCTCACGGTGCAATGCGGTAGCTCTAAGGGTTATTTTGCAGGGGTCCCTGACAGTTTGCTCATGATAGCAGTGAAGCTTGCTTTTCTACATGTTCTATTTTGTTGCTTCTGATTGCAAGGGAATTTCTTTACATGACACAACAGCTTAAAAACTTTGAGTATAGACAGCTATACTGACTAGAATGTAGTCTTTGCTGAATTTCCATAGAAATGCTATTCAATTTGTGCTTTGCACACTGAAAAGAAAGGCCTGTATGAGAGGGCTGAGTGTGACAGAGAAGTGATTTGTGTTATAGGAGACCAGGAGCTACTCAACGAACCATGTAAAAACAGTTCATTAAAATGTTTATGTGCTTGGCTGGCTAATGCAAAGAAAGCTTTATTGCAGTCTTATAAAACCTTAGTAACTTCAGGTTGAAGTCAGACCAATGCATCTGTAATAATTCAGAAAAATGCTCAGTGCTGGTTAAGAACCACCAAAAAAGAGGACAATATTCTTGAAGCCTTTCTTCCAAAGTAAACCACGTTTTAGTATTTAACTCGTATAACTACAAACCTTCCTTCTTTGGGAAAGATTTCTGACCAAGGCCACTATCTGGATTCCCCTGCATCCTTCCAACCCTGAAATGTCAGTTAGGGGGAATCTCAGGTGTATGATGCTTGTCAACTCCATAGCACGAGCACTGAGGCATCGTGAATGTGTGGGATGTGCTTGAAGTATGCATTGTGTCCTGTGCGTACGCTATACACTTGACCTTCTGTACAGTTCTAGACAGAGTTCTGGTTGTCCTAATCTTGAAGACTGTAGCGAAGAAGAAAGAAATTTCCTGTTTAACTGTTGATTTGTCCTTTAAGTAAGCACTTAACTGAAAACAAAGATGTCAAAGTGAAATGGATTTTTAAAAAATATTTAGACACCATGAGTTATTGAGAAGTTCCTGAACAGAGAGCACAACTGGTATCAATGCTATGGGATTAGTTTTAGTGAAAGCAGAGTGCTTGTGAAAGGAGGTTTGTTGTTCCCTGTCAGCAACACTGCGAGAAAGCTACAAAGCTGCTGCAGCTTTTCATAGCAGCTCAGCAGGAGGCTGGTAAAGAATGTGAAGAGCCTCAGTCTCTTCAAAAGCTGCACTACCTAAGAACCCTGAGAAGAACAGAGGGAGCTGGCTGAGAAACCTCCCCTAAAAGCAGTACCTTAGTTGAGCAGTGGGGAACCTACTCTTATTACTCATATTCTCCTGAAAATACTGATAAGAGAGAAGTTTCTTGAAAAGATGCCTAGTTAGAGCAACCCTCTGATTCCTAATCAGCCACAAGCTCTCCCTATCCTCCAGGAGAATATGGACCATCAATTTCCTCATAAGATGAAGGGGAGGCAAAGCAATAGTTTAGCATCCTATGCATTATCTCTCTCTTTATGATTACAAATAGAGCACTTAGGTTCACTGACCCATATCTCATACCAGACATCAGTAGCCAGGTCCGGATTTCGGTTATTCTTCCAGCACTGGATTATGTCTTTGTGATCAGAATCAAATTTACCTAATACAATTCCTTGACTGTGACATTTCTTACTGGCACTATATGTTGCACAGCCAGAGCTTCGAGCTGTAAAGCAAGTGCCCTCAAGCCCCAACAGAAGAGTTGTCAGGGCTATACTATAAGCCTCCGAAAGGCTGAGGGGATGCTCTCTGTTGGGTTTAATTAAGCTGTCCTTCTGCTTGCAAGTTTAAAAAGGGAAAAGCTAGTTTGCACTCTGTGTGGCTTTCCCAAACTCTTTCAGATGTAGTTGCAGGTTTAAATGACCCTCAGTTCTGCAGGATATCAACTTGATGTGTATAAATGATTGCTAAACATTTTTTACAGCCCGTTAAATGGTAAAGCTAAGAAAAAGTTATACATAAATGTTGATTAAAGTGCTTTTGTACAGAGGGGTCAGAGACATTAGCGAGTTAAAAAGAGAGTGTGAGCTCTGCTGCAGTACTTCTATCCTGTACGCTCTATTTCGCATAATTGATGCCGCATGGCTGCTCTTAGGGTTTATGCCAGGTTTCAAATTGCAAATATTAAAATTCATTTAGAATCAAGTGTGCTTCAGTAAGGATACTATGCAGAATGCTCAGCAATGTAGATTGCTGGTATTATAATGGCAATGATTATAAAAGGAAAAACTTGAATGACCGCAGTAACTTGTAACTGTGTGGTAAGAAAGGGGAAAATATCAAGGTGTAAAACCTCAGGGTAATAGTAAATCTGAAATAGATTAGTGTGGACGTTCAAATGATAATTGCTGGTAATTTTGTTTTTGTTATAATTTGTGGTGTTTTTTTAAATAACTGACAGAAGACATAATGTATTTTTCAGGGCTCTGTGATCACCAGCCAACAAATGGCATCTGTCACCAAATATTTGCAGCTTCTGCGAGTGAAGAAGGTACGGTGCTGTTAGAAGTACAGGCTGACAAATGTTTGGAGTGTACAACAGTGAGAGTTTTTGGCTTAATAATGTGATGGCTGGGTATCTGTAACAGAACACTTTGTTCACCCACTTCTACAGAGATGAGGAGAGGAAGTAAATATTAAATTCTCAACCGTTATCTGGATAACAGTGCCTTATGAGCTTAAGAAACATAACTTTTGATTATCAATATGATACTCTCGATTTTTTTCTTTAAATAATTAGTAATATTAAAGTAGAAGTATAACTTGGTAGAGCTGCTATGCAAGTACAGTTATCTATGAAATTCATGAGACTAGAATAATATTGGTCCTTGCTATTTCTGTTAGTTTCAGAAAGTATTCAGTATGAAGTGTGCACAAACCCATCTGACAGTGAATACAAACTATGAGCTTTGTATATATTGTTGAGCATTCAAAGCATAGAAGCAAGTATTAGTTTGTACCAATTCAAGCAGGATTGCAAGCAGTCATTTTTAGTGAAAAGTTCAGCGTTTCATGGACACAACTCCTGCACTATCCAGTTCATCTACAGAGTATTTTTTAATTGGGTTTGTTTCTTAATGTAAAAAGCCAAAATACAGAAGCTTTATTTTTCTGAACCCTTTTTTAGGGTTTTTACACGTTTTCATTCTCTGGAATGCACCAGTTCAGCTGATGCTTTCAAAACCAAGGGATTTCAAAGGTGTGTTCAATTTCAATGTACGCTCTCAGAAAATGCACATACTCTTTGTCTAGATGGTAGACTTGTTTGGTGACCACTTATTTTTGTTTTAAAGATAAAAAATTGTTTTAGTTTGTAATATCATCTGCCAAAATATGTGACACTGAATTAATGTGCTTCCTATGAAAGTGAGATGTTAAGCTGAAGTACTTTAAAACATTGCTAAGAAAGAAGGCATTCATTTTGGGGGTGTTTTTTTTTATATATAATCTATTGGTAATATAATCTTAATGCAATTTAATTTCCCTTTCTCTCTGTGCACAAACAGGATCAAAATTCTTAATGCTATATGGATTTTTTTTCAATTTAGTAAAGAGAAGCTAAATTGATTTTGAATTTAGACTAGTCATCATTAGGGTACTACTTCTAAACTGCTTCAAGCACGACACAACTTTTTGGCTGCATAGGACAATACAAGTTAGCAAAAATGAAACTGGAATCTGAAACAGACAAAATCTACAAGCAATAGATCTTATTATAGGGGTAAAGCGATAGGGAAAGCGACAGGAGGAATTGAGAATACAGTATCTCTCTTAACCAGGAGAAGCAGCAGTTTTTTTCTAAATTTTGCAGAAGATCATTAAGACAACATCATCTCGCTCATACAAACCAGCTCTTCATCTGACTCTTAAAATTAACTCCAAAGCCCTGTTACTTGGGCAAGATATTTCTGGAATAAGTTTCATTTAAGACAGCACAACAACAGTGAAGTTAGAAACGTGTTCGTGTCTTTTTTTTCATGACTAGCCCATGTCTATTCTCTATGAAATTGATGTCAGAAAAGTATTATATATTTTCAGTGGGAAATAGAAGGCTGCCCTCTACTATCCTTGTCAGGACGTCGTATCCCTTTAAT
>JANHGO010000020.1:21768083-21778804 GCA_024606505.1 Aquila spilogaster | reverse complement strand
AGCTAATGTAGTACTTTAATATCACAGGTTACTTTTTTATTTACCATTTATTAGTAACTGACAGTCAATCATCACCACATCATAAACAAATCACACAGGATTCTATAAGAACCCTGAAGTTTCAGAATGGATGTGCTGCAGCTCTTACACGTGCTCCATAATGAGCTAAACATCACAATTATTTTTTAACTGAGTAATCCTGTAAGTCAGGGTTCTTGCTTTCAGTCCATCAGCCAAAGAAAACGTTCCATGTCATGAATACAATTAGTGTTGCACATTATGCATACACGTGTGAGCTGACACATGAATCCATTACAAGTAATACTGAAGAATGTTTTTAAAAATACAAAGATGATGCAGATAAAACACAGTGCACAGGAACTTGCGGATGCTGATGAATGAGTTTCTACAGGCTGGTAATTAAGTGCTCTTAAATTCAGCCAGTTTTGTGTTAGCATTACTGTACTTCACAGACTGAGAATTAAGTGTAGCCAGTAAATGTGGTGGAGCTGACCATGCTCTTGAGGCATTGAAACCTCAATATATTTCTTGTGATAAGAATGATTTATTTAATTTTCTTTATTGTGCTATATGATTAAAAATCTTTAGGACGATCCTTTTTTAGATCCGCTGTCAGACTGACTACCCCTGGTTTTGTGTTTATCATCAGCTCTTAGACCAGAATCGCAGCACAGCATCTGAAGTTGCTTGTGTTTGCAAAATTAAGCACCCATTGAAACTTGGACAGTATTGGCTCTTTGGACTGAAACTTACAGTTTCCCCAAGATCCTAAATACACTGTGGTCTTTTAATTGCAGACAAAGTCTTTGTTTTTCAGTACTAACTGTAAGGAAAGGATTAGTGATCAACATGGAGCTGCCGTGCTGTTTAATATGTGGTGGCAATAAACTACATCAAGATGTACGGTACTTTCAGTCACTTGAATGGCTTCTCAGTAAGTCTAATAATTTGCATCCTGGCATACCTTAGTCCTATTAGAATGTCTCTTTAAATTAAAATTTCCTGCAATCCATCTCTTACAGTGAAAAATACTTCCTTCAAGAAAAACATAAAATCTTCAGAAAAGACAAAGAAAAACCCTCTGCTTTGCTGTTAGTGTAGAACAGGAAATCTCTTCTGTTCAGCATTGTTTAGTCTGGAGAACCTACAGATACACTTGGCCATTTCCAGATGTAAATGGAATGCTGTTGATTTGATTTGTCTGAAGAGACTAAGTTAACAAACAGAACAACCAACCCCAATCACATTGCTGTTAGACTTCGTTTTCCCTACAATTATTTTACAGTTCTTTTAGGTCATATAAAACTCATCAGTTCATTTGTATATTTACTGACCCTGTCATGGAAGAGGTTTTTCAAAGAAAAGAGCCTGAATCACTGCGGTCTGCTCCTGTAGCTAGCTCAAGTAACTGCTCATTGTGCCATGAACAGTCCAGTGAAGATGCTCCTGAATCTCTAAACATTATTGGTAATATGTAAACATATCGTAGAAGGAAGACACTGGTAGAGAACTGTGTTCTCCCTGTTACTGTCCTTGCTTTTCAACAGCTCTCCCTCTAAAGGCACAGTGTGTTCAGTGCTCCTTTGAGTGGTCAACAAAAACAGAGTTTAAATGATGCTACGTGCTTTCTTTTTTTAAATGTTATGTGATATTCTGTCATGGCACCTTTTAAGGGCATTTTCTTCTGGGTAGATTAAAAATGGATTGAACTGCAGATAAAAACCTCCAGATTGAAAGGAGGATTTAATATCACATGCATTCAGTTGATTCCTTTCTCGTGCAGAAATCCTATTCATAGACTCGTGGAAGCTGTGGAACTGTTTTTCTTCACTGCTATCTTTCAAGAATTCTTCTGCTGGGTAGGCTTGGAACTATGATCCTGGCATTTAGCCCATCTTGTCCAATCTATTTTTATTGCACCTGTTGAAGCAGCCTCGTACCATCTCCTTCACACTTTTCTGCTTCTCTTCTTGTTTGACTCCTTCTTTCCCTTTTGTTCTTGCCTCTCCTTGTGGACCTGCAGATAATGTTGCTTCCAGGTGGCTTTGCATTTCATGGAGTGGCTGCTTTTATTCCATACTGCATATGTAATATTAAGGAGGATGACAGCATAAGAGGAGTAGGAAGGTGGGCACAAAAATGGTCTATGATGCTTATGGATGGTCAGTAATGGTGACAATGATGAAAAAAGCACTGAAAATATGGAGAGAAGATTGTGTGTATGGTGGTGGGGGAATAAGACTCCTGGTAAGGAAACAGGCAGAAAGAAAACAGCTGAGGAAAATATACTGAGGTCTGTGTGTATGTGTAGGAGTGTGGTGTGTTTTTTTTTTTTCCTCTTATGCTGCTTGACACATTGACTATTAAATAATATTTGGAACTCTGTCGATATCAAATGGATGGCAACTGAAAGATATGAACAGCTGAGAGAGGTGGTGCAAGGGAAAGTGAGATGAGTATTCGGAATGTAGAACTTAAATCACTGCTTTTCATAAAATATGCTATTTGAGCACTTTGTTCCATTTGCAAACGAATGCAGGAATAGTCTTTACTGTTTTTTTTCCTTGTCACTTTACATTTGCTTAGCTGAACAATGAATTATTTAGAACTCGGCAGAAATATCAACTCAGTTCAACAGAAATGGTGCATCAGATTTTCAGACAGGTTTTCCCAAGGAACAATGAAAATGTTGGTTGTTTTGGGGTGCAAATAATTTGTTTTAACATACTCATCCTTTTAAAATTCACCATTTTAAAGTACACCTTTATGACGGCTTTAAAAACTCCAACAGGAAACAAAATGAAATTTAGATATTCCTTCCACCTCCTCTTCCCAAGGAAATGTTTTTGTTTATTTTGCCATGAAAACTGAGTTCATACACGTTCTGGATCCCGAAGTAACAACCGGTTTTGGTGCCTATTTTCAGACAGTGAGTGCAAATTAATTATTCATTGAGCTCCACAGTCAAATGAGCTTTTTTTTAGTAACGAAACATGCTATACATTCTTTTTGTTAACTGTACCTGAGATGCTATTTTATCCTTAGTGTATCTCAATTTTTTTCTAAAGGTCAACTACTGTCAGCTAAGCAGTTTCAGATGTCCCTGTATAGTATACAAGAAGATCATGAAGCGTCCTTCAGAGCATGTAAGCACAGTGGTTTGACTGTACCCACACAGTTGAAAGCAAAATTTCAAAGCCATATTTGCAACCATCATGCAGTATAAATCTAAATGGCAGAGATAACTTGATTATGTGTGAGCAATCAGAATCCATCTCAGCTTTCACAATCACGTGCCTCTTCTGGCTCTTAAAAGAACTCCAGTTGTAAACTGAACGTATTTGTTACGGAACAATCAAGAGAATGTAAGCATGACCTTTGGAAACTATTTTCATACTTATAGATTTGGGATAAATTTCTAAGTTTCTTTCTCAAAACAACATATTTGACACCTGGAGTAAAATTTGGGAACATCTGGCCTTTTTCTCTTTCATGTTATGAAAACCAGATCTTATCATGAAAACAAGATTAAAAGACAAGAAGAAGCAGCCCTCTTCCCCCTCCCCTCCACACCATTTCTGGGTAGTTGCTCATTTGGCTAAGAGTTTCAGATTAGTGAACATAACATCAATAAGTGAACATATGGCTTTGAATAAAGTAGTGTATGATCATAGGCCCAGCAGAGGTTTCCTGGTTCAGCAAAAGCAGTTGGAATCTAACTCACTTTGAAATTCATTTTGAAATGACTACAACCGAGATGTTCAAAGCAAATCTAGACCTAAATGTTTATTTCCACCCACAGAAATTCAGAACTGTGCTTTCTGGTAAGGAGCAGCATGACGATAACTTCTGGTAACAGTATTTTGTATGAGAATGGCTTATACTCATTCTTATAGCTCTTGTTGATGCAATAATTTCAGGAAGGCCGAAGATATAGTGATCTTTCTTTAATCTTAAAAGGTACAGTACTCTAAAGAGTTTCACTTACCTAGCGCTGGAGTGACTACAGACAGCACTTACGGCTGCCTTGTCCATATGCACTTTTGGATCCTTTGTATCAAAAACTGCTGTTTTGTGCCAACAGCCTTATTCTTACATAGGCAGAACTCCCCAGTGAAAGCCCAAAAGACATTCAGCTTTTAGTGAAGAGCAGTGTCAGGAATCTAAAGTGATGGAAAAGATGTATTTGAAATGAGGCCTCTGATGCTGTGTTTCTCTTGCTGTGCATCTCTACATCTAACCCAAACAGAACCCATCTGATGTGAAAAATGGAGGGGAGGATGTGGCAGAACTGTTCAGCCACATAATAAGATTAGCTCTATGAGAAAAAGTGTCCATCATGAATCCTTCTGACTGGAGAGAATTTAGATGGAAAGCAATGAGTTGTTTTTTTTAGGCTACTAATGGAACCTAGGATGGATAACCCTCTAGAATGTGTGAAAGTATAGGTGTATTTTTACATCTTCTGAATGCCTAAGCTGCATAAATTCTGTTCAGAGTTATAGCTAAGAAATGAAAATAAATACAACGCATTCAATCACTAATGATAAGTAGTTCTGTTATGTTAAAACAAGAATATTTAGGATGAAGTCTGAGAAGCTCTTCTAAATGTGAAAAAAAATCCTATTGATTTGAATGGGCTGCAGATCCCACACAGATGTTTTTCAGCCATTGGCTTTAGATTTATAGGGTCTGCCTATTATTTATAAATAAAAGAAGTTCAGACAAGTGTATATCACACTCTCTACAGTTCACTGAAGATTTTCTGGGGCCTACAGATTAAGGTTACAACTTCTCTCAGGCTTTAAGTTACCACATGGCAGAAGAGAGGGCAGTATCCAGTAGCTTCTGGCCTTGGCATCTTCTGCAATGCATGTGCTTGTTTGTGTATTTGAGGTGGAGAAATGCTTACAAATATAAACTTGTAATTAACGGTAATACTGGGATTGCACTTTGACTGTGTTCTAGTTATATTACAGAGATCTTACAGTTGTTCTTACAGTACAATCTGCACACCAGTAATTACAAAGAAGCGGACTTTTTCCTCCTGTACTCACACTTCAAAACGTAAAAATACCTGTGAGTGATCTAGACTAAATTGGCTAACTGTGGTGAGATGCTGATAAACATAAGAAACACAGAATTTAGCTTGATGTGGTGTGAATCAATGTATTTTGCACCACATAACTCACCACAAATAGGCTTCATGCTTATTGTGTGCGTTAACTTGTTTAGGGCGGAGCAGAACAACATTTAGAAGAAGAAAGTCATTTAAAACTTTTTTCAATAGAAAATGTTTTAGATGTTATTGAAGAATGTGAATTAATTATTTGGGTGGAATATAACGTATTTCCCTGCATGTTCTCTAGCTCACTGAAGTGCTTGGAGGAATTTTTGTAAGATGAGAAAGTATAGTTTAAAAACAGAAGAGGTATCTCTGAGCTGATGACTAGCATGAGAGACAGACGGCAGCTGGAAGAAGTTATAGGCTGCTAACAACATGCAGGTAGGGTGAAATTTGCAGCTCTTTTCCAACAGCCGGACTTCCAAGTGTAATGCTGCACAGAAAGACACTTGTACAGCAGCAGTATTAAGCAATGGAATAGCAAGACCATTATGTATTAGCTGTGTCTTAACCCACTGAGAGTGTGTGAACAACAGAATGAAAAATGGGACAAAAGCATGGCAGTCTCCTCTCTCTGTCTCTCTGCCTGGAGCTGTATTTGTCGTTAGATGTTTAATGTATATTCTAATTAATCTGATTTATAAAGCAATATGGCTTCATGCCTTGGCTTTACATGCGATCAAGATGCTACAGGATAATATCTTCACTTGTAAAGCATATCTGAAGAGAAGAAGCAGGTCACTCAAAAGACTTGCTACCAGCAGTGGAGGATCTTTTTATGACGTAACATTTCATTAAAAAAAAACCCTATATATATATATATTCTGTACTCTAACTGTAGCGCTCACAGACTTTTTAAAGTATTCATATTGTCATCTTCAAATGTGTGGAAATAAGCACCCTAATCACCTCAAAACAAAGAAAGAAAAGAAGTAGTAGATCCACACAGGCTTACCCAATTGCTCCAGCAGGATTCTGCTAAGGTGGTGATGATGTACTTAAGTGAAATCAGAAATTCTGCTGTACAAAAACATCAGATTTCCCTATTATTCTAAAAATACCTTTTCATGTTGAGGTTATTGCTGACTTCTAACTAAAATGAACTTCAGGGTAGCAGAAAGAGATATGGAAGGCTGGTTTGCTAAAGGCTGTGGAGAATCTGAGCTGCTCTTTCAGTACACCAGATCTCAGATATTCTACTGCGTGTGTCATATAGTTTCATCTGTAATTTCCTGTGTGGCTCCTTAGCAGCACGTGTTTCTGAGGAGAACAACAGCAACTTGATTTTTTTTTTCCCGTTAAGTTGTGAGAATTATGATAGCAAGTAATTCACTCAGCTAAAATCAGATTCCTCAACTGTTACCCCTCCTTTCCTTCGGAGAGGCTCAACCCGTGTTTCAAAAAAAACCAAAAGCCAGACTTTTCTGTCTCCAGCCATGTGCTGGCATAACTTTCATTGCAGCTTGGATTTATCTTCGTGGCAATTTGTACAAAACAAATGCTGAAGAAAAACATTTGTACGCTTCATTTATTACAGGGATTCTTGTTGTGGAAGCCAGAGTGATACTTTGCCTGCACATCTCTACTTCATCCACGCTACTGGAAGTGCCTTTCTAACACAACTGATCTAAGGAAGACTCATCTGGTTCTACACACAACTGAGGTAGAGAGGAATCCATCTGCGATGTTCCACCAAAGAGTTCTGGTCAGTAGGTTGTGATTTGCTCCATTGCCTTTGCTACATCTGTTTTTTTAATGACCGGTTTTCTGAGGATCTGCTAGTTCGACAGCGCTGCCAATATTTTGCTCACTTTTTCATTTCTTTTTACACTTCTCATCTGACTCAAATTTGTGTTGTCCCCTCCTGTTTGCCAAGCCTGCCTACAATAATTTCAGAGGTAATGACAGGAGCTGAAGGGACAGCAATTGAAGTCAATGGTACACTGTGTTAGAAACCTCATAGTACTGCTCCAGATATCAAAACTGTTAACAGTAGAAATGAAGTTTTTACTTCAATTAACAAAGGAACTTTTTCATATATGCAGAATTAGCTCAGGACTCCTATCTGTGATCTAGTACCTTTCGCTCTCTTGCACAGCAGAAAATTACTTGCAATTAACTTTTTCTTTTCAGTGATCAACTTTTTTTAAGTTCATAGTAGAAGCAACACTTTAAAATATTGTTGGATTAGGTATTCAGTAAGAATGTATTTTGATTTTAATTACACATAGCTTTCACTTGAGTATTTTGCTAATATGTTTAATTGACCCGTTGAAGTATCCCTGTATGACTTCTACAGTTGAGAATTTTTAATCTCTTTTTAGTTGTATCAAACAAATGAAAGAACGAAGGGTTGAAGATTAACAAGAGAAGGGTTATTAAGTAATTCAACATAGCTGAAAATAGGTATGTTGAGAAAGTGCTCAGATTGGAAATATTAAAAGCACTGGTGTAACATTCTCTGCTACACCACGAAATGATTGTAACTCAGGGTGTAATGCTGAATGCAACATGCTGCCTACAAAAGGAAGCTTTTAGAAATATCAAATAGACAAGAGACAAATCTTAAAACTGAGGAAAAAAGCTTCTGATTAAAACAAATGACAACGAGACAACAAAAACCAACCTTGAAGATCTCTGCTGCCCTAAAGCAGAATAAGCTCCTGCTAATAGCATCAGCTTGCAGTAGAGCCACCCAAACTGGAACAGATCCTGACAAACATGCTGAGGATGAGCACTGTCCACAGACTGACATATTCAAGACAGCAGGATAATTCTGTTAGGGCCTGCCATGTTTGAGAGCTGAGCAGTACATTTATGCCCTGCATAGAGCTGCAAAGAGAACTGTCATTAAGCAGAGATCCCATTCTTCAGTCTCCACAAAGCAGACTCCTAGCACGGCTGAAAGTTTGTAGCTGCCATTTGATGTCTCACTGAAAAGTGGGATTTGGAAGATGACAATTGTGTGCTAGGTTCTCTCTTCTCTACGCATAGCCTGTTTTTTTCTGCCTAAAATATAACCTCTTCAACTGCCTTATTCTGTGCTGATATGCAGTTAGCTTCCTCTGAGTCTTTACAAGTGAGATGGAAATATGTACCAAAGAAAAGGCCTCTGTGCTTCTTACTGCAGGATTTTTTTTTTTTTAAATCCCAATGGTTGCAATTTTATGCAGAACTTTTTATTATTCCAGTGCAGTGTAATTCCCAGGTGCTGGGGATGCCTGACCTCCCAGAGCAGCTGAAGGGCTGAGGCAGCCACCTGCAGAACCACAGTGTGGGTAGCACCGTATTGCTGCCACAGCACCAAAACAAAACACAAGTCTTGTTGAAGAATTAAGGATGCCCACAGCACTTCTTATCTCTAGCAGTGACATTTTTATAGGACTTGTTATTAAGCTCAGGAAAAGCAAACACTTGGTGTGCCAATTTAAAGTCTGGAATTTTTAATTATTTGTTTTATTCATTTATTTCTTTATTTTCGTAGGATCAGTGTATATCCAAACCTAGGTGGCTAACTGGCTTGTTTACCTGTGGTTATACGGAATGCATAGAGCCTGGAATGCAATGAGAAGCAATTAAAATATTACTTCTGCACTTCCTGGAAAAAAAATAAAGCATTCCAGCGTGCCAGAGAACTTGAACTTATACATTCTAAAACACAAATAGTAAACTCCGGTGTTTAGATGGACAGTTCTGGCAAGACTCCTCACTCACAGAAGTACCTGAATAACAGGCAGTGCACAGTTATACTAACTGTTCGGTAGCCTCAGAAAATTGCTTTTTTTTCTTTTTCTTGCTCATTTTCTGCCTCTTGCCGTGGCATCTCCCCGTTCCAGCTTCTTGCCCAGGAGGGAAATCCCAAAACTCCTAAGAACTTGAAAATGGAGAAGATGAGGGGATCTAAAGGCGTGCACTCCATCCTTCTCCTTTTTCTTTTCTAGTATACGCATACAGCAGGTCCCAGTCACACTCATAAATAACATGGTTTAAATAACCTACGTATTTTCATTCCTTACAATTGTATTGTTAGTATCAACATGAAATGATGTTGCTGACAGCGTTCGGTAGTATAAAACTTGAATCTTTAAAAGCTTTGTACTAAAGCATTTTGTGGATTATTTTTTCCGGATCAGTTTAAAAATGCCTGTGGTGCTGCCAATGTCGCGCTATATATTGAACAATGTGATTAATCAGCTGCCAGCAGCCTATGTTCAATGCTTTTTATGATGTGCTTATCTTACTCCCTATAACCTCGGTATTTACCTTTTATTTCAGTGTAACTTTAGAGGAAGTTTTCAATCTTTTTTTTTCTTCATAGTATAAATACAGATTTTGTATGATACTGTGAAAGGAGTCAGAATGGTCCATGGGCATTGTATTTAAAGAGAGAACTGGGACTTCATTCTGTAAGTAATTATGCCTGTGTATAATTCCCTTATCTGAGTGGCCAAGTCCCTGGGTTCTGGCTGTTCTGTTTACAAATATGCAGCATGACATAAATGAGGTACATTTTATATGAAGACGCACTTACAAATGTGGCTGTATATTCCCTGAATTGATTTTTTGTCTTTTTGATTCACTGACATAATCAGTAAATAACTGAAGGGAAGTATTGGATTTATTATTATTATTTTTTTTTAACAAAAGACATGAAACAAAATCACTGTTTCTACCATGGATTTTTCGCTGGCACTGGGCAATCAAGGAAAACACTCCATGTGAATGACCTCTCTTATTGCTCCTTGCCTAATGAAACAGTGATTTTGCTGGTGGGCAATTCCAGAACTACTTCATCTGTCTTTAGGTAATTTGCACATAGGATTAAAAATATACATTTGTTTTATTGATACTCCTTTAAATTCATTTGCATTTTTTTTTTAACAACTGTTAACGTTGCCCATGTTTTTCAGTACCTGCCAGCAGACTGCAGGAACCAGGAACATGTTGCGTGGTTTGTGTGGGTTCTGGACACAGAGGTTTTGATATGGCAAAAAGGTTCAGGAAAACTCATCACAGTGAGTGTTTTATTTGTTTTTACCTTGTTTTGTCCAATACTGGTACAATGTGAAGAGAGCTGTTCAAAAAAGCTTTGATAAAAAATGTATGTTATTTGCATTATACCTTTCTGCACTCATATTTCTTGCTTTCTTCCTATTTAGATTTATAGAATAGTGAACTTGTGTGCATATATTTGCCAACAAATATGCAAGATTATATATACACACATGCATACATTTAGTAGGAAATCTGGTAATATACATTTTTTTCTGAATATCTTTTTTTTATCTTTTTAAAGAAAACCCCCAAAGAAGTAGAGACGTTTGCTCCTTCCTTTGCTATGGCATCTCTGTGTTCTCCTATTTTCTAATTTATTTGGGGTTTTTGTATGAAGACGATTCAAATATAAATTTTTTTTTTTCTAATGAGTGTTTTAGACCTCTTGGTGCTGAGTTTCTCATTGCCAAGCACCTGAATACCACAAATACTGTAGGTGATGTACTCCCACGTTATCAAATAAATGCTCAAGGTACAGCTTATAATGTTGAAAAATAGAAAAATAAATTGACCTTGATGA
>JANHGO010000020.1:21747690-21760291 GCA_024606505.1 Aquila spilogaster | reverse complement strand
GGCTTCCATGTATAATAAAGTTATTAACATTGTGCAAGTGTAAAACACTTCTGTTATGAAAGTGGTGTATTATTAAACGAATTGTTACAAAAATCCTGGGTAATTTCTCCCGTTGTCCCTCACCACTAAAAACTGAAACCTGAGCCCACTTGTAATCTCTTTTACTAGGTAAACTATCTTTTTTTTTTTTCTTACTAATCTAGAGTTTGTTCTCATAGAATCCATGTAACTCCATTAACTTTTTTCTTTATACTTGATTATGTATTTCACCCTATTTCAGTTTAAATAAGCAAACAACAACTGCGCTCTGAACACAGAACCCAGCCTGTTATCAGGGATGGAGTAGTCCATAACCACTGTGTTGGCTTTTTCAGTACCTTTTTTTTGTTGTTTTACAGAGGTTATAATTTACATTCTTTATATATTGTGTGTAGTAGAAGTTGCATATGTATTGTTCTGGCTGTTTGCTTTAACTTAATACTAATAAAACCCATTACTCATGAAATCATAAAGATATCACTTCTATTATCCAGTCACGCTCTTGAGAACCTATTAAGGAAATGTTATGAGTTAAAATTTAGAGAAGGAATAATATGATTTACTGGCATGTTTTCAGCTTGTTTTCTTTGTTCAGTTTCTTTTTGGGTCAGATAATTTCAATGCACTATTTTAGAAATCAGGGCTTTATCTCATACCTTCAGCTTCCAAGGCAAAAACTAACACATTTCCTTAAGCCAAAAATGTTCGTACAACTTCATCTTTTTAAATCTGTGTCTTTTTAAATATGGTTTTGGTTAAAAATATATAAATTGCATATTGTTAACTTCAAAGACATTTTGTAATTGCTGGAAATCCAGAATGACACGTGTATAATATAATTTTGTTCAAAGTAAAGATTTTAGAAAGTCCTCTTTTTTTTTTTTGTTTTTTGTTTTGTTTGTGTTTTGGTTTTTGTTTGTTTGTTTGTTTTTCCCCTGCTCTAACTTCTGCATTATAAGGAAAGCCTAATAAAAACGTTATAGCAAAATACTTAAAAGCATTTTAGGTAATCTGAAGATAGTTTGTGGACTTCCTTAATCTGTATTTTTCTTCAATTTTGCATGTAACCATAAGAGTAGCAGTGCTGAAAGTCTCAAAATGGTTGAAAAATACAGTATTGAAGAACAGAAGACAGCAATTTGAATCAAGGTAATGACATGGACAAGAGAAAAATTGTTGGCATGCTGAAAAGCAAATAAGGATGAAAACTTTCCAAAGTAAATATGAAATATGCTAAATGTTTAATATTCAGAACATCGCTAGGAATCATTTTGGAAAATCTGAGGGGGAAATTACTGGAATTTTGTATGTTTTTTTCCACAGTTTAGCGGTCACTCAAAAATGTTTCATAATAGAACAGAACTAGACCTTTTCCTAATTTAATATGGCATTGAAATTTATTTTTCTTTAAATAATGAAGGTTAAGGATTTGGTAAAATGCGTAGAAATTAGAGTATGGCTTCACCTGCTAGATATTAGAAAGAGCTATGTAGTAAGTAGTAGTAACCCACATGGACAAAAGCTTTGTTTAGGGATGTGGCAGTGAGAAAAGGAAAACGGTAAGCAAAACGGCCCTTGAAATTTTTTTTCCACTTTAGTTGCTGGTTTAGTTTTTTGTTGTTTTTAAAGGAATTATGTGAGGGGGATGATAACCTGCTTCCTACCACTAACAGGAGTGTAAAGAAGAATTGATATACATGGTGATAGAAAATCATATGTAAACTGTTACGCTTCTTATTATAGCAGCTCACATAACTTGTTTTAATTTGGAACAAGTGCATTCTGGTACCCTAAATTGTGAATGTGACTGTATGCCCCAAGCCACTAGAAGTGCATGTCTGACTGCCTGCAGATAATCTCGAAGAGCTAGCTAAAATTTGTAGTAGTTCCTGAATTATTTAAATTGGACGCAGACTTGTGGGTAGTAGGTGAAATTTTAAAGTAAGAAATTGGTGAAATGAAAGGACGAGAAAAAATACATGGAAATACAATGGTACGACGCGAGATCACAATTTCAGGTTTATGGACTATTGATGGAAGAAGAGCTGCCTGATGCCTCATGGAGACCTTGAGAAAATACTGGAATAATGTGATGTATTCCATTAGTGGGTTTTTGTTGTTTCAATTATTTGGTCTCCCCCCTCGCCCCCAATATTATCTGTATGAAAACTGTGTATTTGTCTGAATGATGCTTCTGCTTTTCTTCCCACCAACTAGAAATCAGTGTTGTTCATGTGAAGTTGCAGTTGTTACTGTGGAAATGTTTGTTATACCTGAGAAGATGCGTGTGAGAATATGTAAGTTACTACCTTGCTGTTATTTATTTTTATTGTATGTGTTGAAGGGAGTCAGGTCACTTTAAAATGGAAGATTCTGTTTTCAGCCCCAGCTGACTACCAGCTGTAACCATTTGGGCTGGAATTTTCCAGGCTTTGTCTGTCTCACACTCCACACACTATCCTTCTCTGGGAAACTTATGCAAAATTGCTTATGTATTTCCTAAAATAAGATTAAGGAAGAAAACTTTATTGTTCCACGGGCCTTTTCATCTCATGCTTCTTTAAAAACAAATCAGAATCATTCTCCTCCATTCTAGGACTTTAGACTAGGTTGATGAGTGTCCCTTGTCAAATCACTGTTCTTGAAAACTTGATAATAATCAATTAAGAGTTTCTGAAAATGCTTTTACATTCAGGGATTTTAAAGTTTGGTGGCTATATCTCCAAAAATGACCCCGCCAGGGTAACGGATAGGGATATTACAGTCATTTGGTATGTTAGTCGAAGTGGCTGTTTCTTCTAATGTGACCTATATGGGGGCATATGTTGCGTATTCTCAGACTGGAATTTGTTTTCTGGCTTCTTACGTAAACTGTAGAGTCTTCACTTTTAATGTTCTTCTAAGGTGATTTTTATGCTTTTTTTTTTTTTTTTTGTACAAACGCTTAAGAAAATAAGGTATGCTATTGTGCACATCATTTGGAACACAGGATATATACCCTGTTTATCAAATGAACAGCTATGATGCATTTTGTTGTCCATGTTGTTCAAAACGTGTTTCTCGTGTCCCCTTTTTTCACTTGCAGTTAAAACCCAGATTTATTTCAGTGTTGTTTGTTTTCTCACAGACAGTGATGTCTGGCTACATTAGAAAAGAAAATATATTTTTTGATATTCTTATACTGATATTCTAATCTTATGGGTTTTATAGATACTGATGCTAAAAATTTACTTTTGGATGCCCAGTTTAATTTTGATACCTATGACCTGGAAGGGTAGGTACTGAACTTTCATCTCTTTGACACTGATTGAAGTTGAGTTCCTTAGTATAAGACCCCTGCTGTTTCAAACTGTCTCTGTGGAGAGAAATTGAGGAGTAGTTACTAGCTTAGTACATGTGGAATAGCTGATTGTCTAGAATCAAGTAGAAGCTGTGGGGCAGAGTCATGGGGTATTTTAATACCCTAAGGTGACATTCAGGAGTCTCAATCACTAGGTTGTCTTTTCCGTTTTCTTCTGTTCACTGAAAATCTGGCATCTGCAACAAGTGAAAACAGGTTCTGCAGACAGCAGCCTCATTAAGCATAGTCCTGCTTCATTCCCTGAGTGTTGTCCTATTTGTTGTGAATACAAACAGCAGGGCAGTGTGGCTTGGAAAAAATACTGTGTCATCATGTAATCAGTCTGTCATAATGCACATACAAGATTGGGGTGAATTGAGGATTAAAAGGAAGATTTAGTTCTGGCATTTTTTTAACTTATAATGCTTGATTTATCTTTATAGTAACATAAATTTTTGTACATAGCATGTTACTATATTTTCATATTGATACTTTTCAATATTTTGTTTTTATTAAATTTCCAGTGGATGTGCTCGTTTTAAACCCAAGGCTGTCCTAAGTAATGGTATGATGCTACACTAGAAAGCTGCCTGTGTACTTGGGGACTAGGTCTGAAATTTAATAAAATATTATCTAGCCAGACTCAAAATGAAGAAAGAATTAAGAATTAATTTCAGAATATATTTCTTTGATTATTTTAATATACTCTGTCTTACCTTAAAATGTATTTTAAATAGTCTCTTACTTAGTGCTATGAATATAAAAACATTTTGTGAACTAATGAGGCTTATAATGGTTATTATGCAGGATCTGCAGCAAGCATCAGATATTCTGTAGTAGCACATGTGCAACCTTTGATGCTAAAACCTGCTTTATCTAAAGCTAGGTCATTACCGTTCAGAATATTCTTGTTCTTGTTTAGAAGGAACCTTTACTTTGTGCTGTTGGTAAAAGAGATTTCATTTTGATTTTTCTCAAAGGCCAAAAGACTGGTTTTCAATTCCACAATTTCTCCTTACAGTGTGTACTTCTGTCTGCTTGTATTCTCTTCCCAGTGGATAGGAGGTTGCAGTCTTGACTGGGACAGGATGTCTGTGGGTGCTGGCATATGGCCAGAAATTATATTGATGATGGTAAGGATGGTTCAGTTTTCTCAAAGATTCTGAATATTTTTTTCTGGAGGGGGAAAAAAAAAAATCTCACTGGTGGGAGTTTCTTTGGATGCTCTTACATTCTGAGACGAGTGGGAATAAAACCAGGCTGAGACCTGTTTTGAAGAGTAGAATTTACAAAGAAATCCATATGTAACTCCCTGAGTGATGAGGTTTTAGAATCACTTTAATTTGTGGAATTAATTAATAAGGAAATATATAGATGTGTAATAAAACATTTTGCATGCTTTGCTGAGGTGCTTTAAATTATGGTGGGTAAAATATGCCTATGGATCTTCTTATCTCTGAAACAAAATGGATCTCTAGAATGAAAAATATATTATCTTAGAAAGTGCTTGGTAATAGTGGAAGATGAGACTAATGAGGATTCACTTATGCACCTGAAGAAGGTATTTATATTGTGTTAGCTATCTGCGTGGAGTTTGGTCAGGTTGGTGATAACATATTTACTTGTAGAAGCTTACAGCTCCATCGTGTCTTAAGGGGCAGTAGGCAATCACACAGTATTGGTAGAGAGAATATGGCCTTCCTTTTGCAGTTGGGCTGTGGTCAATGATTTGGAAGTGTGAGAGACAGCACAGCAAGCTCCATTTCTTAGAACACCTAAGTTTTTTTTTGAAGACCTGTTATTTCCAGGTATTGACTTACTTTGTGAAGATAAAATGCAGATACATGTGCTAGAATCCTCCTGTCTCAGGTCTGGCCAGCTTTAGTCTAGAGGGTTATTCAACAGTAATCCATGGAGATGTGTCACTAAAAATATTCAACCTGTTTAGCTTAAGAAATTTGTCAACCTTGGGAAGCAAGGTCAAATTACATCATGAAGCAGTTTATATACAGTTTATGTCCATCAAACCCTATAACTAAACATGTAAACTTGGTGATCTTAGTGTAGAGTTAAGTCTGTATTAAATGTGTAGGTGATTTAAAAGTTTATATCCTGAGCATTCTTAATTAAAACTTCTTTCCAGGTTTACTTTCTAAAATAGTCATTTAATATTAGTCTGGGGAGATGAGGGTTAAACCAATTACTCGTCTCGAGATGTTGGAACTTGGTTTTTTTGAGAGGTTGCAGTCATTTTTGTGTAGGTACACTAAATATGATTATTTATTTATTTTGGAGTTTAGAGAGGCATTTTAGAGTAAAAGTAGTTTCATATTTTGTTTTACATGGTTCTGGAAATCATATTTCACACATGTCATCTTAAGAGCGGATGGTAAATGGAGTAAGACTTCTGGTAGCTAAAATCATAATTTTTTACTATTTTTAACACCATATTTTGATGCTTGCGTGTTTTTTTCTTCTGACAATGGAGCTAAATTAAAACCTCTGAGAAAGAGGTCCCTCTAATATAGCATAATGAAGTCTTTAAATGGGTACAGTTGTAGGTCATGATGAATAGGAATGCAGTGACCTTTGTCTTAACAATGAAGCTGACACAAGCTTCTCAAAGAGCAGTTCTTTTTTTTTATGATTATTTCTCCGCGAGAAAGGACACAAATAGAGGATTCCCCTTCTCCCATCAGTGAACAAAATCAAAGGATTAGAAAATGTATTGTAAATTGTCAGTTTGCAAAATCTAGAAATAACATGGAGTTCTTTCTCAATATAGATATTTTTACAGGAATGATGTGTGGCAAGGAGTTGGTTAAAGGAGGAAAGTAGAGGGGCCATGTGACTGTTAAAGGGCCTTCTGGTTTCTTAACATACTCTGTAATAGTCTGTTTTGATTTTTAGATACACAGCAGTGAGGCATTCAAGATTACCAGTAGCTGCTTATAATTTTGAATCTAGAAAAATCACAAATCTTCATGTGATTCATTTTCCACTTTCTTTTATGTGTATCTGCAGTCTTGTGATGCACTGTGTTGAAATGTAGGAAGGCTCAAATTTCTTGGTGGCTTGTATAAAAAAGCAAAGCATTTTGCAGAAAGCACGTAAATGTTGTGGCTGTTTCCTAATGGGGAGACCCTGTTTCTCCATCCAACTTTAGCAGAGTTTTTTGAATTGCAGTGCTCAGCAATTTTCTTCAACCAGAGAGAATCATCTGTCATTCTTAAATAATGGCACTACCTGCTAGTTTAGGACTTTCTCAAGGTTTCAGCAATGTCGATCTGAATTGTGCTGTCTCTTGTAGAGGCCCGTGTAGCAGAGCAAACTCTAAAGTGTGTAGTGAAGGTAATGAATGAAGATTTGTTATTTTTTGCAAGAAGTCGTATCCATAGAACTAGTTCTCTATGATCAGATAATTTTTTTTTTTTTTTTTATCCTCTAAAGCAGTAAAAATAGGTTGTTGGATTTTGGGACTCTCCCCCCCCCCCCCGCCAGCTAAGGACCTGACTGCATCTTCTTTGGAAGAGCGGGTTGTTTCCTTGATGATGGTGGATGTTACTCCCGTAAGGCCACAGCCTGGGTGACCACCTGAATCAGGTACTTTAATTGGGAGTGTGCCTCTTTGAGAATATGCTTCATCAAAATGACGGCTGTTTAAAAAAAAAATGAAAAGATAAGTTTAGAGTATGCACATGTTATTTCAGAGCTTTGTAAACTAAAAGAGTGAAACAGCAGTTACCATATAATATCATAAGTCTTTAAAATGTATTCCAGGAAAACAATATGCTAATACCATATAAACAGATCTAGTGGACAGTGAGAAGTGACTTTAATATGCGAAGACCAAAAGATATGTGGAACAGTATGTTAATAGTTGGTTAGAAAGATTCAGTTAACTTGTTCTTCTCTACAAACAAGAAGGCTTATCCATAAAGCTTACTTTATAAGCTAGGACCTGGCTAATTTGATACCAGAGCCTTTTATTTTTGCAAATTCATATCAAATTCTCTGGGGGATGGAAAGCAGAAACAATGATTTTATTTTTTCCAGGGGAAAAAGTGTGCCAAAGAGTGAGGTAAATTCTTAGTGAAGATCAAGTGCTATGCAGTTTCTGCACATGCTAGCAAAGTTATGGTAAACCAATGATTTCTACTTTTTTACGTGCTAATATGAAACAAAACCTGCTAACTGCCATGCCTAGCGTTTAGCAGGCTGCAGAAGTGGCCTGATGGGAATCTCATGAAGTTCAGTAAAGTGAAATGCTCAGTCCTGCATCTGGGGAGGAATAACCCTATGCATCAGTACATGCTGGCGGCCAACTGGCTGGAAAATAGCTTTGCTGTGAAGCACTTTGGGGTCCTGGTGGACAAGCAGCTGACCAAGAGCTAGCAATGTGCCCTTATGGCAAAAAAGGCTAACAGTATCCTGGGATGCATCAGGAGGAGTGTTGCCAGCAGTCAAAGGTGTCCTTCTAATCTACTCGGCACTGGTGAGGCCACGTCCTGGGCTCCCCAGTACAAGAGATAAACAGACTTACTGGAATGAGTCCACTGCAGTGCCACAGAGATGATTAAGGACCTGGAGTCTCTTTCATATTAGGAGAGGCTGAGCAAGCTGGGATTGTTCAGCCTGGAGAAGACAAGGCTCAGGGGGATCTCATCAATGTGTACAAGTACCCGATGGGAAAGAATGAAGACAAGGGAGCCATACTCTTTGCAGTAGTACCCACTGACAGGACAAGAGGCAATGGGTGCAAATTAAAACACATGAAATTCCATCTGATCACAAGACTTTTTACTGAGGGTTGTCAAACACAGGAATAAGTTGCCAGAGAGGTTGTGGAGTCTCCATCTGTGGAGATATTTAAAGCCTGGCTGGACATGGTCCTGGACAGCGTGCTCTAGCTGACCTGGCTTGAGCAGGGGATTTGGACAAGGTGACCTCAAGAGGTCCTTTCCAACATCAACAATCCTGTGATTCTCTATAGTTTTGTTTGATCGTTGGTCTGTGCCAAACAGCAACGACAGATTTTATGCTGAATAGACAGTATTTGTCTCTAGGAAGTAGTACAATGGGGTGTCTGAAAGTGCATGGAATAATGAAACAAATGGGCTAGAGAATTCAAGATGTTGGGAATCTGATTACTGCAGTGTTAAGCAGTTACATGTTTCAGATGTCTAGCTTGGACACTTGAGTCTGCTTTAACTTGCAGGCATTTTCCATGACAAGTCTTCCTTAGTCTTTTATTAACGAATTAGGAAGAAAAGATAGTGAAAACGTTTTGAAATAAAATCCTGTTTGCTTCTTCATATTTGACTAACTTTCCTAGCTGACACTCACATGATTTGGGAGATGGTAATTGCTTTTTTCTTCTTCTCCCCCAAAGTTAGCTTAAATGGCCTGGCTTGAAGCTGCTCTTGTTCAGAGCTCATGCAGGAGAAAAGAAAAAAGCAAATCAGGGGGAATGCAGCTTCTGGTTTTAGTTCAGACTTTAACTTGAAATCTTTCTGCTGGGGAAAGGCAGGCAGAGAGCATTATCTTATCAGTCTGTTGATAAGTTGTAACAGTATTAGGCTGTTTCAGGCATTGCTGTTAGCTGTTCTGGTCACGGGCTTGGTTGTTGCAAAAGATTGTCTTGACTGGTTGAGTCAGATTTTTTTTTTTTTTTTTTTTTTTTTTTTGAAACAGAAAGCAAAAAATGATTAAAAAGGATGGGGATTAAGATGTATCTAGTGAATGGATGACAGCAGGAACATAAGTTTTGTATTCCAGATGTTTTTCAAGGCTTAATCAAAGCTGGATATTACAGCAATGTAATTTGGGTCTTCTTCAGTGGGTCTGGTCTGGCTGTTTCTCAGGATCAGGGCAGTAATGCTAAGTAATGTTGCAGTGAATCCTGGGTTTCCATGTGGTGATGGAGTTATCAATCACAATGAGAAGTTTCATACCTTTTGGACACCTATTGTTGGACTAGTTTTAAGTAATGGCTTTTAACAGAGGTCAGCATTTTTCTGGCATACCAGCAGTAGGCCTTTCATTTCTGTGCCCTACGCTGCTTTTGTTTGTTAGACTTGATTTCATCACAGTCCTTGGGTTTTATCAGTGGGTGTTGTTTGGACTAACTCAGTATTTCCATCTTGAATTTTTCTGGCTTCTATAAACAGTAAGTCTTTGTTGGTTTATGCTTACAGATGTATTTTTTTCATGCTTTTAAACCCTCTTCAGTGCATACTCTGTGTGTACTTAGTTTGTCAAGTATACATAATGTAAATGCAGTAAAAATTTCTGTGAAAATCCCTGATTCTCTGAGATGTTGCAATAGAAAGGTGTTATATTTTTTAAAGGGTAGGTACTGGACTAACATTCCACTAAAGTGTTAGAAGATACTGTCCTCTTTGAGATGCAGAGCCATATTATTGCTGAACACTGATCATTGATTTTTATGAAACTTTTTGCTCTGATAATGTGGAAAGTCAGCCCTTTATTCATGTGTGTCAGTCTGTAGTTACTGCATTTGGGGAGTTTGTCAGAAAATATTTAACAGCTAGCCTCAGGACAAATTTATGGCTTCAAGTTGTAATCTTGATGTTCTTGTACAGTTTTTCTGTATATGTTTTTCCTGTTCTTTTTTTCTTTCTTTTTTTTTTTTTTTTTTTTAAAAGGTAGCAGGCTGAGAAAACAAAATGCCACAAGGTGGACTTTCTATTGATGTTGTTGTAGTTCAGCAGCAGGTCTGAAGCCCTTGGATGATAAGGACCATTGTAATTTGAGCTAGCAGACTGAGTGATGTTAGTAGTTGGTTGTCACCCTCTGTGGAACAGGACCAGTGGAGAAAACATCTTTGCTAGTTGTTTCACAGGTAGATGCTGATATTTTTATAATGGTGTACTTGGTTATTTTGATCTTTAGTGTGGACCAGGAAGCAGTAACTCTAGCAGACGAACTCTTACTTGTTATCTTGGACTTGACCCTTGTTCCTTCTACCTTGTTCCAATCCTGCTTCTCTTAGTGCAGTTCTTAACTTGGTAAGCAAATACCATAGTCGTCTCATTCAAATCTCCCTGCCCTACAAGTCCTTGCCTCTCTTCTCTCTTGGCTCCCGCTTTGCTAATTTCATTCTCTTTTACGGGTACCCTTCTTCTGTCCTAATGTTGTTATTTCTGTTCCTGCATTGCTTGCCTGACCAGTTTCTGCATCCAGCTACACATTTTGTTCTTCCCTCCTGTTCCAGTTGCACCAGACTCCTTGTCCCTATTTGCTGTTTCCTTTTGTCTGTGTATAGATTTTATTTCTTCTGCATGAGATGCAAAGGATTGGTGTTTGCTTGCAACCTGGATGGATGTCTTACTGCTGCCATGATACAGAGCTGTTTTAACTGGCCTTTACATGGATAGTTTGGTTTTACCCCTCTTGGCAGGGCAGGAGGCACATATTGTAGCATACTGGAGGAATAGGGCCAACTACAGTTTTTCAGAAATTTCTATTATGTGGGTGAATTCAGGTGGATTTTCTTGAAAATAAGCAGCATTGTACCCCTGACACAAAGGATGCATTCCTATTGAAACTCAATCGTCTTTGGGAGTACCAGAGATTTCCAAAGAAAAAACCTTTTTAAATTTTTTTTTCTCTCCATAGTTAAGACAATGTATTTTTCATTAGCATTCTTCTTAGCAGTGAGCAGAGCTTTCTGAGTAAGCCCTGTATATATTTATTTTCATGCACATGTGTGCACAGAAAGCATCTGACAATGTCAAATGTTGTTGATGAAAATGTCAGCCTGAGTGATCAGCTTTGCAATCACAGGCTACTGACAACAAGATCTTCAAAGACTTTGGCGTAACATTTCAGAAGGCAAACTATACACTATTAATTATAGTAGACTGTATCAGTTGAATTAGTATTAAAGGCAATGAAGATGGACTGGACTTTTTACAACTCCCATTGAAGCATCAGGAATTGCATTGCCTTGGGCAGGTTATGTGACCAGATACAATAGCTAGTTTATCTGATGTTGCAAGTTCCATATTCCTATAGATGAGCTAGTGCTGCAAATTACCCAGTCATAATACAATAATCCATCAGACCTCTACTCCTTTTAAAGTCTACTTAATAGAATGAGCTGCAGTATAAGCAAGTTGTGTGGTTACATGTATGGAAGTCCCAGAAGGATGTGACTTGCTGGTTCCTTTGCCCCTCTGAAACCTTTTTTTTTTTTTTTTTTCCCATTTGCAATGGAAAATTTTAGCACGATATTTCATTCTAGTAAACATTTAACTTTTCTAAACTCTGTAGAAAAAGTAAATATCAAATTAATTCTCCCCAACCTTTTTTAAAATAATTGGACCTTTATGGAGGATATGTAGGAAAGGCACCTTACCCTTCTAGTAGTACCTGCAGCCAGAAATTAGTTTAGGTTTGCATGTTAAAATTGGTAGTATTGCATAGATGAACCACTCTCAAACTGGGGGGAATACCGAACAATAGTATTGAGAAGTGTAACTGTAACTGCCCAGATAATGAATTAAATGCTTGCACAGTCTTTTCGCACTGAATAAAGATGATGATTATGTCAACTGTATTTAAAACATCTTTTTCAACCATTTTAATGAAAGTTCCATGAACTATTATTTTGAGTTAAACCAAAAGAACTTAGCTGAAGTTGAGGAGTTATCTTTTTTAAGCTAAATGAGAATAACATTCTCATACTGCAGATTGAGCACAGGAAAGATGTTATAGTTTAGTTTGATTTAAAATGTTATCGTAAGCTAAAGCAGTGCATCGCATACAATCGCATACACACTTTTCAGTCTGTCATAAGCACTGTCTTATTGATTGGTGCAGAGTGTAAGAGTACTGTAGATAAGTTTGGTAGGAAATGGTGGGTTTTATTCTACCTTTTTTGTGTTGAAAGAAGTAACAGTGTAAGGGATTTTATATAGGCTTTTGCATCATCAGTGGCCTTGTGTTCTGAGGCTGCATTTTGAATACCCAAATGTGGCACTATTACTGAAAGAAGCCAGCCTACCTTCTGCAGTCCTTGGTTGCTTGTTCTCTCCAGCAAAAAAAAGAAGGCTCGTTTTTCATGTCAATCATACTCTTCATCCCATTCTTTGTGGGTTACCAAAATACTTATCCTGGCCACTCCTGCTTTTGGAGAACTGATTCATCTGCGGTTTCCCTTTGGGCCTTTATAATAGACAATTATAAGAAGGGACT
>JANHGO010000020.1:21715960-21733617 GCA_024606505.1 Aquila spilogaster | reverse complement strand
GTTGAAAAATCAGTCATTAATAAGCCACATATTTTTAAACTATGTAAAGCATGTAAATACTGCAGACAAGAAGGCAGTTTTTGCCATATTTTTTCCTCTATTTGAGATGCTTATGGTCTAAAGCAATAGTGTAAATAAGAATGATCAGATTCCCTCTTCTGTGCTTATTGTAAACTTTATATGATTAGAGAAGAAATTAATTAATATTTTCAGTTACAGTGATTAATCAAATCAAATGAAGAGTTTGGGGGGAGCTATGCTGGCGTGACTGTGAATGCTAGAATTTATGCAACTTGCTTTCAATGCTTTCTGGAGAGAAAAAAAAAAAGAAGCCTCCTGGGGTGGGGGGGGGAAATCCCAAATCACCCAAATCCACTTTGTATAATAGCTGCATAGGGTGGGAAATGGAGGGGAAGGTATATTAAAATGGTGAAGATAGTTTTTCTGTCTTCATCTGTTTGCATAATGAATACAAAGCCAATTAATTTAAACTTTTCAATCCAAGATGAACATCGTTGACTGCTTCTCTTTGTTAAATTTTTTCAAATTACTTTTTTAAAAAAATGTGACAAGTTAATGACTGGTTTTGTTTTTAAGCAAGTGTTTGGGGGGGGGGGAGATGACAAAACCAAAAAGTAAAAAAAAAAAAAGGAAAGGAAAACAAAAGAAAAGCTGCTGTATTATGATTGCAGCAGGGAGCAAGTTATTTGACATAACTCTTATAAAATGCCTTTTAGTTTGGTTATCCTCATTTGGCTCTTCTGTTCTTCTAAATGCTCAATTGTTAGTCCAATACAAATGCAAGTTTCTTAATTTTTTTTTTTTTTTTAATACTTTCAAGTTAGTGAAGTGGCTTTTTTTATGGCAGATGTTTGTTTTTGAAGCCATAGAAATGAAATACCTTTCCTGGATGAAGTCACAATATTTCTACAAAGGTATTGGTCTTAGTTTAATTTCAGCAAATCGGGATATTCTCTAAACACTGTAGGAAATACAAGAATTTTTTATGCTACCTCATAAAAAAAATATTCATATAAAATCAGGGAGCAGCATATAGAAATTCTGTGTCATACAGTGCCTGTAAGAGGACTGTTATGATGGGCTTTTAGCAGAGTTTTAGCTTCCTTGGAGCATGATATAACTCAAAAGTAAAAATAGTAAAATAATTTAATAATTAGGAAGAGAATTTAAACCGATAATAAAGGAATGTTTTTAGGACCATCCTCAAATTGTACCTCAAACCGTTTGGAATGAAGACAAGTAGAAAAGGTTTCAGGAACATCTGCTTGGTCTGTATTGGATGGTACTAAATGTCAAATGCATTTTACTGTATTATGACTTTGTTCCACACCTGTAGTTTTGCCCTTTCAAATGGTGTGAAAGCAATGTAAAGATCATCCTTTGGCCCTGCGGATGGTTTGAGATGTTCTGTTGCTGAGATTATCGGTGGAAACTGTGTTATCTTACTCTTTGAATGAGGTTAATCCCCATTATTATTAATTTCTGTGGTTGTAAGCCTGGGGCCATGTCCCTAGGAACAGCATCTTTGCCTTGGGAATGTTCTGAGGTCTCTGTGCTTCAGGATCATTTTAATGCCAAGGGCCAGCGTAGCCCTAGGAAAGGAGGCAGGGGTGGAGAGCATGGCATTTCAGTCACCAACCTGGCAACTCATCATTCCACTAACGCCGAGGAGGAGTTACCTGCTGGAAATACCATGTGTCCCTTTTTCACTTGTGAATATCTCATGGAGAGAGTGAACTCTTCCTGGCTCAGTGAGATACTGTTTCCGTGTGCTGCATGGCTTGGGTTGTCAGCAGCAGTAGTACATGGCTATGTTCTGAATTCACTTAAGCCAAAGGAAAAGGTCTCCCTCCTTCCCGCAAATTGTGAATCAATATGGTAGTATTTCTTGTGTTGGCATTTTTTTTTCCTTTGAGACTTATATACATATTTTTAAATATAGTCTATAATGCTGCTTTTTTTCTGCTTTCTCATGATTTTGCAGAAGCCTGTCCTGTTGGAGGTGAGCTGTGAGGCAGTGAACAGCAGGGCGACAAGGCACTTGGTTTCATGTCCTGGTTGTTTTCTATAGCTATTCATTTGCTGTTTCACTCCACCGTATATCTTCTTTATCTTTCCCAAACCATTCCTTGCCCAAATTACAGTGATAGATAGAGTTGCGCAGAAAATGGGCAAGAGAAAGCGGTGTCTAGCTGCCCACTATTTGCCAGCAGTTCTTCTGGGTTTGCACTCATTGTCTGGCTATGCCAGACAGTTTAGTCATTACATTGCCAAACATGTGAGATGGAGGCAGTTTTAGCAATATGTACAAACTTAGTACAGTGGGGTCTAGTTACTAATCTGAACTGCTTGGAATTACTGCTTTAGGACAAATGGACTAATCCCGAATGTTTTTTGTGAGTCAGTATTTGTCAGTGCTGAGAACTGTTGTTACAAAGGTGATTGGAAATTTATGAAGTTAAACTCAGATTTTTGGAAGCCTGTACCTCAATGGATTATTTAGAGCCTGAGAACATTTAAACATGTTAGAGGAGAGTTTCTTGCCTTTCAACTTGGACAGGATATTTAGGGTCTTATGCTTACTTGGCATGGTATGTGTTTCTTAAAACATCTGACTTGTCTAGAAAGCTGTTTAACTGTATATCTTTTAGTTTATTTGCTTTGCACTGAAATTCATTAAGATTTGAGCAGAGGCTCCAGATTCTCCAGCATTGACCTGGGTAATTGATTTAAAAATGGAGGTGGAAAAAATAACATGGAAAACTTGGTATTAAACAAAATTTTCAAATTAGAAAAGGTAGAGGGGAAGACTAAGAAGGAGCAAGAAAGGAGCGGGGTAGCTCAAGAGATGATGGCATAAGATACATTGTCTCACGGATCTAGGTCACTCATAGAGCTGAATATTACTTCCATGGACTATTCTGGGTGATTTTGAAATAAATGTCAGTGTGCTCCAAATAGATTTGTCGAAGATAGCTGTCACTGTTTTGCTTGGTCTCGGAAGAAAGCCTGAGACTGAATGTAATGTATGGGCAGATGTAAACTTTTGAGTATGGATCCATTGACAGGATGCTACAGGGAAGCTGCCATTTAATCCATCATAGCCTTTCTGAGAAGAAACCATATTCTTGCCTTTTCAGAATACTAAGTTGCCTGCAAATCAACACTTGAAAAATAAGTTATTCCATGAATCATGTAGTGGGCTCTGATATGGATTATTTGACTGAAGAGGGTGTTGACTAGCAACGTGCAAAAGCCTTTCTTGTAAGTTCAAACTCACTGCTCATTACAGTAGAAATTTTTGTTTAGATTTGAGTGTCATCTGATTGCCCTTTTAAACAGACTTACAGAAGAGCACACATTAGAAGTGGTGAACACAATATAAAATATATATAAAAACATAGTGCAAAATATATAAAAATTACTCACTAGCGGGTATATTTCTTTGGAAGCTCTTCCAATTTTACTATGCAGTACAGGCTTTCTTTTTGCAGTTGATTAGCCTTCCTTTTCTTTCTCTTCCCAGCCCATTTGTGACCATTCCTATTCTTTTTTACAAAAAGGTAATAGTTGAATTTTGCATATTCAAGGGTGCTTTACTACTAATCACTTGTCCTTGGACTTAAAGCTCAAGTCTTTATAACCTTTGCTCAAAATTCCTCAAAATCTTTAAGTTGCATAAATATAACTAATTTGATAAACAGTATAAACAAAACCTTTTGTCATTGGTTTATTATATAATACACGTAGTCATTGAGGTCCAAAAACATCATGTCAGAAGTGGGCCCTGTTGTGGTTGCAACTTATGATCAGGTTTTCAATACTCCTAGTTTTACCATGACAAAAAGAGATCACCTTTTTTCTCCAGCACTGTTACGTGTGACCAAAAGGTGGCAGCTCTACCTCCGCCGTCCTTGCGCTGGCTGTGTATGCCCTGTCTCGTGTGTGTAGGGAAAAAAAAAAAGGGGGGGGGGGGGACGACGACGACGACAAACACACACGACTTGTTAAAATGGAGACTGCATTATTGATTACAGCAGAAATAGTTTGTTAACATAAGTAATGGTATTAAAGAGCTGGGCTTTGCTGCATGCTCTGTGCAAACAGAGACATGGGAGTCTCGCTTATGATTTTGAGTGTCACATGCAGGCTCTATACACAAAACTTAAGTGATTGAGCACATGTCTGATTGTGTAAAACCAAATATTCTCTTACGCAGATCAGGGAGTGGCAGTTGATAACACAAGTCTAAATCAGCTGCATCAACCCCCGTTGCACTCTGCAAGTTGTCTGCTGCAGCTCCTGTTAACCAGGGGCAGAGCAGACTCTGCAGAATCCTTTGCTGGCTGTCTGCTGTTTGCTGGAGGTTTTGATTAATAACTTCCAAGGAAAAAAAGAAAAGACTTTACAGTGATGGTTTGTCTTCAGTTATTCTGGTAATTATTTTTGTGAGTAGGACGTGCTAGAGAAATGTTCTGCATTTTGACCAAGCCAGATTGCTTTGGAGAACAACCTTTTTAGCAGCTATTACTGCCACATATCACTTTTATGATCACAGTGAAATCATCTGAAATACAACTTATTTGTGTTGTACTGAGGTTTTCTTCTTTTTGAGGATATATGTTTATTTCTTCTTTTTTTGCCAGATTGAATAAAGTCAGTGCTACTGCTTGAAGGCAGCACATTTTTTCCTTTCTTCTGCTTCTGGCAAGTACTTTTCCATTAGCTGTTTCTTGACCTTGCCTGCATGATGTTTTTGGAGGAAGAGGCCTTGACGTTATTCCCTTCAAAGGCCTCACCAATTACTTTTCACCTCTCCATTGGTAATCTGTGATCGATTAAATGCACCTCATCGTGTGTGTAATTCCATTCTAGCAGGCTCCAGAGTTTGTTGCAGAGTTAAGCTTGCAAATAGAATGCACAAGCTAGCGCTGGTAGAGGTCTGTTAGCAGCCTGGACTGCTCTTCTACTGTGTTTCTAATACAAACAAACGTTAAAGGGGCTTAAAAAATGCCCTTTTATTTTCTGAGAGTCACAAGAAAACAATAATATACTTTGGCATTGAGACTCACAGGAAACTCCTTAGCTATGTGAAGCATGCTGCTTTCCCCCATGGATGAATGAGCTGGTCTCCACTGCAGTTTGAGTCCCAATTGACTTGGGGAGAGAGATGGGAGACCATAATGATGAATGAAGCTGAGTATCCCAGATGACAGTGCAGAGCAGTGCTGCTGTGTTGTTCACTTATAAAGTACTCTAAGTTATTTACTGATTTGGGTTTTTGTTGTTCCCCCCCCGCCGGGGTTACATTGCTGTACATAACACGGGTCAGATCTGTACAAGAAATACTATAGTCTAATGTGTTTCTAGTAGCTCTTTTTTTTGCCCTTTCATCTCCTCCCTCCCTTCCTTCTCTTCTCCCCACCCCCTTCCTGTTAGAGGTAGGGTTTAGATGATGACAAACCCCATCTATCTGACCAGTGCTGGATCTTCTCGTACAGCTCTGTGTTACTGCAGCACACTGTGTAGCAATTGTGTGTCAGCTCTAAAACAAAGTTTATGAAGTTTTTGAAGACTCTGTTAGTTCCTGTCAATGTTAACCTAGAAACAGCAATTCACTATTCTGTGAAGTTAGTTTATGGATCTGGTGGTGCCTGCCAAGAGGACTGTAACCCAGAAATGGTGGCATCGTGCAGAGGAAAAATCAGAAGGAGTGGGGTGTATTTTTCAGTGATTAAAGAGCTGTGATATTGCATGGCTTCGTCACTGCCACCGTTGTCAGCCTTACGTGGAACTGCTCTCTCATGCCACGAGTTAGCAGTCAGGGGAGCTGATTAACATACAAATGCAGCAGGAATAGTGGTTTCCATGGTACATCCATTTACCTAGGACTTGTATCTCCCTAATTCTGAAATGGACTTTTGTTGGATGAATTAAAAATCCAAACCAAAACATTAATTTTATGAAGGCTTATGATGTACGCCAGCAAGGTTGTTTTTTCCTTGTTTGTATTTTGAATGTCACTTTTTTTTTAGAGCAGTTATGACTTATGCATTTTCCCAGCTGCTGAAAAAACTAAGAAACCTGTTGTAATCCTCTCTTTGAATATGTTAATTTTCTTTCTGCCTCATATGGCCTTCAACACCATAATATGCGAGCACCTATCAATCATTTTTGTGTTTATTTTCACAGTACTTTGTGGAGGCAGGGAATACTATAGAAGGGCAGCTGAAGTACAGGGTCTTTAGGGACTTCTGCGGTGTCACATAGGATAGTAGTGGTTGGCCCTGGAGTTTCTGACTGCAAGACCTGTGTGCAATAAACTGTCTTACTTCTCCAATATAGAACAGAGGTAGAGGGACTAAATTTTGGGGGAAAAAAAAAAAAAGCCCACACCCCAAAAAAACCAAACCCAAATGTGCATCTTGAGCGTTGCATGGAAGCATTGGACATTTGCAGTTTGAGTAAGTAACACACAAACAAGATCATGTGCACAGCAGCCTGTGCATGTAACAAAGAGCTGTTCTTCGTGCAAACAGGGTTTTGTACAGAACTGTAGCACTTATCTGCAGAGATACTTCACCTATCTTTGCTAATACTCTGGAAACATTGACAGTCAGCCTCTTTTCGAGTAGGGCATAGCCACAGGCATTTCCTTCTGAACTTCTGTTTCTCTTCTAAGCAAACACTTATTTTTATATATATATATGTGTGTGTGTGTGTGTATATAATAAAGGGGAAAATCTATATTAGTACGTATGTAATACCGCTAAAATTTATTAATATACAGGGACTCTTTTTGAGTCTATTCTTCATCCTGTACTAAGTGAGAAATGGAATGTAATATTGAGATGGCCCTTTGTGTTTCTTCCAAAAATACAAAAAAAAATAATCATGGGATTGGCTCAAAAATAGTACAATTTTATTTTTAAGCTATAAAATAGTGTTCAGATTCTTTGGACTTCTTGTCAAGATTTGGAACCTGCATGATACACTTAGATTGTTTCCAATCTTTTTTTCTCATATCATGAACTTTATTTTATTTTATTTTTTTAATTGGGATCCGTCTGTAATCATGTGTCTCCATGAGCCTGATGTTGAAACATGAAATGTCATTCAACTTGCAGTAATACACTTAGAACTGACAGTAACTAGAGGTGGAACTGGATTCGTTATCTGCTTTGGAAAGCAAGAACACGATGTGATGCTAAATAAGAATTAACCAATATTTTTCATATCTTTTATCTGAATTGTTTACAGGCTCACTGCAGTGGTATCCCATCCCCTACAGAAAAAAACACCACCACACTATTATTCTTTAAAAATGGAATACAAAACAGCCTTTAATTCATGCTTGCTTTTTCCTTGCAAAAGGAAATTATAAGGATTTGAAGTTGGCATAACGTTTTACCTAGTTTAAAAAAAAAAAAAGGGCCAGTGGATGCCTGGACAAATACTTTATTAGAAGTATTTTATGTGAAATGTAATTTTTGGTAGGGTGTTTTTTTAAAATTTCAAGTGGCTTGATGTGGACCTGTAACGTAAGTGTATTGAATTAATGTGTTGAATGGCTCAAGAAATAACATGTTGTCTTGTTCTTCATAATATTCATATTAAGTTCTTTATCAATGTAGGAAAGCTCTTGTACCTATAAAAATACCTAAGGCAATGCTTGAAATCGTAGGTGAAGGACATAATTGTATTCTGTAGGGTTATAAATGCTATGAAAGGACATTACAGAAAGATATGCAACTATTTCATTTCTGTTTAATACAGAAGGAGAGAAGCTTTTGGGAGTGAGTGTTGCAAAGGGGAGAAGCTTTTGGGAGAAAGACTTCCTTAGTGCAGCAGCCTCGTTTTGCTGAGAAGAGAGGGAGTCCCCAGGGCAGGACTGGGTATGGATCTTGGAGCTTTGGGTTTTGTGTAAAACCTGCTGCTGACCACGTCGCTTGTTTTATATGTTTTATTAGGGAATGCTTTGAAGTGTTTGGTGAGGCCAGAGCTGCTGTGTAGTAATAGTTTTGAAGTGATGGGGATAACCAGGCCTCTCCTTGAACACAAATGATGTGACTAGCTTCAATGGAAAGAAAAAACCTTATTTTTACAATAAAGGATTAATAGCACGTGCTTTGCTAACATACAAGCTACGTTGCTAAATGGAAGGAAACTGTCCTGCCAAGATGTCTCCTGAGATAAGTTGTTTGTTGGTTTTTTTTTTTTTTTTTTTTTAATCAGGCTATCAACTTGGCACCCAACTATCCTACAGTCAGTTGCTGAGCTCATATACTTTCTTACTGGTACTTGGTAGCAAGATTTACTGAGTTCTGAGTTCAATATTCTATATGGTTTTATATGCCATTAGCCTTGTTGGCTGTTTTAGGGATGCTGAGATTGACAGGGGAAAAAAAAGAAAAGCTACTTTGACATTTTTGTGGATGTGTTTGAAAGGGTCTCTCTTAGCTACATCTGAGAAGATTTTGCCAGCTTAATGCCCTTTGTTTTTGCTTGCTATGATTTCAATAAGTATTTGCCATTGTAGCAGAAGAGTAAGTGTGTTCAATATTTAGGTTAACTCCTATTGTTAGGTGTGGTCGTGCTACTTGGCCACAGCATCTTACCCTCCTTTTGTTCCCTGACCTGCGTGTGGATGCACAAGTGACTCTCTTAAGCAGAGGAAGGAGCAGTGTAGCCAGTGCCCTCTTTCCAGGAGATAAGGTTCTCAGTCTGGAAACATCCTTCTCCTGTTGTTGAGTGTACTTGAGAGTGTGCTGACTGGCTGGCTGACAAGTAGGAGAAGAGCCATGATGGCCATGCATCTTTCTCTGAATCAAGCGTCAGAGGTGGTTAAGAGATATTGACTTGCCAGCGCTAAAAATTCCTTATGTGTTTTGGGGAAAAGCAGGGGACAGGTTACCAGCATGAGGGGTTTTGGGTTTGTTTGGTTGGGGTTTTTTTTCTTCCTTTTTTTTCCTAAATAATCTGTCCTTTTCTCAGTGCTACCAGGAGGGTTTGTATTGACCTCTGCCCTTGATCCCCGCCCCAGCTGAGTACTCTGTGCCCTTGTTGCAGTAACTAGCTATAGGGCAGAGGGTAGGACTGCCTGATTGCCTTCATGTGATTGTAGAGCCCCTGGTCCTCCCCTGTGCTCTTGCCCACCTTTAAGCCTGGTTGAGGCAGTGCAGACTTCTCTTCTGGTCTGCAGCCCCTGTAACATTGTCTGTGAATTCCAAGTGCAAAGGCTTTAATAGCTTTGCAGTAATGTGAGGTACAAGTGCAGTGTCTGTTGCATTGCAGAATCCCTGACAGCAATACCCGGACTGGGAATTGTAATTGAGGTCCTGTAGCGGTAGCAAGTTTCTGGATCATGTCATGCAGGGGTAATAGACTGATTCTGCAGCCCAAAGGGAGCAAACTCTGGAGGAAGGGGTTCCAGATGGCTGAACATGGTTCATTTGGCTCAGTTTGTTGGAATTGTAGTGAGCAAATGACTGAACTCTACTTTAATAAAGCTTTGTGGATACCAGAACAAAGGACTTGAGGAGAGTATAAGGTATGACAAGACAATTGAGCCAGGCTACTTTGCTGCTTATAGCCCCCAGGAGTAATTGCTTATTTTGCTGTGTCTGAAGGTGTATCACTTACACATTTATCAGGTGCTTATGTTTCAAATAAGGAAATCAGGTAGAAGGTTCAAACATATTCTTAGGTTCAAATATATTCTTTTGCTGGTGGGAATTTATTTTAAAATATGCAGTTGCAATAATCTCTATATATGTATTCAGATTTCAAATAATGACTCTATCCCTCAGGTTTTCTCTTTGAAAATGGAGATCAACCAGGCAATTTAAAATGTGTTGCTTTTTTGCAGGTCCTGGTTCTGCAATCCTTACATGGAACAGTATTTACCTGAATGAATAGTACCATTGTACTTATTTGCAGGAATAATTGCTTTTTGGTTTAGTAAGGGTGACAAAGTTGAGCTTTAATTTGCAACAGCTAGGACATATGCTAGTGATTTTCTCTTTGCTGCATATAAACAAAGAGTCAGCACAGAAGTATATGGATAGTTAAAGGTTTTTCTGTGTTGATATCTTCTGTTTGGTTCTGTGCTGTTAAAGGAAAAACGTTCTTAGGACACCATTTCCATTGTATGAGAATGTTTTTCTAGACTTGTTAAAATAGGGATACATTTCTCTCTTTTCTTTAAAGAAGCAAACATCAATGTCTGAGAAGGTTCTGACACTTGAAACTGCTTCTCATCTTGGGAAAAAGAGAAATGGGCAGAAGCAAGTACAGATTTAAAAGAAAAAATGTAGATAAAAGGTTAGAATTAAATACTCACTTTTGAAGAAATGGTGAAGTCAAGGTTTTTCATGGAGATTTTGCAGTGACTGTACTTGAGCATACATGTTGTGATATAGTCTACTCCTTTATCACACCTCTCAGCTGTATCTGTTCAATTTATTCAGATTAGTGCATAGGCTCTTTCCAGTCACTCCTTCCTCTCCATCTGTCTTGAAATATCAGGTAATAGTGTAAAAAAAAAAAAAAAAAAAAAAAAAAGGCAAGCCTGATTGCTTGCTGAAGCAACTCAAAAGTGATCATGCATTTAACTTTTTCAGAGAAGGCAAATCACTATCCAGCCCTGTTTGTGATGGAGAATGGTAGGCAGTTAGTCATCTGCCAAGGCTTTAATAGGGTGTTTTAGTTACACATGTAATTACTGCAGTCAGTAGTATGCTGTTTGCTAATTGTTGTAAAGCAAATGAATGCTATTCATATTCATATTAAAATATTCAAATTGTTATATATTAAAAAAACTAGAGCTGAATGGTAAACATCAAAAAACATTCATACTTTCACAACAGTTTCAAATTCCTCAGGCAGTTTACACAATTTTTTCCATTGCCTCTAAGAAGAAGCTTCTGTCTCTGAAGAAGTCATGAGATAGGAAAATGCAGGGGCTTATTCACCTTGGGTAAAACCAGCATAAATTAAAGAAACAGGGTCACTGAGGCTGCAAGAATTCCTATTAACATTTGAATAAATGACAAAGAAAACTAAGTGTCAAGCCTTTTGCTTTCATGATGAGCGATGGGGGCTTTTCTTTTTAATAGATCAGGAATACTTATTCTTAACTCTTAGGTTTGTATTCTTGTTTACAGAAGAATAGGGGTTAGCGAGAGAATGACAACATGTTGAACTTAAGAGTTCTTGCTGTTGGGTGTTCAGGACAGAGACACCTAACTAAAAATGTTGAGTTCTTCTTTTAAAAAAGCCATGCTTTTTTTTGGACGGGAGAATTTCTGTCATTTTTCTTTGAGTGAAATGCAGTTCTGAGCAACAGTGCTCTTTGTTTTGATGGCATGGTTCCATTCTAGTCTGGTTCACCAAAAGCCACCCATGAAAGAAAGGACCCAACATTTGGAAATCTTGTGCTGTCATGGTAAAAAGGACCTTCTTTCCCCCTCAAACTCTGCATACTTATTTTGTAGAATAAGCCAACTTCAAACAGTTTTTCCATTGTGAAGGAAAAATACAAAATACAAACAAAAATAACAGTTAGCGTCGCTTTTTCTATTGTAACATCTATTAAATATCACCTTTAAGTTTTTCTTAAGGAGACTTGTAAAATAGGTAAATGTAGGTCTGTTTCTGAAAAAATTCTTTGACATTCTGCTTGCCATATCAGCTGTCCTTTATCACTGAGTTTGCTCTAGTTATTTCCTGTAACTTTAGCAAGCTGGACAACAAACTCTTTTGTTTAGGATTTGTTTAATTTGATATAATATTTCATTTTAAAAAATTTAGATAATTCCCTTGTAAGTATCAGAGCATTTGGAGAGATTGGAATACAATGCCATACTTGTGACGTCAGAGTAAACTAAACTGTAATCTGGTCACCTATTTAAAAATGCTGTGCTGTTGAGAGGTGTTAGACCCCCCTGAGACCACAGCAGTTTAGTAGCTGGCAGTGTGCCACGTATTAATGACAGCTCTAGTTCCCCTGCATGTCTTGCTTTTCAGATATGGACAAATGTGATGTTCACGTTGAACCTGTATCAGGCTTGAGATCACCTGTTGTTGTGTTTGGGGGAGAAGGTGCCATTTAGCTCCAGTGGTTGAGTGGCTGCTTGTGCTTTGTGTTCCTCAAGAGCTGCTCCTTCTCCCTGGACCCTCTTGGGAGCTCCCCTGAAGGAATAAGCATGGAGCAGCTACAGGATCCCAAATAATGTGCTGGGAACCACTGGGGCTCCTGCTTGCTTGGGAGGAGGAACCTGCTAAACCCCTGCCTGAAGGGACCAGGGAATTTCAGCTGTTTTCCAGTCATCCCAACCATGTCCTCTGAAAATCTGTTAATTATGCATGCACATGCAATGCTTTAGGACAATGAATGTGTCTTCAAACTTAGACTGGAGAGAGCATTTACTTGGGTTGTCTTTTGCAATTGTAGAGAAAACATGTTTTTAATTCTTAGTTTAGTCAAGTTAATATTACACAACCTTAAAGAGTTCTGTTTAAAGAGGCATATTTAAAGCTGTGTTATCTTCCTGTGTTTTCATATGGGAGGAACTTTAGCAACAATGTGTAATAATTTCAAATTCAGATTGTCTCTTAAGAGACTTTCAGTTCTACTGCACTGACTTGGTGGGCAGCCTTTTGCCTGTGAGAATCGGGACAAATGCA
This sequence comes from Aquila spilogaster, assembly GCA_024606505.1. Classification (NCBI taxonomy): domain Eukaryota; kingdom Metazoa; phylum Chordata; class Aves; order Accipitriformes; family Accipitridae; genus Aquila; species Aquila spilogaster. Next base: position 21,720,909 of record JANHGO010000020.1, on the reverse strand, counting down.
TGGGGAACGCTGAGGGATGGTGAACACTAAGGCTTCAAAAAAGAAGCACAATCCTCTAGCTATGTAAGTATTAAATAAATCTCTGTGGCATTTCTAGTAAGTGGACTTCCTTGTGGATTAAAGTAGTTTGTAGGGATAGAAGTACATTTTCTTGTCCATGTTTGCTCCCTTCCTTCTGCTGAGACAGTGGTGTACCTGTTATGATGGGAACATTTATTCAGCTGGACTGAAACCATCAATTCATTTTTGCAGAGGTCACCAAAAATCCATCAGGTGGTAATGACACTCAGTCACTACTGATGTGGGCTGGATGTGAGCCAGTGATCTAGAGGAGAAAGGCAGTCTAACCCATTACCAATCCCCTGGAGCCATTGAGTCCCCCACTTTTTGCTCATCTTTCTGCTTTTACAGTTCTCGTAGGTTAATCTTTCTTCTTCTGTGTCTAATGTGATAATCTTTCTTCTCTTACATACCTGCTTTTGACTTTCATGACAGTATGGCTGACAAACATCCTCAGCATTTTTCCTTCTGATGCAGAAGATATTAGTCAGTAGTGCAATGGTCAATAAGGGTTATTAAAAAAGAAGAAAAAAAAAAAAGAAAAAACAGAGTGAGAGAGAGAGAAGGAAAAAAAGCCCACTAGACAAAGGGAACACTTTGTTTTAGACTTTCACAGTAGGGATTAACTCAGTGTTTTAAAATTTGTATCTTCCAATAAGAACATGGATAAGAAAGCCTGCTGCCTATATATTGTGCCTGTGGTACAGCGTCCTGTGATTCAGGGTACCCCATAATAGGGAAGCAAAAATACCCACCTCAGCTACTAAAGATGAGTACCTTGGCAATTTGTGCTTTTCAGGCTCTAGTGTTCCTGGCAATGAAGGGGAAATGTCTCAAGTCGTCTTGAGTGCTGAGAATAGTCCCACTGTACTAAATAGCAGTCTCCTTCAGCATCTCAACCCTGCTGGGAATCAGGTTATGTTAACTCAGGTGCAGCACTGTGCTCAGGTGGCTATACTGCTTCTGATGTTTGTGTTGGATTGTACTTTAAGATATGGCTGAAAATATGTGTGTCTATGGGCCAGGTGATAAGAATTCAGACTTGGGTTCAAAACTGGATACTGGTAAAGATTTTCCTGGGCTATGTTCATTTTGAGGGAGTAAACCCCAAGAATTCTTCCTGGTTTTTTGTTTTTTTTTTAAATTGTTCCTCCTTACTGCTATACTGTATAAATGCATCCAAAAGAGTATTTCTAAGAAAAAATGCAAAAGGGGCTGTAAACTATTAAGTCACATAAGTACATATTTATTCTGGAACAGGGTTTGCAGCCATCCTGAGAATACTTTGTTGCTGCTGGAGTGTACTTAGTTAGGGAGAGAAAATATCCTGTGACAAATTAATAACTTGCGGGAGTTGCTGTGGATACTTTGGGAAGAGCATGTGTGCTTGAAATGCTTTTCCCTAACAAGTCAAAGTCTATTTTTATATGCTTTGTCAACATAAAAAAAGCTTTGTTACTTGAATTAAGTCTTGCTGCACCACGTAGGATTAAAATGGGTCCTTTGCCCTTTATTGTGCAGTATTCTCATGAGCTGAGAGTTATAATAGGAACATCTTCCCTTGGATCCTGTGCCACTTTCCTCCCCTCCTCCCCTTCCAAATTAAAGAAACCAGGGCCTAGTGTTTTTATTTAACAGAAATTGTTTTAAATTAGCCCGGAGGTGTGGTTAGTCCTGTAATCCAGTGCTTGTAAACATATGATCCTGCCAGTAGAACAGTGTAGGGTATTTTAAGATGATATGAAGTGGATATATGCCAAGAATTTTTTGTAGGAATAATTAAGTCTATTTTTCAATGTCATGCTTTGCTCTATGCAGCCTCAGATATAAAATAGTCCTGAAAATAATCTTGAACCTTCTGTGAGGAGGTAAGTTCGAAGTGTTGAAAATTGTACTACAGCAAACATAGCAAGCCTTCTTTCACTCTGTAAGCAGCCTGTTACTGGAAATTTCCTTTAATTTACATACATGAAATCTGAAATTACTGTAAATGAATTGGTGCAAAGCTAATGTTGTCACCACTTCCCTTTTGCATTTTATTACATCTTGTATCTTTTCAGGAACAGTTTGCACTTATCTGTGGAGCTTTAAATACTGCCCAAACAAATAAATATTTCATTTCAGTAAACAGTCCCCAGAAATAGATTTTTACCGCAAGTAGTTTGTTTTTAATAACACATGCTGCCTCTTGGAGTTAGATTCTGAAAGGAACTGTAAAATGAATTTCTATAGCAGCATTTGACTTCCCTTCTTTGTCAACCTTTTAACAGATGTGTTGAGTTCTCTGTAGTTACAGGTCAGCTTCTGTTTATTAAAAACAAAATAAAAACAAACCAAAAGAAAAAAAAAAACAAAACAGTGGAGGGGTAGAAAAGTAGTACACATACACACCAAGATAGGTATTCAAATTCTAAATTGAAGATTTTGGGTCCAGAGCAATTTTTTTCAAGTAAAAAATGCTGAATTCTAAGACACTAATTTCAAACTCTGAGTGTGGTGTGAAGGTTGCCGTTAGGAAGTCAGCATTACGATTCTTTATGGTCTTTTTTTTAGTCAAAGGGCGGTTTTCACTGCCATTTTGAGGTTGCCAGTATTTTTCAAGAATGAACCTAATTCCTGAAAGAGAAACTGTTTTTTTTAAAGTATTTGAGTTTTGTGCATTTTATGTTTCACACTTCTTTTAGTGGTGGGCTGTGGACATGTATTGTATGAGCTAGTCGTTTTACTGATTTATATAGGGCATGGAGGTGCTGACACAGGAGTCTGTGGTATGGATGGGGAGGAGAGTGCAGGAGTCTGCTGAGTTCGAGCAGGATGAGGTGCTACCCACTAGGTATGTCCATGACACACTGGTGGAGCGCAAGGGCCCAGAACCAAAGTCTGTTTGAGGTAGTGGAAAAAATATCTGCCCTTAGTTCAATGGGCTTTGCATCACGCTGTGGGTTTTGAGTCACAAGAAGGCTGTGCAGAAGCTAAGGTTTTCTGGCAAATTTGGAACTCAGTGAAGTTATCTGAGACTTGAGCCTGGAGATTTGAACAGTAGCCTTTCTTACCAAAACTGCGTTCTGGGGATGCAGGTAATTTTGCACTCAAGTCCAGTGATGTGTTTAATCTGCATAATTTAAATTTTATGTTTTCTGAGAGCTGGGCATGTTAGACTAATGATCATATTTTTTTTTTTAAATCCCTTTTTTCCCAGCTTTTTTTGTCAGAAATAAGTTGTGATTCAGTGATACATTGCATTCAGCACTGATGTGTGGCAAACAACTGAGAGCACTGTTGCTTGTGCCTGGGAATCTGAGGATATGAAAAGAGTTTCTGGATTGGGTTCATCTAGTTGTAAGGTATTTACATTGGTATAGTTAAGAGCAGAATTGACCCATTAATATTTTATGTTTCTCTCCTCCCTTCTTTTTTTATATCTTTGGTAGCATGCCATATGTAATATTTGCTACACATTTATAGTGGATGATATTCACATCTCCTTTAAAGTAGTGTAAAACAAAACATGATTTGCCTGGAAGAGGTGACAATATATTCAAATCAGGTTTTGCAGCAGAAAGCTCCCCTACAACTTGTATGTTTTTACATACGTATTTCTGGAAAACACCTAGGTCTGTCATTAGTTTTCTTGCAAAAATTTCAGCTGTGAGATTTTTGTGAACGAAAGAGAAAAAATCAATTCTCTGTGGATTCATAGTGCTTGTAGATGAGGATTAGGCTAATGCAGATTCACAGGCAAAAATCAATATAGATTTCAGAAATCCCTTCTGCTAACAATGGAACTGATCATGCAGTTCACAGCCTTAATTATGTATCTTCTTTATGAGGCAATAGTAATACCTCTTCACATGGATATACAAGTTGAATTTAACCTTCACCCTATACTATTTTTTTTTCTTGCTGGGAAAATATAAGTAAAGTACTAAATATTATTTGCTTGGTTAAGGAGTAATAAAAATGACAGGCCATTGTATAATTTGTTCAAAATAATCATACTGTAAGGAATAGATTAACTTCTCCCATCTCCTGTCCTCCAAAATAACAAATATAAAGAGTATTTCCAAAGTAGTGTTGTCTACAGAAGTTGCAGCATTAGACAGAGGTTTATGGTGATTAGAATAGTTATCACTCAGATTTTGTGCATTTATGGAGTAATATTGCAGAGACCTTGTAATCTGAGGGTAATAAACATTTCTCAAGAGGAACGAAGGACCCGTTTCTTTTAAGGGCTGTATGTTTCACATGAAATCACCCACCTTATTCTGATGTTTCACTGCATTTCAGCTCTTCAATAACTATCTAGTGGGTTTTTGTGCGTACAGATTGCAAAACAGTGCTCCAGGATGGAGTTGTCTGAAGGCACATAGGATGCAGGGGTGATGCGCACCCCAGTAAAATTTATGTTCATCATAGGCGTATTGGTGGTTGTAAGAGATGGGATAGTCCTCATGAGTTCTTGCACTGCCTGCCATGCTTCGTTTTGAGACATACCAGCCCTGTTGGTGTTCGGCAGGTTTCCCTAGAAAGGGTTTTCCTTCCTTCCTTCTTCCAGTTCCTGAGTGAGTAATCTATCCTGAGTTCCACTGCATATTCTGTTGAATATCAAATAATATATTAAGTCCAATTTCTACCTTGCTACCCCTTTCATCTCTTTTTCTTCTCTCTCTCATCCACCCACCATGGTAATAATTACTTCAGCTGTTTTTGCAATGGTACGTGGTTCTGCATTAAGGTGAAACTCTTCCTGTGGTCTTGAACAAGGAGGATATATTTGAAACTGTGGTGGGTTGACCCTGGCTGGATGCCAGCTGCCCACCAAAGCCGCTCTATCACTCCCCCTTCTCAGCTGGACAGGGGGGAGAAAATATAACAAAAGGCTCGTGGGT
>JANHGO010000020.1:21695815-21715860 GCA_024606505.1 Aquila spilogaster | reverse complement strand
TGATGGTTTGTCTTCAGTTATTCTGGTAATTATTTTTGTGAGTAGGACGTGCTAGAGAAATGTTCTGCATTTTGACCGAGTCAGATTGCTTTGGAGAACAACCTTTTTAGCAACTATTACAGCTACATATCACTTTTATGATTACAGTGAAATCATCTGAAATACAACTTACTTGTGTTGTACTGAGATTTTCTTCTTTTTTTGAGGATATATATATTTATTTCTTCTTTTTTTTGCCCTGTTGAATAAAGCCAGTGCTACGGCCTGAAGGCTGCACATTTCTTTCTTTCTTGCTTCTAGCAAATACTTTCCTATCCACTATTCCTCGACATATGTGTTGTTTTTCTGGGGAGGAGGCCTCCGTGTGATTCCCTTCAAAGGCCCCACCAACTGCTTTTCAACTTTCCATTTGTAATCTGTGATAGATTAAGTACACTTCATTGTGGATGTAATTCCATTCTAACAGGCTTCAGAGTTTGTTGCAGAGTTAAGCTTGCAAATAAAATACATATGCTAGTCCTGGGAGATCTGTTAGCAGCCTGGATTGCTCTTCCACTGTGTTTCTAATAGAAACAAATGTTAAAGGGCCTTAAAAGTGCCCTCTTATTTTCTGAGAGCCCCAAAGAAATGATAATATACTTTGGCATTGAGAATCCCAGGAAGCTCCTTAGCAATGGGAAGCATGCTGCTTTCCCGTGTGGATGAATGAGCTGTTCCCCACCGCACTTCGAATCCCAATTGACTTGGGGAGAGAGATGGGAGACCATAATGATGAATGAAACAGTGTCCCAGATGACAGTGCAGAGCAGTGCTGTTGTGTTGTTCACTTATAAAGTACTCTAGGTTATTTACTGATATTTTTTTCAAGGTTACATTGCTGTACATAGCACAGGTCAGATCTGTACAAGAAATACTGTAGTCTAAGGCGTTTCTAGTAGTAGTGCTTTTCTTGCCCTTTCATTTCCTCCCTCTCTCTCTTTCCCTTCTAATCCCCACCCCCCTTCCTGCCAGAGGTAGGGTGTAGAGGATGACAAACCCCATCTATCTGAGCAGTGCTGGATCTGCTCGTATAGCTCTGGATGTTCCTGTAATGCGCTGTGCAGCAATTGTGTGTCAGCTCTAAAACAAAGTTTATGATATTTTTGAAGACTCTGTTAGTTCCTGTCAATGTTAACCTAGAAACAGCAACAGCAATTCACTCTCTGTGAATTTAGTTTATAGACCTCGTGGTGCTTGCCAAGAGGACTTTATCCCAGAAGTAGTGACATTGTGCAGAGGAGAAATGAAAAAGGAGCAGGATGAATTTTTGAATGATTAAAGAACTGTGATATTGCATGGCTTCATCTCTGTTAGCCTCGTGCAGAATTACTTTCTCATGCCACCAGTGAGCAATCAGAGGAATTCATTAACATACAAATGCAGCAAGAGTAGTTCGTTCAGTGGCACACCTGTTTACCTGGGACTTGTATCTCTCTAATTCTAAAGGGGAATTTGGTTGAGTGGATTTTTTTTCAAGTCTTTCAGCGTATGCCAGCAAGATTTTTTTAAAACTCATTAATATTTTGGATGTCACTTTTTTATCATTGATTTTTTTTTTTTTTTAATAGCAATTGTGACCCTGTGTGTTACTTCTGTATTACCCTAGCTGGTGAGAAACACGCTATAATCCTCTCTTTGAATATGTTAGTTTTCTCTCTGTCTCGTGTGGCCTTTAACCCCATAATGTGAGCACCTATCAATCATTCATGCGTTTATTTTCACAGCGCTTTGTGGAGGTAGGGAATACTGTGGAAGGGCAGCTGAAGTACATGGTCTCTGGGGACTTCAGCAGCATAAAGTCGGATACTTGTGGTTGGCCCTGAGATTTCTCGCAATAAGATTCATGTTCAATAAACCATCTCACTTCTCCAGTGCAGGGCAGAAGTAGAGAACTAAATTTGAAAAAGAAAATATCTAAACTGAACTATCGCATCTGAACTATTGCAAAGCAAGCATTGGACATGTGCAATTTGAATAAATAACATGCAAAAAGACCATGTGCACAGAAATCTGTGAAGGTAACAAAGAGCAGTGCTTCATGCAAGCAGGTTTTTACTCAAAACCTAGTGCTCTCCAAAAATACACCAATGTGATGCTCATTCTTTGTATTGAAAAGAAATGCAGCTAAATGTTGATAGACTTGTTGCTTTAGTTTCACACCATGTGATTCTTACCAGTTATTTCCTTTTTCTGTAAGTGAAAGTTTTAAATGCCTTTTTCATAGTTTCTGGCACAAAATTCTGGATTACAACAACTCTTCTTGTTTTCCAGAAAATTTGTGCTGTCTCAAGGTACCATTGAGCTGCCTTTGAATATTTGGCTGCAGGATAGTCCCACTGTGAGGGCAGTTTGTGTGACTGGAGCTGCAGGAGCAATCTGTGCCAAGATTCAGTATGATGCTGATAAAGCTTTATTGCTGTAATCCTTGTATTGCAAGTTTTCAAAAGATTATCAAAGGCTCCTATCACTGTCAAAGAGGAATCTGAAGAAACTATTCTTTCACATGTGGTAGTGAAATTCTTCTCTCCCAGGTGACCATCCCATTTCTCTTCTGAAATCCATAATTACGTGACACTTTGATAATGAAGTGATGATCTGGTTAAACCGTGGACTGCCTTGTCTTTTACGCTTTCCTAGGATCCTTTCCAGCATGCACTACAACCCAGTTTAGGACTTTTGGAGGGGAGTCAGCTCTTAACTTTGTCAACTGGTCTGTCCTACAGGCTTCGGTTACGTAAACTCCTGCTGCTTTAGTGGTCCCAAAAAAGGGCAAGCTGTTACCTGCATAAATCCTTTACCTATCTTTGCTAACACTGAGAAAACATTGTCAGTCAGGCTCCTCTGGAATAGGGCAGAAGCACAAGCATTCCCTTCTAAACCTCTGCTGAGCAAGCATTTATTTTATGTATATATTGATAGTTAAGTCTATAATAAAATGAAAAACCTATATAAATATGTGTGTAATGCCATTACCATTTATAAATATGCAGGGTTAGTGACATTGCTTGCCATTGTTTTGAATTCATTCTTCACCTGATACTAAATGAGAAATTAAATATAATACTGAGGATTTCCTTTGTTCAAAGTTTCTTTGACCTTCAGAAGTATGTTAAAAAAATCACAAGAAAGGCTCAAAAATAACAATTTCATTTTTAAGTTGAAAAATAGTAATTAGCTTCTTTGAACATGTTATCAGAGTTTGGAGCCTGCGCAATACACTTAGATTGTTTCCAACCTTTTTTTTTTTCTTTTATAGTGAACTTTATTCAATTGAGAATGTGTTGTAAGAACTGCTCTCCAAGAGCATGATGTTAAACATGAAGTATCTTGCAACTTACCATATTATGCTAAGAATTGACAGCAATTAGAATTGGATTTATGATCTTCTTTAGAAAGCATGTACACTCTGATGTTAAGCAGGATTTAAAAGATAGGAAAAATATCAGATATCTGTTTACATGTTCATCATGGTTGCATCCCACTCCCTATAGAAAAAAACAACAACACTCCAACCCTATTATTCTGCAGGAGTGGAACACAGGATAGCTTTTAGTTCATGCTTGCTTATTACTTTCAAAAGAAAATAAGAATTTGGAGTTGACATATCATTTACCTAGTAAGGGAAAAAAAACAGCTGAGATGGTGGATGTCTCCAGAAATACTTTATTAGAAGTACTTTATACTAAGTAAATTGCTGTAGTTATAAGTGAATGTAATTTTTGGTAGGTGTTTTTTTTCCCCCTTGGATTTTTTTTTTTAATAATCTCTAGTCACTTGGTGTGGACCTATAATATGTATATTGAATAAATGTGTGGAATGGCTCAAGAAATAACACATTGCTTTGTTTTCAAACTATTCACATTAAGCTTTTTATCAATGTAGGAAAGTCCTCCTGCCCATAGAAATACCTAAGGCAACACCTGAAATTTTAGGTGAACGACAGAATTATATTCTATAGGGTAAAAAATATTATGAAAGGTAATAAGCTATATTATTTCTGTTTAACACTTTTTGTAAAGAATTTGAGTGGAACGTAATTCTGATGACCTGAAAAATAACCACCATGCTCACCTTCAGGAAGTGCAAGAAGGAGAATCTGGGGAACTATGGACTGGTTGACTTCACCTTTGTGCCTCTGAAAGCTACAGAGCAAATCATCCCAAAGCTGCTTCCAGCATCAGGGAGAGCGAGCCATCAATTGGGAACAGGCAACATTGAATTCAACAAAGACAGAATGGTGCCTGACCATCCAGGTAGCTTTTGTGATGAGATGACTGATTATGTGCCAGGGAGAGCAATAGATATTGTATAACTTGACTTTAGAAAGATGGTTGGCATTGTCTCCTCTAGGATCTTAGTTGCCATATTCATGAGATATGGACTGGATAAGTGACCAGAGAGTCTGTGGGATATCTGTACTTGTTGATACCCCAAACTGGGTATGATAAATCCATGGGCTGCCTGATGTAATTGGAGTTGCTATATTTCAAAGCAATCTTAGTAAAGGTACCTTACTCCTGGGTCTTCCACTCATGGAGAAGACCCAACATGGAGAGAGATGTTGGAACTACACAAAGGCTGGAGATGTGAGCTGTGAGTAAGTAAAAAAAAAAAAAAAAATATATATATATATATATATACACATCATTGAAAAAAAAATAATTATCTAAAGTAGAGCCATTATTTAGAGCGTCTAAATATTTGGAAGACAAATGATTAGATCTGCCAACTATTTAAAGATGGAAACTTGACTATGAGAGGTTTTTTTTGGTGATGGGGGCCTCCAAGTGTATATATAAATTTGTTTATTATAAGTATGCCTTAGCGGACCAAATAGAACAATGAGTTTCCCATATACCCTGCCACTCTGAGCTTTTACCTTCTTTTGCATTTTAATTCTATATACAATCTCTGTTCTTCACACAGGTACAAATAAAACACAGTTGTAGAAGAAAAATTATAGAATATGTTTTAAAAAGTTGAATGTTTCATGTTTTAAACTCCTCAGTTCGGTCATCTTGTTAGTGGAGATGCATAAAACCAGCTCACTCGCTGCCCCATCCCACCCTGCTCACCAGATGGTGGTCAGGGCTTGCACTGTGAAGCAGAGAAGCTTTTGGGAGATGGGCTTCCTTGGTGCAGCAGCTGTGCTTTGCTGAGTAGAGGGGCAGCTCCTGGGGACAGGAACGTGTATGGAACTTGGAGCTTTGGTGTTTGTGTTCTGTGTAAAACCTGCTGACGGTGATGCTTGTTTTACATTAAGGAATGCTTTGAAGTGTTTGGTGAGGCCAGAGCTTCTGTGTAGTGATAGTTTTGAAGTGACAGGGGTAACCACTCCCCTCGAACTCAAATGATGCAACTAGCTTCAGTGGAAGGAGAAAAAAGCCCTTATTTTTATCAATCAGTTTATTAGCACACACTTTGCTAACATACAGTCTGCACCAGCACATCAGAGGAAAACGTCCTTACATATCTCCTGAGATAATTAGTAAGGGCTTTATAATCAGGCCATTAACTTTGTGCCTAACTAAAACTAAAATTCTAGTTGCTGAGTTCATATACATTCTTACTGATGCTTGACAGCAAGATTGAGGGAGTTCTGAGTTCAATATGGTTTTATATGTGATTAGCTTTGGCTGCTTAAGGGATGTTGATATTGAAAGGAGAAAATAAGCTACTTCTGGTTTTTTTTGAGCATGTTTGAAAGGACCGCTCTCTTAGCTATGTTTCAGAAAACATTGCGGGCTTGATGCCTTATTTTTCTTGCTTGCTACGATTTCAGTATTTGCTATTGTAAAAGAAGAATAAATTGCATTTAATATTTACGTGAAGTCCTGTTATTTCACCAGTGCTACCTGGCCACAGCATCTTATGCTCCTTGTGCTGCCTGACCTGCATACTGATGTGAAAGAGACTCCTAGGCAGAGGAAGGAGCAGTGCAGCCAATGGCCTCTTTCCAAGAGGTTGGACAGTCTGGGAACACCCTTCTCCTGTTGCTGAGTGAACTTGTGAGTGCCCTGGCTAGCTGACAAGTAGAACAGTCAGGAGGGCTGCACATCTTCCTCTGAATCAAGTGCCAGGGGTGGATAGGAGATAATGACTTGCCAGTCCCTCGTGTCTTAGGGAAAAGAACAACACAGGTTAAAAACATTTATTTTTTTTTATTTTTTTTTATTTTTTTTTTATTTTTCTAACTGATCAGTTCTTCTCCCGCTGCTACTGGAAGGGTTTGCATGGACCTCTGCCCTTGATGCTTTCCCTCTGCTCACCCCAGCCGAGCACCATGTGGCCTTGCTACAGTAAGTGGCTGTAGGGTAGAGCGTAGGACTGCCTGTCTGCCCTGCCTCCATCTGACTGTGGAGCTGCTGATTGTCTCTCTGTTCTTGGTCAGCTTTAAGTCCAGCTGAGGCAGAACAGACTTTTCCTCCAGTCCTTAGCCCCTGTAATGTTGTCTGTGAATTCCAAGTACAGAGGCTTTAATAGCTTTGCAGTACTGTGAGGTACAAACGCAGTGTCTGTTGCATTGCAGAATCCCTGACAGCAATACCCATTCTGGGAATTGTAATTGAGGTCCTGTAGCAGTAGCAAGTTTCTGGATCATGTCATGCCAGGGTAATAGACTGATTCTGCAGCCCAAAGGGAGCGAGCTCTGGAGGAAGGGGTTCCAGATGGCTGAACATGGTTCATTTGGCTCAGTTTGTTGGAATTGTAGTGAACAAATGACTGAACTCTACTTTAATAAAGCTTTGTGGCTAGCAGAACAAAGGAGCTGAAGAGGGTATAAGGTATGACAAGACAATTGTGAAAGGCTACTTAGCTGCTTATAGTTCCCAGGAGTAATTGCTTGTTTTGCTGTGTCTGGAGGTCTATCACTTACACATTTATCAGGTGCTTAGGCTTCAAATAAGAAAATCAGGTAGAAGACTCAAATATATTCTTTTGCTAGTGGGAAGTTCTTTAAAAATGCAGTTACAAGAATCTGTATATATGTATGCATATTTCAAATAATCACTCTATATCTCAGGTTGAGTGACTGATCTTCATTTGCTCTTTGAAAATGGAGACCAAACATGCAATTTAAAAAATTCTGCTTTTCTTGCATGTCTTGATTCTGCAATGCTTACATGGAACAGTATTTACTTGAATGAATAGTACCATTGTACTTATTTGCAGGAATAATTGCTCTTTGGTTTTAGTAAGGGTGACAAAGTTGAGCTTTAATTTGCCACAGTGAGGACATATGCTAGTGATTTTCTCTTTACTACATATAAACAAAGAGCGCTGAAGTGTACAGACAGATTAAGATTTTTTCTGTGTTGGTATCTTCTATTTGGCTCTGTGGTATTAAGAAAAGTTCTTAGGACAGCAATTCCCTCATATGAGAGTATTTGTCTAGACAAGTTAAAACAGGGATATATTTCTTCTCTCTCTTCATTTAAAGAAGCAGACTTCAGCATCTAAGACGTTTCTGACACTTGAAACTTTGGGAAAAAAAATGCAAAGAACTAATTACAGATTTAAAAGAAAAATGTTCATGAAGTTTAGAATGAAGCTTTTGAAGGAATAGTGAAGTGAATGAAGCTTTTGAAGAAATAGTGACATCTGGATTTTTCATGGAGGTTTTTCAGTGAGCATACGTGAGTATGTCTGTTGTGATTTAGATCTACTCACATAATATTTCTCCTAGAGAAACATGGGATCCTTTTTTTCCCCTAGCTGTTGTCAAACCTCTCAGCTGTATTTGATCAATTTATTCAGTGGACAGGCTGTTTCCAGGCTCTCGTTCCCCTCCATCTTACTTGAAAATATCAGGAATATTATTTTATTTTATTTTTTAAAGTCTGTTGTAATATATTCTGATTGCTTACTGAGACAACTCAGAACTATTAATAAGTATAACTTTTCTGGAGAAGACAAATTGCCGTGCATTCCTGTTTGCAATGGAGAATGGCAGGCAGGTAGATGTAAAAGTATTGAGTTACCTTTGCCAATGCCTGAGTAAGGTGTTTTAGTGCTACATGTAATTACTGCAGCCAGTTGCTAACTGTTGTAAAAAAGCAAATAAGTTACTCAAATTTCTATTTGTATTCATGTTCCAATTCATATTAAAATATGCAAATTGTTGTTCAGAAGAACAGAATTGAATGATGAACATCAAAACAAAATATTATTTCCTAACGTATTTTAAGATCCTTCAGCCAGTATACACAACTTTTTCCATTGCCTTTAAGAAGAAACTTGTGTTTCTGAAGAAATCATGAGGCAGGAAAATGCATGGGTTTGTTCACCTTGGATAAAAAGGAGTAAGGCAAAGAAACGGGATCATTGAGACTGCAAGAATTCCTATTAACATTTGAATAAACTACAAAGAAAATGAAGTGTCAAGCCTTTTGCTCTCTTATGATGAGTAATGGTGGCTTTTCTTTCTAGTAGCTCAGAAATATTTGCCCTTGACTCCCGGTTTTGTAGGGGCTAGAGAGAGAATGACAGCATGTTGAACTTTGTCTGGAGTTCTTGCTGTTGCACACTCGGGGCAGAGCAAGCACTCTTTGCAGTTTCTTTAAGTTCTTGCTTGCTTGGCAAGGAGAAAACAGCTAGGCCCCTACTTAAAGCAACCAGGGGATTTCAGTTGTTCTCTGGTCATCAGTTAAGGGATGATGAGTACATCCTTAAAGTTGGACCAGAGGGAGTGCTCACTTATTTCAGTCCAGTTAATCCAACAAAGCTTCTAAACAGAGCATTTTGATACACATTGAGAACTGTAATGTCTTACCTTGCTTTAGTATGGGAAGAGCTTTAGCAATGGTATAGAATACAATTTCAAATTCCACTTATCCCATTCTACTGCCCTGATTCGGTTACAGGCAGCTGGAATCCAGGACAGAGGCATGGAGAGCATTGAGGGATGCTGAACACTAAGGCTTCAAAAAGGACGCACAATCTTCTAGCTATGAAAGTATTAAATAAATCTCTGTGACATTTCTAGTAAGTGAACTTCCTTGTGTATTAAACTGGTTTGTGAGGATAGAGGTACATTTTCTTGTCTGTGTTTGCTCCCCTCCTGCTGAGACAGTGGTGTACCTGTTTTGATGGGAACATTTATTCAGCTGAACTAAAACCATCAATTCATTTTTGTAGAGGTCACCAAAAATCCATCAGGTGGTAATGACATTCAGTCACTACTGATGTGGGCTGGATGTGAGCCAGTGATCTAGAGGAGAAAGGCAGTCTAACCCATTACCAATCCCCTGGAGCCATCCAGTCCCCCACTTTTTGCTCATCTTTCTGCTTCTACTGCTCTTGTAGGTTAATCTTTCTTCTTCTATGTCTAATGTGATAATCGTTCTTTTCTCACATATCAGCTTTTCACTTTCTTGACAGTATGGCTGACAAACATGCTCAGCATTTTTCCTTCTGATGCGTAAGGTATAAGTTAGTAGCGCAGTGGTCAGTAGAGCTTATTTAAATACAAAAGAAATAAACAAAATCCTAACCACACAAAGGGAATATTTTATTTTAGCCTTTTAACGAAGGGAATAACTTGGTAAACATTTTAAAAATTCTTATTGTAAGAACCTGGACATGAAAGCCTGGCCTGCCTTTATACTGTATTCCTGTAATTTGAAGTATCTCACTCAGCTACTAGAAATGAGTACTTTGGCAATTTGTGCTTTTCAGACTCTGGTGTTCCTGGCAGTGATGTGGCAATGTCACAAGCTGCTTAACTCCCTCTCTTCCCCAATAGTCTAGTCCTATTCTACTAAACAGCAGTACTCTTTCAGCATCTTAACTCTGCAGAGGGTCAGACCACGTTAGCTCAGGCGCAGCGCTATGCTGGAGTGACTGTACTACTCACGATGTTGGTGTTGGTTGAGCTGTACTTGGAGAGAGAGCTGAAAATCTGTACCTATGTGTCAAGTGGTAAGGATTCACACTAGGATTCAGAACTGGATACTGGTGAAGATTTGCTTTGACTAAGTGTTCATTTTGAGGTGATAAAACCCAAGAATCTTCCTTACTATTTTTTTTTTTTTTAATGGTTCCTCCTTACTGCTATGCTGTATAAATGCATTCAAAAGAGAATTTCTAAGAAAAATTGCAATGGGGCTATAAACTAATACATTACATAAATGTATTTGTTCTGGAAAAGGGTTTGCAGCCATTCTGAAAGTACTTTGTTGCTGCTGGAGTGTCCCTAGTTAGGGGAGAAAAGAATCCCATGACAAATTATAATGTGCAGGATTTGCTGTGGATATTTGAAAGCAGTTTGTGTTCTAAGATGCTTCTCCATAACAACTCAGTCTATTTTTAAATGCTTTATCAACATTAAAAAATAAAAGCTTTGTTATTTGAATTAATTAATTTTGTTGAGGTCAACTCAGTTTAAAATGGATACTTTGACCTTTATCATGCATTATTCCAATGAGTTGAGAGCTATAATAGCAACATCTCCCTGAGTGTCCTGTGCAACTTTCCACCCTCCCTCCCTTTCCAAGTGAAAGAAATCAGGGCCTACTGTTTCTATTTAACAGAAATTGTTTTAAATTAGTCTGGAGGTGTGGTTACTACTCTAATCCAGTGCTTGTAAACATGCGATCCTGCCAACAGAACAGTGTAGGGTATTTTAAGCTGATATGGAGTGGACCTGTGCCAAGAATCATTTTGCAGGAATGCCTGTTTTTCTGTGTCATGCCTTGCTTTGTACAGCTTCAGCTATGCAATAATCCTCAAAATAATTGTGAACCTTTTGTGAAAAAGTGGGAAGTTTTAAAAACTATATTGCAGCAAACACAGCAAGTCTTCTTTCACTGTGCAAGCAGTGTGTTGTTGGGAATTCCCTTTCATTTGCATATATGAAATTTGCAATTACTGTAAATGAGTTGGAGCAAAGCTAATATTGTCACCATTTCCCTTTTGCATTTGATTACATCTTGTATCTTTTCAGGAACTGTTTGCACTTATCGGTGGAGCTTTAAATACTGCCTTAGTGAATAAACATTTCATTTCAGTAAACAATCCCCAGAAATAGATTTTTACCGCAAGCAGTTTGTTTTTAATAACACATGCTGGCTCTCGGAGTTAGATTCCTAAAGGAACCGTAAAATGCATTGCTGTCCCAGCATCTGACTTCCCTTCTTTGTCAGCCTCTAACAGATGTGCTGGGTTCTCCATAGTTACAGGTCAGCTTCTGTTTATTATAAGCAAAGCCAAAGCAAACCAAAACAAACCAAAAAAGAGGAAAAAAGAAAAGGAGTACACATATACTAAGGTAGGTTTTTAAATTATAAGTTGATCATTTGGGGTCCAAAGTATTTTTTTCAAACTAAAAATAAGCTGATTCTTAAACCGCTCCTTTGAAATCCAGGTGTGGTGCAAAGGCTCCTGTTAGGAAGTCAGCATTGCAATTCTTTGTGGCGTCATTTCCATGCAAGGGCAGTTCTCACTGCCATCTTGAGCTTGCCTGTATTTCTAATGAACCTTGAGAGGCCTGAGAGATTGGTTTTGATGTTTGTTTCTCTTAGTGGCAGGCTGTGGCCAGGTATTCTATAAGCGAGTCATTTTGATGATTTGTCCAGGGTGTGGAGGTGCTGGCACAGGAGTCACACCATGGTGATGGTACAGAGCAGGAGGACTGCACTGAACAGGGGTGGGATGCAGCCCCCACGCTGCAGGAGCATGAGCCCACAGCCCAGGTCAAGTCGAGGTGGTGGGAAAGGGTGTCCCTATAGCTCAGAGTGCTCGGAGTCATGACATGGGCTTTGAGCCCCAGGAAGCCTGGGCAGAAGCTAAGGACTTCTGGCAAACATGGATCTCAGTGTGGGTATCTCAGACCTCAGCCCAGAGCTTTGAACAGTGGCCTTTCTTAGCAAAACTGCCTCTGGGTGTGTAGGTACTTTTGGAGCAACAAATCTTAGATTTTATGTCTGAGAGCTGGACAAAGTAGACTAATGATCATAACATTTTTTTTTTAAATCCTTTTCTTTTTTTCCTCAGCTCTGTTACTTTTGTCAGAAACACATTTGACTCAATGATATATTGCATTCAAATCTGGTATGTGGCCGACAACTAGGAGCAACAGGGAACCTGAGAGTGTAGAGAGAGTTTCTGGATTGGGCTAATCTGTCTGATATTTACATCAGTGTAGTTAAGAGTTGAATGTGTCCCATTAATATTTTTTTTTCCTTGATTTCTGTTTATTATTATTATTTTTTTTTGGTAGCATGCCATGTCTAATGTGTTCTACACATTTACAATAGATTATATTCTGAACTTCTTTAAAATAATATAAAACAAAGCATGATTTGCCTGGAAGATGTGTCAATATATTCAAATCAGGGTCTACAGCAGAAAGCTGCCCTACAGCTTGCATTCTTTTACATGCATGTGCTTGGAAAACACTTGCGCCTGTCATTAGTTTTCTCTCACAAATTTCAGCCATGAGATTTTTGTGAACGAAAGGGAAAAAAAATCAATTCTTTGTGGATTCATATTGCTTGTATATGAGGATTAGGCTAATACAGATTCACAAGCAAAAATCGATACAGATTTGAGAAATCCCTTCTGCTAACGATAGAACTGATCATGCAGTTCACAGCCTTAATTATGGATCTTCTCTATGAGAAAATAGTAATATCTCTTCACATGGATATACAAGTTAAATTTAACCTTCATCATATACTTTTTTTTTTTTCTCACTGGGAAAATATAAGAGAAGTACTAAATATTATTTACCTGGTCAAGAAGTACTAAAAATGACAGAGGCTATTTTATAATTTGCTCAAAATCATTGTCCCGTAAGGAATGGATTCACTTCCCCCATCTCCTGTCCTCCAAAATAACAAATGTAAAGAGCATTTCCATAGTAGTGTTGTGTACAGAAGTTGCAGTGTTAGGCAGAGGTTTACGGTGATTAGAAATGTTATCACTCAGATTTTATGCTTTATGAAGTAATATTGCAGAGACATTGTAATTTAAGGGTAATAAACATTTCTCGAGGGGAACGAAGGACCCATTTCTTTCAAAGGGCTGTGTGTTTCATGTGAAATAACCCACCTTACCCTGATAGTTACTGAAGAGATAAAATGCACAAGAGATAAAGAGGTTCTTGTGGCTGCAGATTACAGAGTGGTGCTCCAGGATGGGTTTTTCTGAAGGCATGTAGGATGCAAGTGTAGTGCACATCCCACTGGAATTTATGGTCCCTGATAGGTATACTGGTGGTTGGAACAGGTGGGGCAGTCCTTGCAAGCTCTTGCACTGCCTGCTGCCGTTTGTTTTGAGATTTTGAGACATCCCAACCCAGTTGGTATTCAGCAGATTTCCTTCTTCCAGGTTCTAAGCAAATAATATAACCTGAATGCCACTGAATATTCTGTTGGATGTCAAATAATATATTTAGTCTAATTTCTATGTGCACACCCTTGCCATCTCTCTCTTTCTTCCATCTTTCTCATCCACCTACCATGGTAATAATTACATCAGATGTTTTTGTAATGGTATGTGGCTCAGCATGAAAGACAAGTTCTTTGTGTGGTCTCCAACAAGGAGGATACATTTGAAACCAACGTGTCTGGTGATGCTCACAGAATAAGCTGTGAATAAAAGAGATTTTTTAAAATCATAGAATCATAGAATGGCCTGGGTTGAAAAGGACCTCAAAGATCATCTAGTTTCAGCCCCTATGCTGTGGGCAGGGTCACCAACCACTAGACCAGGCTGCCCAGAGCCAAATCCAGCCTTACCTTGAATGCCTCCAGGGATGGGGCATCCACAACCTCCCTGGGCAACCTGTTCCAGTGCATCACCACTCTCTGAGCAAAAAACTTCCTAATAACTAACCTAAATCTCTCCTGTCTTAGTTTAAAACCATTCCCCCTTGTTCTAGCACTATCAACCCATGAAAAAATAAAAAAATCTTTTTGTTTTGGTGCACCTGGAAAGGATAGAAGGAATTTTACTTGGTACTTTGAGGGGCAAGTAGGGCTCCTGTCTAGCGCACTAGAAACAGACTTTGCCACTTATTAATGGCATTTTTCATTTTTCTTTTTTTTGTTTAAATGAAGAAAAAATCCATGAAAAGAAATGCTTGGCTTGATTTGACTGATGCGTTGCTGAGCTGGAGACACATCCATTCTCCTGCTTTGTTGCTTCTGGGATAATGCAGCATATGGTGGTTATTGCTGGATTAAAGAACAAGGTCCCATTTTAATTCCAGCTGTGATCATGTGACTTTTTGTGAGCTGCAAACGCTGATGAAGGGTGGATTTAGAATATGGGATTTGAATTTTATGACCTTGATATTCTCTTAAAAGGGAGCTTTAGATTGTCAGTTCTTTAGATTGCTTCAGTTTTCTGGATTTGTAATGTTAATGGCAGTTGGGCACAGCTGGTGTTGGTTAGGATCATCTTCTTGAGGATACCATACCATGTGGCTGCAGAACAGAAAGAAATGTAATTTGTTAGGTGTTTAGAGCAGTTGAAATTCAACCAATTAGACGTGAAACTGTCATTTTGAGATGTAAAGTGTTTATACCATAGATTGTGTGAAAGATGATTTAGCTCATGATTAAGAACTGAAATGAGGGGGGAAACCCTAGAGATGATGGTAATTGAGATCAGATGGGAGAATACTATCTAAATGGACAAAAATTAGAGCTCTACAGCCTTTTCAAGATTGTAGTTTGAGTTTGCCTTGTATCTGCCATGGAATGGTCAAAGTATTAATGTTCGGAGGGAGCTTTGTTCTTTACAGTGTTATGCTGAAGTCATAGCAGGGAGTTTTCTAAAGAAAATAAAATGCACGAATAGAAACATCCATATACTCTCAAACATACTCAGCACTGTATGGTAGAATAAATTAAATCTCTCAACTTTGAATGTTTCTAGAATGTTTTTACCATTTCCTTCCTACATACATTCAAACATAAGTACGTCACCTCTACTATCTTTCCCTTCTTTTCTTGCAAATTTTTGTACGGTGAATGGTTAGAGTCTTTCCCTGTTCTCCACAATTAAATTTTCTCCAAATAAGGTAACTAACTCATTCTTCAAAGCACAATCTGCCTCATCTGCTGCTTCTATTTGTACAAACAATATTTTTTTTCTCTCTCTCTCTCTCTTTCTCTCACTTCCTTTCATTCTTGAGCTTCCAGGGTTCAATCAGTGCTTTTCTGTTGTTTTTCCCACATTCTCCTTCACTTTCACTGTTACTGGTTTCAGTTTGGTCTTCTCTGCAATAATTTTTTTTTTAATTCTCTTCCTTTTTTTTCTGTATTTTCTCTTTGACTTCTGCATTTAAAGTTTCAAACAGTGTTTTCATGCTGAAGACATCCAAGTTCCCCTTGAAATCTCATGTCTCTGACTTTCACTCCTTGTTCAGATTATCCAGTTACCTCTAGCTCCATTCTGATCACTGTTTGTTAACATCATTGCTCCCAGCACTCATGGCTAAGGTATTGATCTTGAATCCTGAGCCTTTGTTCCTTTATCTTGGTGGATAAACCTTGTTAGTTCTTCCTCTGCATATTGCTTGTTTATATTCCTGCAATCAAATGTTTGTCTTGCTGTAATAACTAGTTCTTTTAACTAATACAATTTCTTCCAGTTTGGTCTCCCTTCTTCTCTCTGCAGCCCTCAATCCTATGAACAATGCTGCTTTTTCATTTGGTACCTCAGGATACACCAAAGCCCATCTGATTCATTGAGAGCTTTCTTTCCAGTTTCCTTATCACTGACAAGACTGTTGTCCTTTGCCTTGTCTGCTGTTGTCCCAAAGCCCCCAGGTTTTTCTTCTTCCTGCTGTGCTTATTTCCTTGTTGCACTATTTCCTCTGTACCCCTCCGGGGCATCTTCTCTTCTGCTGTTTGCGTGCCCCATGGAGGTTAGATCAAAGGGTTTATATGGTATTTTAGAAAAATAAAGATTCTGCTAGTTCAAAGAGGAGGATCTGGTGTATTGTTCTAAGCAAGTAATGGGTTATCTGTGCAACTCAGGAGCTTGAACACTGAATTTTCCACTTTTCCAATTTGTTACCAGAAAGTGATGAGATGGTACTGAAGGGTTCTTCTGCACAGTAACTCACATTCAGGAATAATTTGAGTTCCAACTTAAAAAAAGGAAAAAAGAAAAAAAAAAGATATGAAGAATCAGTGAATAGAACAGAGAATGCTTAATAAGCTTCCTGGAGGTCTGCAGTGCTGGGACCTCTTCCCAATGATTTAAAATGCATTTCATGTCGGTTTTCCAAAATTTAGAGGGATTTATACAGGGGATTGAGCGGCTTTTCAATGCTTGTTGCTTGTAGTTGGCATACCCTTAACTGCCAACTATATACTGTTACGCTGCCGTTTATTTGGACTGCATACAATTTAAAAAATAAAAACAAAGCAAAGGCAAAGCTTATCTTTTGATTCTAAATGCCTCCCTGCTATACTGGCAATATGTGCTTGTTTGTTCAGAATTCAAAATTGATAATATTTATGATTGGTACTTCTGTCAGAACATTTTCCTCTTCCACGGTCACCAGTGTCATTCTGCAGTGAATGGAGCCCCTGCTGCAGTTTACCTTGACTGCTAAAATATGTGAAAACTGTTTGGACTCTGTTTCACAGCAGAGTTTTGCCATGTGTTAATTATTCTCGAATCAGCAAATGTGTGCTTAAGTTGGAAACCCCCCACACCCCCTCACCTTCTTGAAATGTGGGTGCATTCCCATGAAGGTTAGAAACAGTGTCAGTTTTCACTAAAGAAATGCCAAAGCACTTAGAATTAGTTTGTTTGGAGAGCTGGAGCTTTAAGAAGAAATGTAAAACTAAGTTGAAAATGAAGTTCTGAAACTGGGCATCACATATAGATTCTATATGAGACCATATATGGCTTTTGTATATTCAAGAAGTACAAATAATAGAAATATATTAATGCAAACAGGGAAACACTGTGCTACCTTCTAACGTTTGCATTACCTGGCCACCTTGTACTTTAATTTTGAACTCTGCCTGTTTATTTTGGATTGCTTTTAAATGTTATGTGCTCATTAAACTAAATATTAAGTAACAAAAATAACTGAGGAAAAAATGAAAAATACCTGTAAGTATGCTCAAGGAAAATTAAGCTGGTCATTTTGGTATATAATTTTTTCATGTGTACGTATCATACAGTTTTCCATACAGAACATTTTCCAGATGAGGAGTGCGAAATTCTGCCAAAATTTTCTTTACATGTGCAAACATAAACTTGTATAGTTCCAGCTGCCCTTATAGTCCCTGTCTTCTCATCACTCCATTTGCGGCAGGCATTTAATTATCTTTTACAGTTATAATCTCTTACAAGGAGAAAGATATTAACTTTCAGGAGGATAAAATAAATGAATTTGAGTGAAACTGCCATGAAAAGCAGTCTGTGTCCTATACTTTCTTGCAGGGCTTAGGGTCTCTTAGACAAAAAGCAACTACCACTGTACATAAACAAAGTACCTAAGTTTTTTTTTCTCCTCTATAATTCCTAGTTTCTTAGTTTCGTAGTTAAACGCACTAAACATTTCTTGTTTCTGCTCACTCTAAAATGCATAACCTTGTATATTCTCACACACAATATCCTAAGTAATACCATTGTTTCCCCCTCTTCTTAGTGACATCCTATGAACTTGTGGTTTCAAACTCTGCTTGTGCCATTTAAATATTTTTAAGATTTTGTTTGCTGGCTTTGGCAGATAAAACTGGGTATGCTTATAGCTCTGTCTGTATCTCAGGAAAGCGAGAGAAATAGGTATGGTTGGATAAAAATGTCCAAAACATTAAGTTATCCAGGAAACTTTGCTGGTCTGTCTTGTGAGATTTCAGACTGTTCGTGTTGCTTGGCAGTTGGGAAATGTGTTCTGCAGACCTCCAGGCACTGCTCTTTCTGTGGGAGAATCAGAAAATTGTGAAAACTTTGAAAAAAAAGTTTCACAATGCAGGCAAGAGCTGATCCAGCAAGATTACAAGCTGACTCCTTATTACTGAATGAGGTCCTGTAGGTAGCAGGTTGTTAAGTTTTGGGGGACACCAAAAGTGAGGGCTCTATTATTTATATTCTAGCAGAAACCCATTGGCGATCAAAACCTCATTTTGCTACCTACTTGAGGTCTACTTGTGTTCCATTTACCTCTACATATATGGAACATTAGCAAACCTTCCTGATTTCTTGAGAATGGTATGGAGGCTTCACTGGTCAAAAACAATTTGGACCTGGAAAAGTAGATGTCCAGTAGCTGTCGTCCTGCTTTGGCTGTGACCCTGTAGCTCCTCCAGTAATAGCTTACATGCTCCCCCTTCTAGTTGAGAACAGGGAGAGTAAGGAAGTGGAAAGAGTAACATTTTCCCTGTTCAATCTCCTTGCTTAGGATGAACTATTGGAATGGGGGAACTGGCTTTGTAAAAACTGCGAAGGGGGAACAAGTCTATTCTTTATTAATTAAAGGTTAATTTACTGATAAAGTCTTGTAAAATAATACATTGAAAATGCTGATGTGTAGATTTGAATTGTGAGAAGACATCTTGCAGGTATTGTGATTCACGGCTGTCTTGTGCTTCCTCGCTCTTGCCATTGAAGGTGCCTCTTCTTTGGCAGCACAGAATATTCTAAATTAAAAGGAACCCACAGGGATCACTGAGTCCATCTCCCAGCTGCACAAGAAGAATTGCAAAATTAAGCAATGTTGTGTTAAAACAGTATCAAAAGAAGTGTTAGTTTAAGTCTGTTTTGTAGTCTGTACTGTATCCTTTGGGTTTACCAGGTGCTACTTAGCTTATGCTGTCTTTTGTGTTGTAAACGTGAAGAATTCCAGATGCTTCTTTAGCTGATTCTAAGCTCAGGTTCAGAGTGTATGTGGCACATAGCATCTCTTGAAAACCTGCATACTTTACAGGAGACATTTCTTCTGTGTGCTCAAACAGAAGCATAAGTAGTGTTTGTTTCTAAAATTTTTGGTCTGACTCCCGTGACTCTGGCTCCAGTAAGTAATGCCAGTAGCATGGGTAGATGGATCTGACAGGGCTGAGAACTAACAGCGTGTCAGACGCTTTTCTCCAATGAAGGCTATAGATCAGAGCTAGGAATCTGCTGGAGCCAGAGAGGGTGACAGGGGAATAACATCCCTTTCTCTTCCATCGACAGGGGTAATAACTCCTGGCTCTCTAGGGACAGATTGTAAAAGCCAATAGCCAGGAGCTGTGAAGCAGGGAGGGTAGAAGAATTGAAAATTAAAGAGGGAGTGAAAATTTTGTGTAAGGCTTTAGTGAGATGTTGGAGTAAACCATCAAGTGTCAGCCTTTTAACTGCGCCGTTGTGGATAGAAAAGGTTCTTGCAATATTAGTTTTTATTACTTTATAGAGTTAAATATTAGTAAAATACTAGTTAAAAAGATTAACTTCTGCTTTGCGTGCTTTCACGTGTAGCTAGCTATCAGATGTTCTGTCATAACTGATGTTATTGAGAGTGCAGAAAAAATGATTTCAAGTATTGCTTTAAAATTTTAAATCCCTTGAACAGTAAAATATATATATATTTTGCTAATGTCACTACTGTGTGTAGATATATTTTGAGCACAGGGATGCTCTACAACATGTAAAAATTAAAGCAGGAATTCAAACGGCTGTGTGATTTATAGCTGATCTCTCTTCGTATGTAAAATTACACATTCTTGGAGCTTTTGTACTTCACAAGCATTTGAACTCTGCCTGCAGTTGTAGCAGAATGGCTCGATTTTACTGGTGTTATGGTACCTGCCTCAGACAGCGACTCCTTCACTCATTTCTTACTGGAGCAGAAGCTTTTAGCAGTTTAATAACGAACATTTAGAGAGGCAAAAACATGATAGAAAAGTATAGCTCCTGAATTTTAAAGAAATAGAAGCACTTTAAAGCGGTATTTTTTGTATGAGTTGTTCTTGTTTAGTTTTTAAACTGTGACTGGTGTTTAGTTAAATCTTTTACAGACTCAGTTCACTGAAGGTGACAGAAGTACTCAC
>JANHGO010000020.1:21669053-21695194 GCA_024606505.1 Aquila spilogaster | reverse complement strand
ATAATGAATAGGGCACAAGAGGGGAAAAACAATATCTTCATCAGCAGAATTAGCATCTTCTCTCTCTTTTCTTTTTTTTAACTAGGTGACATTACATTTTACAGTGCATCCATTTGTCAGCTATTGAATAACTTCTACTGCAACCGATTAAATTCAATTTCTTTTGAAATATTACATTGCTACACAAGTGTTAAAAATTAAGTACTCGGCTGGTTTATGTACAAATGTTTGTAAGCTGGTGATATCCACTGCATTCGCTTAAAAGTAAGGCAGAAACTTTAGAGATTTTCCCAAATAAGACACTGTACTAATATCTCCGTTCTTCTTTTTCTTAACCACACAATGATATAAAATAGCATGAGAACTATTGATTACATTGGTTTTGAAAGAGCAAATTATTTCATGATTTATTAATTTACAATAGATTTTTTTGTCTGATGCAATATTAATCAGCTGATAATTTTTTCAAACCTTATTATCATACTAAGATAATTGTATTGCATTTATTGTACCTGCGTATTGTACCTGTGAGGACAGGATGGAGAATGCCACTGCTTCTGAAGCCTGCTATGGCAGGCAGCTCTTTTGACTACACGATATAAAGAAAGGGAATTAAAGCAACTAGGAAAACTAGGGATGTAATGTGATGATATAAATGTTTGGAATAGCAGAGAGAAATGTCCAAAACATTTGATCACAGACTGCTTGGCCTGTAAATAAGCAGCTTCAGTTTCCTTTCACATCACAGGTGAATCCTAGTCAACAGTTAACTAAAAGCCTGCGTGGTACGCTCGTAGCCCAGCTTGCCCGATTGAACTGGCAGGTAGTCGCTTTGTGGTTTTAAACAGAAAACAGGGATTCTTCTTTTCTTAATGTTTCAAATAATATTTGGAAAAGGTAGTGCCTAAGCATCAGCAGCATTTGGTATAGAAGTTCTCTTCTACTGAGCCAGAGCTGCAAATCATGCGCTGCCCTTTGACTAAGTTGCCTTTTGTGTGCCTGTTTGTCTTTCTGGAAATTAGATAAAACGTAATGTGTAGTACTTGCAGTTTGGCAGTATTACAATATGTACTTAGTGTTTCTAAATCTATTTGAAATTCTAGCAAAAATGTAAATTCAAATTGCAGATCTAATCTACATTTTGAATGTTTAATTGACTGTTATACTTTCCAAAACCACTTTAATGGAAGTAATGTTGAAAATAGACGATCCTGGTTTAACTACTGTGATTACAGAATTACAGGAGCTAACACTGCAAAGATAGACAAGAAGGTTTAGAAGTTACCTACATGTTGGAAATGTAGATATATTGTAGTCATCCAACAGAAATCCAGCTGACTGGCTTGATCTGTCCTGTTGATTTTTGTCGAGTAATAGAAATGAGGTTTGGTCCTAAATACAGACCTTCCTATCTCCAGCTGGATGTTTAATTTAGCCTGAGAAGCAATTCCTTTACAGGAGATAGTCTGTGTTTGAATGTTAGAAATTGATTTTTTTTTAAGCTTGAATGGTTGATCACTTATTTTTTTATCTAATTCTGCAAGATGTGGCTACTTTTGAGATATGTGAAGCACTCTTTAATTGACATAATGAATTTACTATTTCCTGGCTTCACCAGCGTATATTACTTCTTCTCGGTACTTTTGAAAAAGATGACATTTATTCAAATGCATATAATTTGCTGGATATTTTTCTGTAGGCAACTTGGGGGCACTCTCTGTCATCCCGTTAGAAGAAGATATTTCAATTTCAGTTCAGACTGAAAAAATAAAGGAGAAATAAGTGGCCAAAATTGCCACCTGTATAATGGTTGCTGGATTGTTCCAAAGTGTATGGAATGAGATTGATTCTCACAGGATGGTTTGGTGTGGGCATCTCTGAAACAGCTGATATCTCCTGGTACTCCTTGGAATAGCCTTCGTGAGAGGTTGTTAAGTGAAGTGAAATGGAAACTAGTATGCACTCTCAGCCCCTGTCAGGGCTGCGGTATACTGTGAGAAACCTTGGACTGCTGTTGCTTATGTGCAGCCATTTGGATGGATAAATAGTTCCCTGCAATGCCTTATAAGAATCAAACTTATAAGAGTTACACTTTGCAAGAAAAAACCAATAACAAAAAAGATTTAAAAATCTAACAGGTATGACAAAGAGAAAGAAGAGAATGTTATGTGCTGTAAGCACCTAGGGTGTATTTTTCTGTGTTGTTCAGTACTTCTGTTCCTGTTGAAATGAGATTTTAGGAAAAGAATGAGTACAGTGAAGATTTTCACTGGCATTCCAGATGTATCACGATTTACTGAATAATTATGCTTTTGGTAGAAAAATAATTTTGCTATAAGTGATCAGTGTCCTAAGAAAGGCTGAGCTAAACTATTTCAATTTTGTATGCTAAAACTTAAAATGGTTTTCTCCTGTGTGAATGCGTCCAAATAATAAGCTTTCAGATTGCTCTCGTTCCTGTGTTCCGTGCTTGACAGGCATGGAAAAACGTGTGTGCTCCTAGCTGTTGATTTCCTAACTTTTTTTTTCCAGAGCAATTACATCATCATGTTTATTAGTAACTTTTTCTTTTGTTGCGCTTAAAAGGCTGTTAGCCACATTGCATGTAAAATGAGTGAGACCTGGAATCTCTCAGGATTAGTGGTTCTCTTTATTCTTTGCTCCATATTGAAAATCGTTCCTGTCAGCTGATGCTCTGCAAACTGCCTGGAAGAACTTTGGCACAGTTTTCCTAACCTTTCAAACAGTAAAAGCAAAACTCTCCTTTGATAAAAAAGCCGGAGGACTTTGGCCCCAAGCCATTAAGGATGCAGGCAACTGTGCTGCGATCTGACAGTGTATTCCACAGAACACTGAGAAGTTCTCCTTGGGGTCCCTGGAGTGGGCTGAGGCACTTTGCTTGTACTTAACATATATCAACTGTCACCCGATGGCAGTCGGTGTAGAACCGAACACAATGGAACATCCAGATGGTCTAAACAAAGCGAGCAAATGTTCACTGCTATTAAAAGCTGTTTACATCAACTTCCAGTATTTCATGTGCTGAAGTTTATATTGTGTCACTACTGGGGTGCTTAGCTCCATCCTCAGCTCATATCAGGGATTTCTAAGCTATTGTTGCTTATGTGTTAAAATAACATTCTGAATATGCCTCAAATACACGCCGCTGAACCTTTTTGTTTTTTAGGTAGGAAATTGGTCATTGTATGCTAATCAGACACTTTCAAATATTGTAATTGATTGTCCCATCTAATTTCCCTTTGCTTTTCCCCTAGCGTAGGCTCCTTCCAGCACCTCCCCCAGCCATTCCACCCAGCACGCAGCACGGCACGGGCTCCCGTCAGGCACCCATCCCTCACTGCTGCAAGCTGTGTGCCACTGCTTTGTGTGCCCAGCTGCCGGGGGCATGCTGCAGCCTTTCCTCCCTGATGCAGTCTAAGATGTCTGCTGCTGTCCTGTTCGTGGGAGAGGCGTGTAATGACACATGGACATTTTACATCTCTTTCCCTTGTTCCTGGTATCTGCATTACTGAAAGTCCAGGTCCTCTGAAATAAATTAATTGGTGGGGCTCAAGCTTCCCTCGCTATATTGTTTTTCATGAGGCTGACATGAAATTCTTAGAGAGACTGTGAATGAGGAAAACTTTCCAAAATGTTACTATATTTTGCAAGCGTAGTTTCTGGTTAATTGTGTGCTGATCTTGAAAGAATGATCAAAGGTGTTTAAAGTACTTTAAAAACAATAATACATTGAGATGATTTAACCAGTTGAGAGAGAGAACGGTTTTCTTCAAATGAGTGAAAGATCACTTCAAAGCTATTATGCGTCTGCAGAATATTTGCTTACAGAATACAAATCAACTATTTATTCCATTTGTTCTAAAATGAAGCCTAACCAGCCCTCCTTCCTCCCCACAAGCATCACATTTTTCAGGTCTTAGAAAAGATAGAATTGGACCATCAGCTTTTTCAGGTGAGGACTTTTGCCCTGTGCCCTGTACACCTAGCAGTTGATGCCAGTTGCCATGCTACGAATAATAAAATGAAAAAAAAGTCACTTGAAAAACATTTTTAAAAGACAAGAATTTAATTTGGAGATTTCACTATTATCTCTTTTTACCATTTGTATTTACCCCAGCTTATGTCGTTCAGCTTCTCATTTCACAAAATGAACAGAACCGTGCATGTTTCTTCTGAGAGAGAAATCCTGTCTCATTTCATAGGCTTTGAGTAAATAGAGCTCTGCAGCACCTAAACAATGCTGCTGTCAAAAGGGTTTCTGCTGAGTATGTAAGGGATATTCTTTGTAAAATGTTTATACCATACTGAGGATTTTTGAAGTAGTACTGTTAATTTTCAAAATTAGTGTGTTAACAAAATGCTTAGAGAAATTACCATTCTGAATTCAAGAGCTTTCTTTAATAAACTATTAATATTTCTTAGAATTGTAATTTTATAACATACATACATCAGTTTACTCTGAACAATTTTTTATGCTTGTTTACAAATAGTAGTTCTGTTCTTTTTCGAGTCTGTTAATTATAGTGTTGATTACAAGAGCTTGGATATTGAGATACTTCTATCTTAGTATTGAGAATTGTGATTTGTTACTTTGTAGGTGTGATTTTAATTGCCTCTTTATAGATGGATGAATGGACAGTTGAAGCGTCTCCGTCTTGGTGTTCTTAAAAATGTACAAAACAGGGGTGCAGTACAAATAAAAATGTAGTATTTTACAGAGCCATTTTCCATTTTGACAACAATATGTGACCAGAATATAAAATAGAAATCTTAATATCTGGTTTTGCTACTAGATGTGAAGGTGGTGATACAAATGCAAGTAGTGTATTTTTTCCTGATGTGTTCTAGACAGTAATAATTCTGTTGAATGGAAGACCAATTCCTGTTTGCAGAAACTTTGCACATGAGGTTTCCAGATTCAAATTGAAGCATCCGAATAAGCTGGCACTGGTGTGCATAACTGTGTCAAATCCATTCCATTTAATTTTTAGCTTTAATAAAGTATTTAACTGTGGGCTCTTGATTTGAAAATCTTTGTGGGCTTTTTTTTCCCCCCTAAATAGATGCAGAGGAAAAAAAAAAACCTTCCAGGATTTTTGTGCTCTTCTTGCTATTTTATTGCTGTTGTTTTTGAATGGCTAAATACCCTTGGTCCTTGTGCAACAGATACAGCACTAAATTCTTATCTTGGTGAACATCCTTAGAAGAAAGTTACTGCTGGTTGTTTCCCTTGGGCTCCACAATGCCTACAACATTTTCACAGATGAGATGGCTCCTAGAAGAATGTTTTTTGTGGAGTGTAATGGAGAGGGTCTGATACATCTGTCACAAAGGGCCTATGATCCACCTTATTGTCCTTAATTTTTCTTTCCTTTCACATTCCATTAATCTTTGAACTTGGAAAGTACACAGACTGCTTTGGTCTCCTTGTGTTATGGTGAACTTAGCTTGCAGGACATGTACTCTAGAAACACCTCATTAAGCTTTTGCACAACAAATTTGCAAAATGTTTAATTATTATGAGGTCAGTGCATCAGAAAAATATGAAGAAATAGAGTTAAACACTATTGGCTCTGTTAAACGTTTGAGACTTTTTTTTTAGAAGGTAAGGCAAGTTCATCTGTTATGTTGGAACATGACAATAAAATAAATTAATATAATTCACAGTTAAAAAATGATTAATCTCTGATGTTTCTGTTCCAAGGGTTTTACTGCCAAAACCATAGGAAGTGGATGTATGAGAAAATGTTTTGGAATAAAAATGACATTGTTAATTTTAAGTGTTTCACTAAGGAAAACCATTCTTGATAGTGAAGAATGACAGAGAAGGGAAGATTTTACTTATAAGAAGGAGCCCTGAGAGGTGTCAGCACAGAAAACTATTACAAACCCACAGTTTTCATGTTTGACAGGGTTTAAGCATTGTGCCCGCTGTAGATGAGCCATTTGGAGCCAGATTGTCAATCCAAATGCAAGCTGCTCCGTTTCCTGTTTATGCCTGCGCAGAGTTACACATCCTGACACGCTTGCCTTCAGCTGCAGGTTTTTCCGCACTCCCTAGGAGATTTCTTCCTTAAAATGCCTTGTTATTTATCATTTAAGTAAGCCATTGGAATTTTGTTAATTCCTGTTTTACTTAACACATGCAAAATGATATCATTAGCTAAAGGAAGATAATGTTAAGGTAGTAAGAGTTACTGATACTACTAATTAAGTGACTATGGCAAAACAAAATCTGATCATACTCTGCCTGAATGTAGAGAACTGATGCCAAGTTTACTGCTTCACAGAGGCCTGGCCTATTGTATATCTGACCTTAGGTTATCAGTAATTAAAACCTGGTTTAGTAATTTAAAAATAACCTTTTGGATATTAAAAATTTACATTTTTTCCATCTCTAATAAGGTTAATTAAATATTCTTAGCAGAAGGATTTGCTTGGTTCATTTATGAAGTTCCTCTATAAACAGAGTTTGTTTTTGTTATTCAGCAGTATAGCTTCTAATTCATCCTTTTTTTTCTTCTTTTCTTTTTTTCTCCTTGTTTAGGTGAACTAAAACAAAATATACCTGACAAAATTTGCTGTGCTTTGTCTTTTCCCCTTAAATCAGATTACAATGAGAAATAATTCAGACTATAGCCAGGTTAACTATATCAGAGTCCTATTTTGGGCTCCTTTCTTTAAAAACTGAAGTTTTTCAAATTTAATTGGCTTTCTTACAGGTAGCAAGAAGCTTCTGCTGATTACCTACATGCCTGGCTTAAAAGCCTAAGGTGAGTAGTGACTGAGAAGGAAGATGGCTAATTGAGTCTTAATTCAAAAAAAGTTATTGTTATTTGATAAAGTCACTGAAAAGGAACTACATACTCCTCCTCACATCCACCTTTTTGTTGCTTTACTGTAATTTGAAGTCAGATCTTTAAGACAAGCTACACTGATTTATCACAGCACCAAACTGAAATGGGAAGAAAATTTATTAATCTAATAGTAGATTATCCCTTAAAATAACTGATATATGGCATGAGCAGAGTCAATTTATAATAAAAAGTCAGAGTATGTTGAACCTGCATAACTGGGAAGAAAAAGAGAGATTGTTCTGAAGCTCTTCTGCAAATCTAGCAGAATTAGAAGTAATATTTTCATCATACTCAGGATTCAGCATTATTTCAGGGGTCAATTGACCTAGCTTTAAAGTTAATGACCCTCCTGCCATTGACTCTGTCAAAGAATATATCTTGTGAGGTACTCATAGAGACTTTAGCAAAAATATCTAAGCACTCCTAATGAAAACAGAAGTTCTTCATTTGATCACTCATTCATAGTTTGGGAATAATACTATTAAACTCAATAGAGCGATCTTTGCTTATGAATATGTTTTATACTGCTATAGTGCCTAAATGCTTGCCGAGGATTAATGGGTTTTAATTTAGCACTTCCACTGTGAGGCAGAAAAATCTCATTGTTTCCATTTTACAGACTGAAACTGAGCAATGTTATGCAGCAATGACTGTGTTACTTGACGATTTAAGACTGAGACTTAAGCTCTGGTGATCTCAGGCCCAGCCCCGAGGTGGGCTTAGATGCTCATCCCTCGAACTTACATACCCAAGTTTCACACCTGAGACCAATGTTCTGAACTTTGTTCCAATTTTCAACTCCTTCCCTTCCCTTGCCAAAAATAATAAAAAAAACCAACAGCCTGCAAACAAACCACCCCAGGCCATTAGTCAGCTTTGGAAAAGACATTACAGAAAATATCTTTCATATACACAACTGAATGAAATCTTTTTCTCCCGAGGGATGAGTATGTATAATAATAGTGTAGATCTGGCATTTGGAAATTTGGTTTTAATAGATGTTAAACTAATCACTAAATGCAGTCAAGTTTATCTCCTATGTTATTTGAAGTCAAAAGGGTGGCTACAGCCTCTTTCCAGACATTCCCCGTTGTCTTGATAAATTTTGTTTTATAATAGCTGATGAGAGTATTTATATCTTGAGTAAAGTGAGTATTGTTTGATTATAATTTTCTATTTTTATCATCATTTATTGTTTGCTTCTTACATTATAGAAGTACTTGATGTAAATAGCAGAAAAAAAGTATTTTAAACCTTTTTTTCTCAATTGTCTTTTCAGTAAACACAACATCACAAAAAAACTGCAGTACCCAAGTTAACTTTAGAATGGCTAAGCAGCAATTCCCTTGATGACTGTGAGACATTGTGAGACTGACATTGTGAGAAGCATCAACACACATGTTTTGTCTATAAGGCCAAAAGAATATCCCATTTAGGGCTTTTCCCCACAGTAATCAAGGCTGAAGATAGCAAAACAGCATTCCCTATAGAGGATGCAGCAACAAAATGAACTCAACATTTGTTAAAAGCTAAACCATAGTACCAGTTCCTTTTTGCATTATATTCCAGTGTGTCTTCAGTTTCTTAGAGTTCTTCAGGTCTTAGAGGCTTAAGACACTGAAGTTTTAAGCAAAAGAGTACAAGACTGGAGTCTTGCAGGAAGAAAACATTGCTTTGCATAGCATAAAGCACTCTAGGTTCACACTTGTTGCTAGTCATAGCTGGCCTACTGATCCTGGTTCACACTGGTATGGTAAATCTGCATATCTCTGCCAAGGTGTGCTTGCAGCATGAAAGGCTCTAATTAAATGAAGAATTCATATAAATAGACTTTCCAGATGGTTTTGTATCTAACACAATTCTGAACCTAATGCCTTCCTTTATTTAGGAGGTGAAATAATTGGTGTGAAATATTTGTAACTTTGAGAATTTCAAAACATGGGATTAGTTTTCCTCTTATGATTGTCACTTTTTTTTTTTAATATTTTATTTATAGCGAAACACAGTTTGTGTACAAGAAACATATCAGCTGCCTTTTCCTGGAAAAAAACTGGTTGGCATAAAAGCAAGAAGCTTGTGGATTTGGCAAGATGTAAAAAAAGACTGTCATTAATTTCAAAAGATTCCTTTTCCATTTCCATTATGCCTATAGTTGAGAAATGTGGTTAGAATCAGCATCACAGAATAATAGGATAGCTTGGGTTGGAAGAGACCCTAAAGATCATCTGGTTCCAACCCCTCTGCCGTGGGCAGGGTTGTCAACCTCTAGATCAGGCTGCCCAGGATACCATCCAACCCACCTCCAGAGGTGGGGCATCCACAGCTTCTATGGACAACCTGTTTCAGTGTCTTACCAGCCTCTGAGTAAAACAATTCCTCCTAATATCTAATCCAAGTCTCCATTCTTTCAGTTTAAAGCCATTCCCCTTTGTCCTATCACTATCAGCCTATGTAAAAAAGTCAGTTTCCCTCCTGCTTGTAAGCTCCCCTCAAGTACTGGAAAGCTGCAGAGAGGTCTCCCCAGAGCCTTCTCCTCTTCAAGCTAAAGAAACCCAACTCCTTCAACCTTTCTTCATAGGAGAGGTGCTCCAGCCCTCTGAAAATCTTTGTGGCCCTTCTCTGGACCCACTCGAACAGCTTCAATAGTAGTCTCACTGTTCTGCACCTTGGGATGGCTTGCTGAGACCACCACAGATTTTGCTGTATTAAAAAAATAGAACAACATGGGCACATTTTTACTCCAGACGCAGTTTTTCTAGGCTTTTTGTCAAATTTTCATTGTTTTGGTGATTAGATAAAGGCTAATTTTGTCGGTTTGCTTTGTCTTTGTTTAGTTTCATTTTGTATCTGAATTCTTAACCTTTCCATACTTTCAGTGTATTTTTAAATTATTGCAAAAATTCCCCTTCCTTCTCTTGTGGCTAGCAGGAAGCCAGCAGGATACCAATACAGCTTACTCACGGAAATTAAAAACAAAACAATAGGTAAGGAAAATAAAGAAATAGAACAAACAAGAGACACTATCCTCTCTGTTAAAGCTTAGTAAGTTCTGCAGTACTTGTTCAAAATATGGGAGCTTATTGATGCTCACCCAGGAGTCTTTCTACAGAATGTGGTTTCTGGTTGTTTCAGTGTCTGCCATTAAAAGACAGTGTTAAGCTACTAGCAATGTCTCTGTGCCCATAAAATGGGTAAAAAAGCAGTAAGCTGGCAAACAGTGGCCCTGCAGCCCAGACTCCATACTCAAGGTGTGATAGGTTATACAGAGATGCAGTTGGTTTATTAATCTATTTTTGAAGCATATTTTTGACACTGATGGGACTCACCAGGCAGGCACAGCTGATGTCGGGTTGTCTGGATGTGCTCACCCATCCCCTCAGTAGGTGAGGTCCATTTTACTCTCCTATTCTATCCTGAGCTGTCTGAACTATCCTGCACTGCTGCTCCCAGGAAGAGCCACAGCGTGTGCCAGAGGAGGACTTTGCTTTATTCTGCAGAGTCCCAGGCAGGGGCACCAACAACTCCTCATTGCCGAAGTATGCTCTGAAGTCCTGCTTGTGCTGTTAAAAGTGGACTTAATAAAAAAAGAAAAGGGGAAAGTATGTTTCTTTTCTCTTGCTCCTGGTGATGCTGGTAATGTGCTTGTGTGATGAACTTGTCTATTTCTCCTTGAATCAAAACATAGATCCTTAGGGTGTCTGTTTTAAAGATTTGATAAAATTATTTAATTTACACGTATGGAACTTGTAACCCTCCCATCTTCCAAAACCATTGACTGTCCATCTCATAGTTTTCACCAACGTTACATTTATTTTTTTTTTCTTAAATGTTTATTCTAAGCTCATCAGCACCATGGATGTATGGTCAGAGACTTGTATCCAATTTAATGTCTTCACTCCAGACATTGGGAGAAATAGACTTCTCCATTTGCCACTGACACGTGTGTGAAGAACAGCTCATAACATGATGGAACTCCATTGATTTTTCATAAAAGTTTAATAAGATGATACAGGTCAAAAGCTCTGCAAAATTTGCAATAAATTCCTGTAGTGATCTGAACAAGACTTGGTGGGGAGAGCTGACACCAGAGGAATTTAAATACAAGTTGAATTATATGGAGGATTTAATTTTTTTTTTGTCTAATCATTCTGAACCTTGGACTTCAGATAAGATTTCTAACACTGCATGCCTCTCCTTGTTTATGTGTTCTGTTTTCCCTTGTATGTCTAATTTTTACAGATGACTTGCACATAGTGACTGTTTTAGTCCCTCTACCCCTCCGGAAAGGATCTCAGAAAAATGCTTGAATCAGAAGAGGAAACCTCAGATTTACATGTGAGTGGGCTGCTTAATTTCTTACCTGTTTTCCCCTGAATATTTATTAACACTTAATGAATGTGTTTACATCAGGTGAGACTCGAGTGATGCTATGGCATTTAAGCATGGTGAAACAAATCCAGGGCACAGCTATCTAACAGATTTCCTGAGCTGGTTACAACAAGAGTTAGACAGCTTTCAGAGACTGTCCAGGCAAAAGGTAGAGTGGTACATCAGTTACAATGTAGAAAGTATCTCTGCAGAAAGCCCCAGTAGCTCTTCCAAGGGCTTGAGGGTTCTCCCCCATCCCCCGTTCCATGTTGGTCCTTGGGGAAGCCTCAGTGCTGCACACGGCTGCTGCTGTGCCTGTGGCTGCATGCAGCTGAAGGTTCATCTGAGCAGCAGCAAAACATTTTCAGGGCTTTATTTTGTTCCCCAAGGTCGCAGGCTGCGGAGGAGCAGGGTGTTGATGCAGTATACAGTGACTGTTACCCTTGAGGAGAGGCTGCCTTGAGGGTGAGCACTGCTCCGCGCGGGGTGCTGCGCAATCCTATCTTCCAGCTGTGCTGTGTGACTGCAAGTCCTGAGGACCTGACAGAAATAGGATGCCTGAGATGTCTGTGCCTGTCTGTCCTCATTTTTCTTTTCAGCAGCAGAAGGTGCATCATTCTTTCCTCCTGT
This sequence comes from Aquila spilogaster, assembly GCA_024606505.1. Taxonomy (NCBI): domain Eukaryota; kingdom Metazoa; phylum Chordata; class Aves; order Accipitriformes; family Accipitridae; genus Aquila; species Aquila spilogaster. The sequence goes on along the minus strand of JANHGO010000020.1, from coordinate 21,683,318 downwards.
GCTTAGTACACTCTTCCCAGTGCTGACAAGTGTGCTGTTTGGTTTTGCTCTCTGTACTGAACTCCAGAGCTCTGTGGCTGTACTCAGAGGGAGGGAGCAGTGTGAGCCATTGGAACCTGGGTTTAGTTATTACCAAAGGATGTTTTAGACACAGCACCTGGTATAATGTTTTCTTATCAACAGCTGATGGTTTTGTGCTATATGTAACTATATAAATAACTTCACAAAGAAAGCATAGAATTTTCTTCTGAATTCAAAACCACAAAATACCATTTATTGAGAATGTTAATCAGTTTTTGCCACAGATTTTGTGGCATGGGACAATATTAAAGATAACCAAGAAAGCTAACTTCTGCATGGAACTAACATCCTGAAAAATGAGGTTTGTGATCCCTTGCTATCTGGGCAGTATGAGAGAGGAGAATTCAGTGCACAAATTTAAAACTCTCTGGAAAACATTCTTTATAGCTCCAGTAAAGTCCTGTATATAATTCACTATTTGCTGTTAGCCCCAAAGACACCCGGATATTCCTTAATGTACTGGAACGTTCCAGAGGGTCACCAGTAAGAATTGTGCTTTTTTTGGAATGGCACACAGTTTTTAAAGGTTTCTCTCCATTGTCATCATCACTGTTGACCTATGGATGAAAAACAGGCAACAGACAAACAAATTCTCCATTTGCTTTATGCGTTGCTTCAGCGCAATGACTGTGTCCCAGAGTGATGCCCTCTAAGTGTCAGGAATGAACCCAGCACTGGCTGGAGGGTTCTTCAGGAGCCATGAACTGCTTCTTATCTTGAGGCTATTTCTGCTCTCACTCTTGGTGTGCAGAACTTATTTCTGTGTTTGGGTTAATGTTTAGGTTTATAGGCTAAAAACTTAATTGCACTTTTCTGTTCATCTATCAAACTTGTGGATTCTGTATATTGTACAGTTGTGCGTGTGTTCTTTTTTTTGAATTACAGTTCAAGTGAAATGGTTATTTCCATTTTCTCTCTAAACTCCCCTCTCAGTACCTGGATTTCAGAAAGACAGTCCAGCAATGGTTTAGGTGCCGATATTTTATAATTAGTATCTTAGAATTAAAATAAGTTTTCATGTAATTTTAATTTATCCAAAATGTGTTTCAGGCTCTAGATCTCTGCACAAAGTCTGTTGCTGCTTAAGAACGATACTTATTAGTACTTCAGACATATGATCTATTCTATTATTTTCTTCACACATGTCTTGATGATGTTTCTATTAGCATCCATTCTGATAGAGATATTAGGATTAGGAGCTGGAGCTGGTTAGTGAGTTTCAAAAATCATCCCTGTGGAGAGGCTGATTCTTTGCTATGTCAGCAAGGCAAGGTGGCTCAACAAGCAAAAAGCATCCTCTGAGCTGGGAGTCAGGAAGGGGAGAAACAGGACACGCTCCTATTGCCTGCTCCCTGGTGGGTGGGCAGCGCAGGGCCCTGGGGTCACCTCACCCTGCGATGCATGTTGCTTACCGAGTGCTAAGCTACTGGACAGGGTAGGAGCTGAAGATCATTTATTTCCCATTTCTGTTCTGCACTCCCAAAGATGCTCTGTAGCTTTCTCCAAACCCCTCTGGCACTCTTTTCTATTTTCTTGGCTACATTTTCTTACTGAGTATCTGAATCTCTGTTGTTTTTTTTTTCCACCTCTGATTTTGAAACGTGTCTGCAGTTTATTCTCCTCTTGCAGTAATGCCACGACTACTTGTGTTCTGTGCTCCTGTAGGATTCAGAGCTCTGGGAAAATGTAGAATATTGCGTAACAAAGGAGTGGAAGATACCGGTAAATATCTGAGTCCAGACTTGCATTTGCCTGCAAATTATAGGAATGTGAACAAGTGTAGTTTAATAGAGAGCAGCTTAACTGTGGCTTGGTAATGATGCACCTTATCCTGTGCAATGAACAGGATGGTTTTTCTTCAGACATAGAGGAGATGTGTCACAGAAGGAAAGCAGCGTCTCTCTCAGCCCTAGAGCTGCTGAGGTGCCTGCACGTGCCCCTCAACTCCCGGCGGTGCCAGCCCGTGCGGAGCGCGGCAGGCCGCGGAGAGCCCGAGCTGCCCCACGCAGCAGCACCCCCAGCGGGCCGGGCCGCGCGCGGTCGGACAGGTGGTTGTGGCGGGCGCGGGAGAAGGTGCCTGAGGACGCTCGAGCAGAGCGCTTTGAAGCGAAATCTTCTTGTGCCTGCTGCCAGGGAGGAGCCGAGCCCTCAGGAGGCAGGGAAGTGGCAAGGTGCAGGGCTCGGCTTGGCTGCAGCTCCTGCGGGGCCGCCAGGGCGGAGCCGGGCCGGGAGGGAGTGCGGCTGGGTGCTGTGCACCGCTGCTATTGTTCTCTGCAATAATTGAAGCACCTGCGTAATTGTGTTTGAAGTGCTTTAAGTGAAATTCGTGAGTAATTTATGAATCAATAATAGGAGGAAAGATTTACATTGTGGCCGCAGAAGTAATTTTGGATTAACCTTTTAAACTTTCGCCTCTTTGTTAGGCCCCGAAGAGCAGCCAGGCGGTTTTCAATAATGTTCATTTGTGCCTTCCCGCATAGTCGGCGTGGTGGAAAATCCCGTTTCCTTCACCTTGGTTTTGTGTGACCATTTTTCTTTCTGTGTTTTCTTTTTCTTCTTCCTTTTGTTCCTGTTTTGAGATGATAATTTTGTTTTCTCCTTTTCATCTTTGTTTTGCTGCAGGAGTTTTGTTTTAACTTCTATACATTCTTTTCTATTATTTTCCAGGAGGTGTTCTGCTTTTTGTCTTTGAATTTGTGCAAAATATCTCTTTTGCAATCATGCATGCATACATAACCTGATTTACTTTGTAGACGTACAGATGTGTTGGTCAGACTGCACTTGGCATTAATGCAAGGAAACATCTAGGGAAGACCATATTTCTTCTGTGTAAAAAGTAGAATGCAATCCTTTGCTGTCACAGAAACCAAAGGGTGACTTATTCTTACAAAATCTGCCTATATTGCTGGGCAGTAAGTGTTACTGCCTGCACTGGCTGCAGTCCTGTGATGGGCAGTGTCCCTGCCCCAGCACTGTGCACAGGGCTCAGGTCAGAAAGCAGGCACGTACCAGCTTTGGCTGCTCCAGCTGTGCATACTCCAGTGCAGTAATCTATGCTATGATCTGACCATTTCTTCCTGAAGCTATGCGGAGGGCATTTATTTTTCCTGAAACACTGTGTTGTATGCATAGGAACTTGGTGGTGCTGGGTGTTGTAACTGTATCAGGGTCTCCCTAAATGCCGTGAAATTGGGGTGGAGTAGTAGTCAAGTTCTTACAGCAGGGGAAGCTGGCTTTGCTAATTTACTTACCAAAGCCTTTTTTTCATGTGTGTGTACAAGAGTGCATTAAGTGGCAGTCTGTGAAATAGCTTCTTGGGAATACTGAATACTGACGTCAGTGGATAGCTGCAGTCTTCTGTCCCTAGTGAATGCCGTTATTTCTGAGAAATTAAAAAAAATAGCCCAAAGTCATATGATGTAAATAAGTTGAAAAAACACAAAACTTATTTTGAGAGCTTTCTGGCTGTTGCTGTGTTTTGGAGTAATACATTGTCCAAGACATGGCACCGCTGTGATGTATTAAACTAATATATCATAAGAGTGCCATAGCTTTGATGATGTATTAATGTAATATATCGTTAAGGTGCCATTGCTCTTTTGATGCATTACTCAAAACATTGCAAACTGTTTGGGTTAGCGCACAAGCATCTGGGTGTATGGGATAGAAGACAGCAAGTATTTCTATATTTGAAAGTACAGTGAAGTCTTTAAAAAAATTTGCAAGTGCAAGAGCAATCTAGGAATATTAGAAAACTGGGAGCCTCTGAAGAGGGGACTGAGCGAGGTGGGATCAAAACTGAGGTGGGAGCTGTGTGCTTGCATGATCTCTATCTGAAAGATGTACAGAAAACTTGTTGTGGGGAAGAGAAATTGCCTTTATTAGAACCAATAACAAGTTTTCATTTCCCTTCAAAGAGGAATGTGATACATGCTGTAATACAGGAACAAGTTCACCATTTCCCAAAATGTGCTGACATGGTTCTTCTCAGGGTACTTTTTGCACCTTATCTTACACCTTGTACATTGGTAACATATTTTCTGGGAAAATGAGGCTGGATGGATTTTATGCAGACATAAAAACTCTTTTGCCTTGACTTTTATTTGCTAACATTTGTTGCGTATGTCAGCCACTTTTGTTTTCAGAAAGGAGTGTAAGATGTCTGGTTAGCGCTGAGCATCTTTCAGTATTTGTTTTTACCACATTTTCTGACATATCCAGTTTTGGACAAGCTTTGGGAAAGCATTCTGAACCAAACTGAAAAAACCCTCGCCCTAAGCTGGATATCAAATTTGATCAAAAGATATTATGAAGTGTGTTAAATGCTGCTGCTGCTGATGATAAATACTGATCTCACACACTGCTTTCTAACAAAATGTCTGTGTGTGTTAAATGTGTGTATATCCTTCTGAACTTTCTTACCTTCTGCAAATGCAGTGTAATTTAATGGATGTTATGGGTGTTATTGACTGGACATATGTCCTTGACTGGACAGTCTAGGTTTGGTTGAAAATCCAGCTCATGAATGCTCTAGTCTTGCAATGATAAATTTAAATATTGGTGTTTAGTGTTATTAATCTCAATTTTGCTGCTTGTAGAGCTGAATGCAAGATTTGCCCAAGTGTTGATTTTTTTTTTTCCTTTACTGCATTTAGAAACAGAAGGTTGCAGAGGCAGATATAAAATCCTGTACTTTGAACATGTTGAGAAGTGCTTTCAAGAACATTTCTGGGTACTGAAAAACTACTTCTCCAGTGTAAATTGCTCTTTTGCTCTTTATGTTGAGAGGCATATAAAAAGCTGCATTTCTCAAGTTGCATCCCAAGAGTTATTTGCCAGGACGATGTGTAACTTTACTCATTTTTTACATCCTGCTATCTTGACCACTAGATGGCATTCATATTGTTAAGATAAGTGGGGAGGAGATGGATGGTGCTAAAACCTCCTCTTCAATGGTCCCCAGCTTCCTTCCTGCCATTCAGAAAGCCCAACCAGACAAGAAAATCCTCATGTACCCAGCGTTAAGGCTGTACCTTAATTTTGAAGAGTTGCTCACTGACAACATAATAAAATAGGAGGCATTACTTTCAGAACAGCCCTCATAGTTGTTGCCGCAGTTAACTTATCAGTTCACTCCTCTTGTATAGAGTTACCAGAAAATATGAAGTTACTTGGTATTCCTTGAGCATCTTGTGATAAGAAGTATTATAGCTGGCATTACCAACCAGGGATGTTAAAACAGATCTATATATGTAGATTTGCATCTTCTTCAAGTCAACAGAATAGCATTTTGCAGCGTGAAAACTGAGACTGGAAAGTCATGGAGCTGCCTTTTGATAGTGCACGTGTAGCCTTAGCTTCTGTAAAATGTTGGTCCTATTTATTAAAAACCTGGATGGAAAGCTTGAAGAAAATCAAAGGAAGGTATGTATGATCGCACAAAAGGATGAGGAAAGTGATATTTAAAATAGACTTTTATTTGTTTTCCTTCCTTTGCTCTCTTGAATTTTTTTAAATTGGAGTGCCACTGGTGTGTTCCAACCTCAGAAATGGAGAGGTGCTCTGGCTGGTGCTTGACACCCACACCCACCTTGCTTATGCAGGAATAGAACTTAAATTTAGGTTTCTTAGTAGCAGAAAAGCAGACTTGTTTGTATTTGGTTTGGAAAGCAGTAGGTATTCTCTGCTAATAATATAGGGAAAGCATTTCTTTGGGTTTGCCACACTGCTGCTGACACTGAAGTATAAAGAGAGAAAAAAAACAATTTCTTTTTCCAGTGATTTCTTCAGTCACTATTGCTTCTGTCCCATTGGCTTTGCTGGCAACTCAAGTAGTGTGGCAAGTGGTAGCTGTGATAGGTCACAGGCAATTTGATAGTTTGGCATAGTTTGTGACAAGAAGCAGTTCCTAGACCTAGCAGATGTTGCCTTGCTGGTCTCTGATCACTGCACACATTTGGGAGGGTCTGCTGCTGCTGTGCATGTGTCACAGCTTGATGTAGACAAATATCAAGTGACAGACAGCCTCTGGGACCCAGCTTGCAGCCTGCATGATGCGGGAACTTGGTGTCTCAGTGCCTGCCTGAGGCTTAGTAAAGGTTTGCTTCCACAATCCTATTTCTTTTGGGATGACTGTGTAAAGAAGGACAACGAAAGCCATTTGTGTTTGGTGATACAGCAAAAGGAGATCAGAATTTACATATAATAAGTAATGAATTGTTTAGAAAGCAATGCCTGACTTTCTCCAGCATAGCAGTGTATTTCATAGAAGTACCTTTAGTCTTTGATTGCGAAATCATTTGTAAGGTGCTATTAGAGGTAATTATTTTAATGATTGTTTTGTAATGTGTCACCAGGCTGGGAGAAGACAGGTAAATAAATTCTCAGAAAACTGTTTTGTGATTACCTGTTTTTTTTTTCCCCTGTTGTTTTGTTTCCTGATTAAAGTTAAGGAGATAGCGTCAGAATGAAAGTACTAGAACCTGAGAAACTAAGAGTCAAAGTAGCTAATGAATCATTTTGTGCAGACTGTGTTGTTATATATTCTTCTGTTAAGCATTAAACTTTTTCAAATGTATTTTGTGCGAATAACTAGATATTCAGCCAGGTCAGGGCTTTGTCGTGCTGGTGATAAAAATACAGCTTCCTGCACAGTGGATAAAATTTGATACTTTTTTTTTTTTTTTAACAGTCATACTGATAATATCAGTGATACTGCCTCCCAGTTGTAGACATGCATGCTGTGATTCAAGCTGTCTGTCCTGAAAACAAAACGTTCACTGCTAAGGTAAGCTGATAGAAAACCACATAGAAATGGCTTGAAATTGAATGCTGCTTTTTCACTCTTGATGAACTATGGTGCATCAGCCAGAGCTGTTCTGGATGTTTGAAATTCAGTCTTGGAAAAAAAAGGTATTTTGGAGCTGTAAGAGCTATGTTCTGCTGCTTTGTACTTTACTAAACTACATAGCATCAGTCATAGGTCCACTCTGTACTGGTATGTTTGAGTTTCCATGTGTTCCCTCTGAAACTGAGCTTCCTCTCAGAGAAAGCCGTGAAGGTGGAGCACATGTGATCCCCTCCCTTGGGATCCTGTAGTTTGCCTGTCACTCACAACTTGGTTCCTAAGAAAACCCTCAGCAGAGTCAAAGAAGAAAGGAGACTCTTCCTTATCTGTAGCTTGAACTAGGTAGTTGAACTAGGAAGTCCAGGGCAAAAATTTATTAGTGAAGTTTTCCAGATTAGTTTGCTTTCTCCAAGGAAGGTTGGAAGTTGTATTCCAGGGCCTCTCCTACAGCTGGAGTTACTATGTTGTGAACACATCTACTTTAATACTGTAAAACAATACTAGGCCTTTTACTCTGCTTTCACATGCTAAATGTTTCCAGTGAGCCACCTGAAATGTTTGCTGCATGGTGACTTCCTTCCATCCGCAGCTCTTGGCAGGAGCTTGCTGTGCGTGCCAGCCCTGGAGATGGCAGCTCGGTGGTGGCCAGAGGGGACACATCAGGGTGGTGAGGTGGACAAGGGAGCAGAGACTGGTGGCTTCTGGGCCCACTTGCCTGGGGACATGCCGTTAGTAAATAAATACCTGAGATTTGTCCATTGGCCACCTGATTCTGAATTCTCTCGTACTTTCCACACTCCTCTGTTTTAGATCAGGACTGTGATCTTATCTACTATGGTGAATGTCTGTAAGGGGTGTTTCCATTTCAAACATGAAAATAAACCCAAATGATGGTGTTAATGACCAAGTTAGGCCTGAGCTAGTCTTGAGAATTTGTGGTGAGTTTGGGAGGGCAGGTAAGTAAGAAATGAATGGCTGAAGGTTAGAGGAAGAACAAGAACAGATCTCTGATAACTTTACAGGGCCTATTGAATCTTGTCTCTGGGAAGAAATATGTAACTGATAGTTTTCCAGTGGATTTGTCTGGTTTTCCTGCAAGCAAGATTTCAGAGGATTTGGGGAAGAAAATAATAAAAAACTCTGAAACTCTTAATACTCTCATTATAGTATGATGTGAAGTTTCAGCAAGCTTTTCAGCATCAATTTATTGATATCAGTGCTGGTTGTGCATGCCATTTACAGAAGTATTGTTATAACTCTGCTGGTGGCAGCTTGTAATCTCCTTGAAAATATCCGTAGTTATTAGGTATATTACTAGAAACTGCCATGTATCCCTCTTTAAAAAGAGAGGCTGGTCTTGGAAATCAAAATGGCTAATTTTTTTCTCTATTAGCTTCACAAGGAGTTCCTTATAACTAAAACCACTGACCCAATGAGCCAAGTACCTCCATCAAATGTTTCATTTAATGATGTCTTTTATTACAGTTCAGTGACCCAATAGTCTGAGTATCCGCATGGTGGGCTAAGTGCCTCCGAAAGCTCAGCAGTAAAACTTCCTGCGCATCATATGCTGTGAAAATGTTCTCCGCTGACTGGAGTAGGCTTTTTTTTTTAGTGTAACTTTGAAGAAATTAAGCAGTAGGCAAAACAAAGCAGGAGAATCAGTGGCCATAAACCTACATGTAATAATCAGAGATCATTGTGCTCCAGAGAGATGTTTTACAAAGTGAACGAAATAAGAAATTAATGTATTTCAGTCAAAACATTGATTCACCCATGAGAACACCTTTCTCTGGGATCCCTCTTGTTCTCTCTGCATATCCTGTATTTTGCCCTATTCTCTATCGCTAGCCATTTTCCTTAATTCACTCTTGTCCCTTCTCTCCCTGTGGTCTGTGTCACTGCTATGCTAGGATAACCTGGTGGTTCCTGGGTGAAAAATCTGATTTGTAGGCTGTATTATCTTCTGCAGGAGCTTTGAGAGCAGTTAGGGTGCCCAGCAGCATGGGCAGGAGCCAGTCCTGTGCTTCCCAACTGCTCCTTGGGTCCCTCACCATCTGTCATGGCAGTTATTTCATCCTGGCTTGTGAGGGCTGGGTCACCAACTCTAACATCTTCAGAAGCACATAGGCTTATGGCTCCTACTGGGCTGAATTTTTTGTGCTGGTGTTTTTTTTTCTTTTAATAGCAATAATGGCATTTAAATAAACTAAGTGAAAAGTAACACTCCTTTTACTTTTCACACAATATTAACCATTACTAATTTAAAATGATTTATAAAGTTTCTAACAAAACTGGAGCAGACCTATCACACTTCAATGAGTAACTGAGTATTTCAGAGTATCACCATGCATATCTCTGTGCTTAGGAGTGCAACAGGCAAATACAGAATGAGACCCATTCCCAAACTAACTGTGAAGTTTTAGTCTTGGAGATGATTGTTTTCTGCAGCGCAGAAATTTATTTAGTTATTTTTTAATGACTCCATATGATCCTTTTCCCTCCTAGCTCTTGCAGAAGAGCACTCTTGATGATCTTGTTCTGTTTACCTTCTGCAGTGTGTTAGAATGACCAGAAACCAAATAAACTATGTTATGTGAATGAGCTATGCAAATAAACTCTTAGGATAAAGTGTATTGACTGCCCTCAATCATTTTCAGCTTCTCTTTTCTCTCTAATTGGAATGAATTACTTTGTTTACATTTCTACTGTGGCTTTGTGTGGTTTCTTGTAAAACCACATCTCCTAGCCGTTCCATTCTCGTTTAGCTGTGCAGTGAGTTTTACCAGCTTGTAACAGCTCTATCAGTAAAGGGAGGAATACTTCCTTCAGCAATGTCTCAGTTATATCCATCACACACGTGCCTTGGGAGTTCTGTTCATGAACCAGCTAGACTGGGGTACAGAGATTGTTTGGTAGTTTCTGAGGTATGTGTTACCTACATGAATAAGGTGTGACGAAGATCTAAAACTGAAGACTTTATTTCTGGGGAAGTTCAGATCCTTAAGATCAGTTTTGCAATACAAACTGAGTCACTCGGAAAGGACCTCACTCATCTTTATACACATAAAAGATGTGTATTTGGCTTCAGGTCAGAAATAGGAATTAACAGAATTAAAAAAAGCTTTTGAAGACTGTTACAGCTGCAATTGTTGTATTTTGTCGTGGGTGGAGAATTTGAAAGGTTTATTTCAAGAAAATAAATTCTTAAGGGCAGGAACTGTTACTCATCCATGTTTGGAAAGCACCACCAACACGATTTGGATAACAATAATACTACAGAAGGCTGAAAGAACAATTAAAGAGTGGAAATAATGAGCTAAGGGAGTAACACACAACTTGATGTGGCGATGATTGCACATTGAGTGAGAGAGGCTAATGCTACCAGAAGAAACATGTTGAAGTTTCTACTTATATGTGATTGAAATGATTTCAAATAACTTGAAGAAAAATCCTCTGAAATTGAAAAAAAAAAGGAATTTGTCCTCATCTGTGCTATCTCCCAGGAAACTTCCTTCATTCTTCAGCTCTTTCTTTTTTCTTCCTTGGGAAGGGGGAGCCTGTCAATAGAACACCATCCCAAGAGCCTTAGCTTTATTTGTGAATTCCAAGAGACGTACACAAAAGCTGCCTTCTGCCTGGTAAATCCAGTCTCTCAAGGTCTGCTTCCACCACTTGCCCCTCTGGAGCTGCTGGGCGCTCTTGAGGTAGTCACTGACCTCTAGAGTGGATGCACCAGTAACATTTCACATCCTAATGGTATTTGTAAACTAGTTCTTGTGTTTGTCACTGGTTTTAATGACAAATAATCAGGTTTTTGGAATAGTGTAGAATGTAGGTCAGACTTGTCTGTGCGTTACGGATGGGTACATCCTGGGAATTTTCCAGGATTACAGAGGAGTTTGTTACTGAAGAGAGTTTTAGGGATTCCAGCGTTGGCTGCTCTGGATCTCCCATAGGCATAGCTCATACCAGCTCTGCTACAGACCTGAACCTCATGTACCTCGGGACTAGCAGACCTATGGAAATAGTACACATTTAAAAATACATATTTTTTATTTTTAAAGAAAAAGTTGGATTGAGACTTTTTGCTCTTTTATTTCTATTCAAAATTATGTGAAGTGTGTGTGTGTATTTGCTTATTCTAAAATAGTTCCTTAAACTACAAACAAATTAACATTTTCTTCTTGGTTAAATTAGTTTGTGTTGTATTAATTGTGGCTTTCATGAGAAGACATTAAAAAAAAACAGCAGAACAACTAAAAAGTAACTACCAGGAGGAAAGCAGAGTTTTTCTAGTGTCCTTGGTCTCAATTTTATCAACCTAGAGTGATCACTTCCTTTCTGGAGCTTTTTTCATGTTTTGTGTATATTATTTCTGTGTGTTTTTGTTCACATGAAATTGACCTCCAAACAGAGCTAAAATGTAAATACAAGGGAGGTGAGAGATAAGCTAAAACTATAAGGTAAAACTATGGCATCAGTACATTGAACCTTTAATGAATCAATTAGTCTAAATATTAGAAAATATGCTAGTAAAATACTGCTATTTTATTCACAACTCTCACGTTAAATAGATGGACAATGGTTCTGTACTAGATAGGGGGATGTAGTGCTAGAGCAGCAGATGATCTCACAAAATCTCCCTTCTGCTTCTGTTCACAGGCTGACCACTTGTGACACCGGTGTGCTGTATCCCCACATAGGCAGTGCTCAGGCTGTGCTGCCTTTGCCTGCAGCATCTCAGCCAGCACCTCTGTTGCATGCTTATGATTGTTGCTCCTTCTTGAACAAAACAGTGCTGAGACATGGTTGATTCTGTTCAGCCAGACTTCCTGAGGGCTCTGGAACACCAGGTGAGATATCAGCCAGCTTTTTCTGACAAGAAAAAGTGTCTTAACTCTGTCACCCTGGAAAGTACAGTGCTTTTTGGTTAGTTTTATTTTTTTCCTTGCAGGGTGCTCAAGGGGTAAGGCTATGTCAAAGTTGAATATATAAACAAAGAAAAAAAAGAAAAACTTTGTTCCCTTTACTCTTCTTGGCAAAGGCTGTATCTTGGTTATATATTGAATATTACTAAGTGTGTTGTTGGAGCAAAAAAAAACCTATCTTAAAATAATTTCATTCTAGCACTGATGTTGCTCCTCTGTTTAGATTCCACTATGAATATTTTAGTGTTGTTGTTAAACTAAAATTCTTGGATGTTTCCTATTTTCCTTCTGAAAACAATGTTTGGTAAGGACTGTTGATGTTTTAGCTGGTAATTGTGAGCTAAGACATAGCAGGCTGACTGGTGACCTTGTCTTGCTTTTGGCTGGGCTTTCTTTAGCCTAGTGTGGCCAGGTTTCAGCAGTTGTTTTCCTGTTTTGACATTTATGGTTACCCTGCTGCTTCTAAACATGCAGACACTTACTGCTGGGTCCTTGATAATCCCCTTTTTATTCCCTTCATCCTCCAACCCTCAAACATATAGGTGACTCTTCTGAAAATATGAATGCATTAGGTCAAGTTGACTTGTGAGTTCTGCTTATGGTACAATGAAAGAAAATTAAACAGGGAAATTTCAGTCATACAAGAAAAAAGTGGAAAGGCAGCAAGAGCTCATGTGAAGAATAAGGGTGTAGTTACTGGAGGGGATCAGATGGGTTTTGAATAATATAAATGAGCAGAGAAGAGACACTAATACAGAGAAACAAATATCGTCAGACGTGCCCAGCTCCACCTTGTTGATGCCAGCGCCTCTCTCAGCTCCAGTTCTATTTCCAAAGACGTGCAAGACCTGGGGGAGTCTTGTAGCTGTGAACCCAAGTGGTATAGAACTCGTGGACAGGTCTTATTAGGAAGAGTAAGAATTTGCTGTAGAGTATTTCTCTGAATTTCCTAAGAAAAAAATGAATGTGAACTTCGTGAAGCAGCTATAGTGTTTCATTTTAAATTAAAATAAACTCCAGTGATAAGCTTCAGTTGTCATAGCAGGCGTTGAATATATTGATTAAACATATTTAACTAATTATTCCATGTCATTTTTTATCTGAAACTTATAAAGATTGTAAAATGAAATGACATTTATTAAATGAAACATTAGATTATTAAATGAAAATTAGAAACTGACGACTGGGAGCATAGGCTCAGCGAACAAAAGGAATCTGCAGCCAGTGTGTTGCAATAGAGAGAGGCAGTACTCTGCCGGTGTTGCAGGATGGAACGATTGGAGCTATATCATGATCCGTGGTCAGTCTACCCTCCTCATGCCACTCACACACCCTTTTCCTCCCCAAAATGCAAGGGATTTCTCGATCATCAAGATAGATGGAGAGATCATCGCACAAACCAACTCACCGTATACCCTGCCTTCACAGCCCCCAACATCAAGATCCCATACCGCAAGTCCTGCGGTCCTACATACGCCAGAATCCTTGTCTTTGGCGTCCTCTCATCATTCTCACTCCCCCACCGTCCCAATTTGGATACGATCCACCACGTGCATCTATCAACGGATCGAGCAAAGTCGCTATATGAAAAGTCTCTATACCCTTCGGAGAGATTGTCGTTGTTGACGGGTAAGGATACAAAAGGCCGGGTTGGCCTCCGGACTGCGATTTCGTCGATGAGGGTTGGGAGGGGGAGGGTGATGCAGGCTTGGTGGAAGTCGGTTTCCGAGGTCCAGTCTTCTGGTGCCATTTCTCCTTTTTAATTACCCTCTTTCCTTTTATCGACGAAGAATACGGATCGAGTGAGTGAATGAGTGAGTGAGTGAGTGAGTGAGCAAGGAAAGTAGGTAGGTAAGGTAGGTAAGTAAGTACTACCTAAGGTAAGCACTTATAAAGATTAAAGTCATGCAGTCTAGGCACGTCAAAAAAAGAAAAAGCTGAAGAAAATCCAGAAGCTCAAAAACTCAAATTACTCCATTTATACATTCCGCTAAAACACACTCATCCCCTTTCGCTTTCGTCCAATCATAGCCCATCCCCCATCACGATCGAAAAACATGCAATCAACGAATCGGAACCTTTTCCCCCTTTTTATCTTCCTTCAAGTTAGAAGGAGAAAACCAACATCTCACTCACCGCCTTCCTTCTTTCTTTCCGACGGGGAAGAGCTCATTAATGAGATAGATCCCTGCAGCAGCGTACGTATTCTCGGCTCCTACGTACGACTTACTCGCATGTGTATGTATCTAGGGAAGGTATTTACTCACCCGCATTTCTTTATTAACTAGGTATTCAATCCTTCGAGCGGAACTTAGGGAGAGAGGGAAAAATAAGGGGCAAAAAGTCAAAAAAAGTATGACTTGCGTGCGTGCGCGACATCTTGATGGTTGAGTTCTTCTGCATGAA
>JANHGO010000020.1:21653738-21668953 GCA_024606505.1 Aquila spilogaster | reverse complement strand
CTGAGGGGAAAATGTAAGAAGAGACTCGCGAGGGAAAAGAGGGAAAAGAGAGAGGAGAGGGAAAAGAGGGAAAGAGGTTGCTCACCACTCGTGGACCAATGCCCAGCCAGTTCCTGAGCAGCAGCCCCTGGCCAGCTTTCCCCCCAGTTTAGGTACTGGGCATGACATCACATGGTATGGAATACCCCTTTGGCCAGTTTGGGTTAGGTGCCCTGGCTGTGTCCCCTCCCAACTTCTTGGGCCCCTCCAGCCTTCTGGCTGGCTGGGCATGAGAAGCTGAAAAAGCCTTGACTTGGTCTGAACACTACTTAGCAACAACTAAAACATCAGGGTGTTATCAACATTTTTCTCATACTAAATCCAAACCACAACACTATACCAGCTACTGCGAAGAAAATTAACTCTATCCCAGCTGAAACCAGGACAACAGGTTTTATACAGACATAAAAGCTCTTTTGCCTTGGCTTTTATTTGTAATTTTTGTTGTGTGTGTCAGCTGTTTCTGGTTTCAGAAAGAAAAGTAGGGTAGGTTCTTGTAAGCAGTGACCATCTTTCAACAAGGTTTGTTTTTACCACATTTCCAGACATATCCAGTCTTGGACAAGCTTTGGAGAAGCATTCTGAAGCAAACTGAAAGATCCCCACCACCCTAAACTGGATATCAAATTTGAACAAAAGGTATTACAAAACATGTTAAATACTGATGATGATGATAAATACTCATCTCCTTGTTTTCTGACAAAAAGACTTTAGGTGTTAAGTGTGCATTTATCCTTATGACTTTTCTATTTCTTGCCTTCTTTAAGTGCACTGTAATGTAGTGGATGTTATGGATGTTTTTGACTGTATGTATGTCCTTGAATGGACTGTATTTATTGCCTGGTTTTGTTGAAAATACAGCTTTCAAATGCTCTGGTCTTGCAATGGTACATATTTGCTAAATTTAAATATTGGTGTTTGTTTAATCTCTTTTGCCATTCATAGAGCTGGGTGCAAGGTTTTCCCATTATTGATATATTTTTACCTCTGCCATGTTTAGAAACAGAAGGATGCAGAGGCAGATGTAAAATACTATTCTTTGCTGAACCCATCGAGAGAGAAGTTCAGGAACATTTCTAAGTACTGAAAAACAACCTTTCCAGTATAAATTGCACTTTTGTTCTTTATGATGAGAAGCATAAAGTATGCAGTATAAAAAGTTACATTTCTCAGGTTTCATCCCAAGCAACATTTGCGTAACTTTACCCACTTTTTTACGTCAAAGTACCTTGACCACTAGATGGCATTGAGATTGTTAGTGTAAGTGGGGAGGAGATGGAGGATGCTCAAACCTCCTCCCTTCAATGGCCCCCATCTTCCTTCCTGCCACTCAAGAAGCCCAACCAGACAAGAAAATCCTCAAGTACCCAGAGTTAAGACCATACCAAGTGCTGAATTTTCAGGAGGTCTCCACCAATTACTGCACTGTTGCTGCAGAAATGTTGACCCAACCTACATGGCAGATTCCTGCTACTGGACAGTTTTCAATTGACTGTGAACAGCTGAGATTGCACCTGCAGCAACCCCAAACGTAACCCATGGAAGACACTGGTGCATGGACTTGCCAGCTACTGTGTTATAATGCATTCACAATGCTCAGCAGACTACTTTTTGTCTTGGTTTCTTTTTGGTATTCTGGTAATCTCTGTAATACTTATTGCCATGGTTAAATTCCCCTGATCCTGTCACCACTCTTGCTTATAATTACTGGGAATTATGACATTAGTGGGCATTCCAGGCATCTCTCATAATAAGAAGCAGTTATAGTTGGCATTACCAACCAGGGATGTTAGAACAGATCTGTGTTTATAGGTTTACATCCTTTTCAGGCCAACAGAACAGTGTTTTGGAGCACGAAAGTTGATACTAGAAAGTCATGTTGCTGTCCTTTAATAGTGCTGGTATGACCTTAGCTTTGTGTAACATTTATGTCTTCTTTATGAAAGCCTAGATGGAGAGCTTGAAAAAAATCTTGGGAAGTTGGTTGTAAGAAGTAATTTCTCTGGGAAAAAAGTATGATGAGGAAAGGTATATTTAAGATATACTTCTAATTTTTTTTCATCTGTCACTCTTGATATTTTTGAAATTGGGATTCCGGACAATTCCTACAATTGTGCTCCAGCGTCAGGAGTAGGACTGTGCTCTGGCCAGTACATGGGCCTCACACCCTCCTCCCTTAGGCAGAAAGGGAATTTATATTTAGGTTTCTTAGTAGCAGAAGCACAGGCTTGTTTGTATTTAGTTTGGGAAACAATAGGTATTTTCTGCTAACCTGTGCAATACTGGAGGAGCGTTTCATTGGGTGAAGTCGTAGAAGTTTTTGCTGCTAGGTTTGTCACACTCTTACTGATACAGAAGCAAGAGAAAAAGCCACACAAATTAGCAAACCCCAAACCTTTTCCAATGCTTTCCTCAGTCACAATGGCTTCTGTATGTCTTGTTGGCTTTGGTGGTAACTCAAGTAGCGTAGGAGCGGTAGCTGTGATAGGTCACAGGCAATTAAACAGTTTGGCATATTTTGTGACCTAACAGATGTTGTCTTGCTGGTTTCTGCATGCTTGGGAGGGTCTGCTCCTGCATGTGTGTCATTTCTGCTTCGGAGCTCGATGTCGACTGATACCAAGTGACTACCTCTGGGACCAAGACAGCAGCCTGTGTGACGTGGGAACTCAGCGTCTCCTCAGTGATGCCCTAGACTTTCTTTAAAGGTCCCTTCTGACCCAAACCATTCTGTGATAATAAAAGTTTGCTTCCACCAACTGATCCTGTTTCTTTTGAGATGGCTTTGTAAAAAAGGGCTGTGAAAGCCATTTGTGCTTGGTGATATAGAAGGATGAGATTGGTAGTAGAACCACAATCCCTTTCTTCCAGAAATGTGCTGCTTAAAATATCCTAGGTGGGTTCCCCCCTTAAATTTGCATTATTTATGGAATTTACATATCATAAGTAGCAAATGAATTGTTTAAGAAACAATGCTTGTGTTCTTCCAATATAGCAGTGTATTTTATACAAGTAGCTGTAGTCTTTGACTGGGGAGTCATTTATAACCTGCTATTAGAGGCAATTATTTTAATGACGGTTTAGTGACATGACACCAGACTTGGAGCAGATGGGTAAATAGATTCTCAGAAAACTGTGTGTTTTGTTCTGTGATTATTATCCAGTTTTTGCTCATTAAAATTAAGGCAGGAGGTGGCATAAGAATGAAAGTAGCAGAGCCCGAAAAACAGAGGTAATGAAGCTACTGAACTGTTTCGTACGGGTAGTAGTAGAGAAGTATGAGAGCAGTGCCATCTCTTGCTTGCTATTCCTCTGTTAAGCATTAAACTTTTTCAAATGCATGATGTGGTAGTAGCTAGGTACTCAGCCAGGTCAGGGCTTTGTCATGCTAGTGATAAACATACAGCTTCCTGCGCAATGAATGAAATTGATAGTTTGGTGGGGTTTTTTTAAACTATCATAGAGATAATACCAGTGATACTATTAAAGAGCAGTACTTCTCAGTTGTAGACATGTTATATTTCAACCTCTCTGAACACAAAAACATTCACTGCTGAGGCAGTGATAGCAAAACTCATGGAAATGGTTTGACATTGCAAGTTGCTTCTTCACTCTTAATGTACTTACTATGTGAGCATCAGCCGGAGCTGGAGTGTGAGCGCACTGTTCTCAATGTTTGAAATTCACTGTTTTGAAGGAAAAAAAAAATATTATTGAGCTGTAAGAACTATGCTCTGTTGCTTTACCCTTTACTATATTATATGCCACCAGTCACAGGTCGATCCAGTCCATACGGGTGTATTTGAAATGTCAAGTGTCCCTCTCAAACTGAGATCCCTCTTTGCGGAAGCTGTGAACGTGAGGCACATGGGGACCCTCCCCAGGAGTTCTGTAGTTTGCTCTGTCACCCGTATCTTAGTTCATCAGGAAACCCTTGGTAGTGCCAAAGAAGAAAGGAGACTCATTCTTACCTGTAGCTGAACTAGGAGGTCCAAAGCAGAATTTTCTTAGGGATATATTTCCAGATTAGTCTCCTTTCTCCAAGGAAAGTTGGAAGTTGTGTTCCAGGACCCTGTCTCTTCTCCTACAGCTGGATTTAGTTACTACATTGTCAACACATTTGCTTTAATATCCTAAAACAGTCCATTACCTTTCACTCTGGTTTCTCAGGCTTAATGTTTCTAAAACACTTGTTGTGTGGTGACTTCTTCCCATGCATGGCTCTCGGCTGCAGCTGGGCGCAGTCATGCTCCACTCGCTGTCCTGACCAGCGCTGGTGAGGGACAGCCAGCCGGTCCCCTGCGGGGACATTTCAGCGCAGAGGAGGTGGGACAGGGGGAAGAGACTGGTGGCATCTGCGACTGCTTACTTGGTGATGTACCTGTAGTAATGAAATAGCTAGTCAGCAGCTGCACTGCGGCTTGCACATTGGCCAGCTAATACCAAATTTTGTAGTGCTGGCTATGCTCCATTTAAAGCTTGAAAATCAAACTGATGTGATGTTGTTGGCCACTGAGTTAGGCTTGAGGGTTTGTGCTGCAGATAGGTGGAGAATGAATAGGACGAAGGTTAGAGGAAGAGTGAGAAGCACAAACTTTTGGTAACCTTATAGGCGATATTGTCTGGCTTTTGCAAAGAAATTGTGTAACTGTTATGTTTCAATGGATTTGTCTGGCTCCACTGCAAGGTTGCAGTGGACTTGGAGAGCGAATTCTTAAAAATCAGTGAATCTCGCAGCACTTTCATTGTAATAGTACGATGCGGGGTCCTGGCAAGTTTTGTAACATAAATTTATTGATGTCAATGCTGATTGTACGTGCCAATGACCAAAGTATTGTTGCAGCTCTGACAGTGGTAATGTGTGGTCTTCCTGAAAATGTCTTAAGTTATTATGTGTATTACTAGAAACTGCCATGTATCCCTCTTTAAAAAGAGGGGCTAGTCTTTGGAAATCAAAAGAGTTTATTTTTTTATCTATTAGCTTCACAAGGAGTTCCTTATAACCACTGACCCAATGAGCCAAGTACCTCCATTAAATGTTTCACTTAATGATGTCTTTTATTACAGTTCAGCGACCCAGTATACTGAGTATCTACGTGGTGAGCTAAGTGCCTCTGAAAGCTCAGCAGTAAAATTTCTGCGCATCAAGTGCTGTGAAAATGTTCTCCCATGATTCAAGTAGGCATTTTTTTAGTGTAGCTTAGAAGAAATTACACAGTAGCAAAACAAATTAGGAGAATCTGTGGCCACAAACCTACAGGTAATAATCAAAGATCAGTGTGCTCAAGAGAGATGTTTTACCGTGTGTCAATAACACCAAGCACATCTCTCTGCTCAGAACTTCGACAGCAAATACAGAATGAGACCTAATTCCTCCACTCTTGGATTGATTAGCTTGTACAGTTTACATTTTGCAGTGTGCTAGAGTGACCAGAAACCAAAAACTGTCTTATGTGAATGGGCTATGGAAATAAACTTTTGTGTAATGAAGTGAATTAACTGCCCTGAGTCATTTTCAGCTTCTTTCTTTGCACTAATTGGAATGAATTACTTTGCATTTCTGTTGTGGCTTTGCATGGCTTCTCCTAAAGCCTTGCCTTTTAACTTTTCCATTCTAACTTATCTGTGGAACAGGTCTGCTAACTACCTTTTAACAGCTCAGCCTGTAAAGGGAGGAAGATCTCCATCAGCAGTGTCTCCTTGGTTGTACCATCATGCACGTGCCATGTAAGTGCTGCTCATAAACCAGCCTGGGCTGGGGCACAGAGGTCCTTTTGTAGTTTCCGCATTACATGCTGCTTATGGGAATGAGGCATGGCAAAGGTCTAAAACTCAAGACTTTTATTTCTGGGGAAGTTCAGATCCTTAAGGTCAGTTTTGTAGTGCAAGCTCAGTTTCTTGGAAAAGGCCCTGCTTAGTTTTACGTTAATAAAAGATGTGTATTTTGTTTCATGTCAGAAATAGGAATTCAGAGAGTTGAAAAACCTTTGAAGACTGTTACAGCTGTAATTGGTGTGTTTTGTCTTGGGTGGAGAATTTGAAAGGTTTATTTCGAGAATGTGCACTCTTAAAGGCAGGAACTGTTACTCATCTGTGTTTGGAAAGCAGCACCAACACAATCTGGGTAACAATAATTCTACAGAAGGTTGAAAGAACAATTAAAGAGTGGAAATAATGATCTAAGGGAGGAACGCTTAACTTAGCACGCTGATGACCGCACATTGTGCGTTTGGGGAAATCAGAGGAGAGAGACTGAGAGAGTTGTTAGAGAGGCTAATACTCTCAGAAGAAACATGTTGAAATCTCTGCTTACATTTGATTGAAATGATATCAAATAACTTGAAGAAAAATCCTTTGAAACGGAAAGAAGGAGTTTGTCCTCATTTGTGTTTCCTCCCAGGAGAACTTGCCTTGTTCTTTGGTTCTTTCTCTTTTCTTCCTTAGTACCTTGGGATAGGGGGAGTCTGTCAATAAAACACCATCCCCAAAGCCAGGCTTTATTTGTGGATGCCAGGAGATGCGCACAAAAGCTGCCTTCTGCCTGGGAAATCCAACCTTTCAAGGCTGCCCCTCCGGAGCAGCCTGGGTGCTCTCCAGGCAGCCAGTCTCCCTTCAGGGTGGATACACCAGTAACACCTCATGTCCTAATGGCACTTATCAACTATTTCTTGTGTTTGTTACGGGTTTTAAACGTTATTGTGACAAATAACCATGTTTCTGGAACAGCGCAGGATGTAGGTCAGCCTTGGCTGTGTGTTACAGGTGGGAAGATTGAGGCAGCGTATCCTGGGGATTTTCCAGGATTACAGGCAAGTTTGTGACTGAAGAGAATTAAGGATTCCTGGGTTGTCTGCTCTGGATCTCCAGGAACCATCTCTCATACAAGCTGTACTACAGACCTGAGCCTCAAATACCTCATGACTAACAGGCCTATCAAAATACAACAATTTTTTTTTTTTTTTAAAGAAAAAAGTGGGGCAAGACTTTTTGCTATTTTATCTATCTTCTGGAACATGTCAGTTATGTCTGTACATACACTTTTTTCTAAAATAACTCTTTAAACTACAAAAAAATTATAATTTTCTTCTTGGCTACATTAGTTTGTATTGTATTACTTAGGGCTTTCATGAGAAGGCATTAAAACAAAGCAGAACAACTACAAAGTAACTGCCAGGAAGAAAACAGGGTTTTTCTAGTGTCCTTGGCCTCAATTTTATCACCCTAAAGTGATCACTTCCTTTCTGGAGCTTTTTTCTTGTTTTGTGTATATTATTACTGCGTGTAGTTGTTCACATGAAATCAACGTCCGAACAGTGCCAAAACATGAATTTAACAAATTAGGTGAGAGGTAAGTCAGGGTGAAGCTTATAGCATCAGTACAGTGATCCTTTTAATAAATCAATTTTAGTCTAAATATTTGAAAATATCTGTTATTGAAATTCTGCTACAACGTTCTTCACAACTCCCACACTCAATAAAAGGACAGTGATTCTGCATTATTAATTACTTCCAAGTAAATAAATGGGGGAGCATAGTTCTAGAGCAGCAGATAATCTCACTAAATCTACCTCCTCTGTCCGTTCACAGGCTGGCAACCCGTGACACCAATGTGCTGTACCATCACACACAGAGCAGCCAGGTTGTGCAGCACTCACTTGCAGCGAGTGCCCCTGCTGCCTCATTGGAGTTGCTGCTCCATCCTGAACAGAACATTACTGACACACTGTTGATGCTGCTCCGCCAGACCTCCTCAGGACCCTGGCCACACCAGGTGAGGTACCAGCCAGTTTTTCTGACAGCACGGAAAGGCGTCTTATATCTGTCACCCCACAGAGTACAGTGGGGTTTCTTTTTAGTTTTCTTTTTTCCCTGCAGGATGCCCAAGGGCTAAAGTTGTGTCAAAGTTTGATATATAAAAAAAACAAAGAAAAAAAAGAGAAAAATTTTGTTCCCTTTACGCTTTTTGGCAAAGGCTGTTTCCTTGGTTATGTCGAATATTGCTAAGTGTGGTGTTGGCGCAAAAAAGTCTGTCTTAAAATAATTTAATCCCAGCCCTGGTGCTGCTCCTCTGTTTAGATTCCAGTATTAATATTTATGTGCCGTTCTTGAACTAAAATTCTTGGATGTTTCCTATTTTCCCTCTGAAAACAATGTTTGGTAAGAATTGTTGATTTTTCAGGTCTGTGGAGATGGCCATTGTAAGACAAGACATAGTGGACTGACTGGTGACCTTGTCTTGCTTTTGGCTGGGGTTTCTTCAGCCTGGTCTGACCAGGTCCAGCAGTCGTTTTCCTGTTTTGACATTTGCGGTCACTTTGCTGCTTCGAAACATGCAGACAATATCGTGTCCTTGACCTTTCCTCCTCCCCAACATATAGGTTACTCTTCTGAAAATCTTGATGCATTGGGTAAAGTTGACTTGTGAGTTTTGTTTGTAATACAAAGAAAAGGAAAATTAAAGCGGAAATGTGTAGCATGAATTGGGGTGGAGGGAATCTGAGTGGTATGAAAGGAGTGGAAAGGCAGCAAGAGGCTCACGTGAAGAATGAGGGCTGTCACTGGGAGGGAGTGGGGAGTATCGGCTGGGTTTTCAGTAACATAAGTGAGCAGAGGAGGGAGACTAACATAAAGAAAGAAACAAAAACCATGAGTTGCACCCCAGCCCCACCTTCTCGTGGTCAGCACCTCTCTCAGCTTCAGCATCTGAGGTTCTGTATGCAAAGACATGCAGGACTTGGGGGGAGCTTGCAACTGCAAATCCAAGCGTTGTGGGACTCATAGCAACGTCTTCTTAGGAAGACCAGGACATTGCTGTAGAATACTGTAGAATTTGCGACGTGAAAAAACAATTTGACATAGTGTGTGAGGCAGCTATAGTGTTTGATTTTAAATAAAAACATACTCCAATAATAAGCTTCTGTTTTCACAGCATGAGTTGAATGAATTGATTAAACATATTCAATCAATTATTCCATGCCATGTTTTTTATCTGAAATTTATATACATTGTAAAATAAAACTACGTTTATTAAATGAAAATTAAAAACAATATCACTTGCTGTGGCAGGTCCCTAAAATACATAAATGATAATTTATTCAGGCCTTGTTAATCTTTCAAAGCGATGATAATAATCCAGCATATTTTATTTAGTTTTTTTCCTTTAGATTAAAAGTGAATCAAGATTAAATATTTATGAAACATAAATATCCTCGTGTCTCCTCCATGTCCATGGGCTTCCTTTTTATTTTATTTTCTTTTGGAGCTATTCGTACCCTGTTATCTCTTTTGCTTTTTACTGTAGTTTATGGACTGATCATAATAGACATTTACAATACTCCATATTTCTTACCGTGAAATTCAAACGCAGGCAGTCCTACAGGCCTCCTTTTAACACACAGCTGCAATGTGCTGCTTTGCTATAGGAAGCAGAGCGCTTTGAAGAACTTCCCTGCTTTGATACATGTAGGTTGAGATCAAGTTGTAAAGAGCAGGACAGCTGTAGTAATGTAGTGCAAGATATAAATGCCACAGTACTGATCAGAAAGGCCTGCCTCACTTTTCCGTTATTCTGCACCAACGCTCTTCTGTTTACACGAGTGGAAGGACACTGCTGCGAAACAGGAATCAAGCCGCGCAGATGACTGAAGGTCGCTGTCCCCCAGGGAGCGGTGCCTCATGAAATATTTTATATAGGAACAGAAGTACTGGATGTTTGAATGCGCTTTCGGAATTCCCATAGGTGCCATGTGGCGTGTGTGCATGTGTCTGTAGGCATGCCAGCAGCTGCTGAATGGCCGTCAGCAGTTTCTGTTGTACAAACAGTGACTTGTTTGGGGTCCTTCCCACAAACACACTTTATTCCCTCTGGTGCGGAGTCCCTGTTTTGCTATATAATTGCAACTGTCAGCCTGGATTGGTAGTATCCAGCAAACATTCAGCAGCATCAGTCGCAGGGTGATTGATGTGAATACTGCACAGGGAGGATCTTGCTCTGTGAAAGTTTTGGTTTGCAGCAGCAGGATAAAATAATTGGTGTTACTGGAAGCGTCCTAACATCCTTCATCTCAAACTGAGAGTCATCTCACCCTTTTGCAGGAAATTTACTGATCCCGAAGCATAGGAAGAGCAAGGTGTGAATGGACAAAATTGTGACTCCAGCGCTGGGTTTTTCTGCAGTTTGTTTTAGCCTGTGTTTTATTGCTAACTAACGTCAAAACCTGTAGTCCTTACCAAGGCAGGGCACCAGTGGTCTGCACAGGGCGCTACAGCTGAGCTACAGACAGCATCAGGAGTCTGCATTCCACCATCTTGCTTTACCTTGCGCCTGAATTATCCACTTGGGTGTACACAGGACAAACATAGCAGAAACTGCCGTAAGCCTGATAGTTAATCTAGGACTAAAGGAAGTTACAGTGAATAGGAAATAGGGGTGAGGACCTTATTGGGGCAATGGTGAAAACTCACCTAGTTGGACCTTGCAAGTCCGAGCTCACATGCCAGACTTAAAGACCGTCAATAAATTGGAGAGGGTTTTGTTCTGCAGAGGAGCAAAAATAAGAGGTTTGGAAAGTACGTTTGATGAAGGGAAGCTTTGTCTTGTCCCACTGATGTGTGCTGGATCAGACTATATCTATCAAGTAGCTTCTAGTGTTGCTCTCTTCAGCTTAGGTCCACTGACATGAGGGTGGACATGTCTGTGCTCCATCTGAGGGTCAGGCCCTTTTCTGCCTTTATCGTTCAGCAAAGGTTTTTCATATTGTTGGCAAATTACCCTTAGAAAACGAATCTTTTCTCTACAGGCTTACGTGCAACTGAAATTGCTGGACTAGCACAGAAGTATTTGGGCTCATGCCAGCATCACAGGGTTATATAGCTTTAGGACCTGATGCCCCTAAAAGTTTTATCTTTAATTTTCTTGGCTTGCTGTTAGTTTAATGCTCTTTGTCTGCCATTCCAGATTCCGGCAGATACACCTATATAGAATTTCCCTGGAAAACAACAACAACTATATTGGAGAAGGTAGAAATATTGTTAGAACTTTTGTGATGTATCTAGACTATAGGCTTCAAATTAGGGGTTAATAAAAACTGTTATTCAGTATTCCAGGAAATTGTCAAGATCACTAAGTATTGTACTGACTTGACCTGTGTTACATTGAACTCCCTCTCTCCATGTTTCCAATAAAAAAATACAGCAGATCGTTCCAGAACCAGTGCCAAACTCGGTTAAAAATAAATCCTCTTGTAATTTAAATGCGTAGTGTATATACTAGATGTATCGCCCCCAAATATCTCTCTTATAAGGAAAACTATCTAAAATATATCAACCCTGAAATCTGGGTTGCGCAAGACCCTGGGTCTTATGCAAAATCATGGGTTTCAGTTATGATTCCTGAAAGTTAAAATAGTCCTTCCTCACCTGTAAGCCACCTAATCCTATTTGTTTTAATCTGTTTTTATTGCAGCACTGAACCAGCTTTGTTTCGTTCAAGCGCAAGATTTGTAAATACCTAGTTATGGCCCTGTTTTTTCCCCTTGAAGCATTAACATTTGGCACCTCAGAGAACAGCCCCTTTTCAACTACCATACAGTTCAGGGGAAGTGGTGGACTTGGTCTCAAAACAGTAGGGTACTGCTGACAAGCTCTCTTGGACCACTTCACCTCCTGCTCTCAAAACTGCAATCCGATGAGCCAGAGGGCAACTTTAGGAAAATATTTTTCTCTGGTAACAGTAACATCTGCCTCCTTGGCAGCCTCTGCTGGCCGTTGTGTTGGAAGCTGTGGGTTTGCTCCTGGCCCTGCCACATATTTACATTGCTGAGAGGTTATCCTGAGCTCTGCTGGATCCTGTTACCTGATTTTCTTTTGTTCTGTCATTTTCCCTCTCTGATGCTTTGGCTGCTTAACTCTTCATGGGTAACATGTAAAGCAAAAATTAAGTGTGCGGTGTGAGATGAAAGGTATTAATTGGAAAGTATTAACTGGTAAATTGCTGTTCTGATCTGTTTAGCTGTATTTATTTTGCTTCAGCCTAGGCAATTTCACTATCGCTGTCTGAGCTTTTGAAGGTGCCGCTATCCACATTTGTGTCTTCTGCTCTGCATCAAATTCTCTTTGGTACTTATTTCTCCTGCATTTTACTCTCCTCTTCTGAGTAACTGATTTTTGACTGGTGCTTCATTTCAGTGGAATGATGTTGTTAAAAAGACAATTATAAAGTAATCAGCATGGGCATATCAATATTTATTGAAATACTGAAAAAAAAATATAATTCCATTGGCAATGAGAAACTCCTGGCAATAACTGACATGACAATATGTATTTCACCGATACAGTAAGAGAACTTCAACTTCAACAAGTAACTCACTGCACATTCTAAGAGTTGCATGGATTTAAATCCAAGGCAGCTGCAGAACATCTGTAATACAAATAGTCAGACTTTACAGATTGTCTGTTTACAAACACAGAACAACTATAATAAACCAGCCAAAGCCAAACCCTTTCAATGTTAGTCTGCTTTTACTAATATGTCCTGTAATCAGTAAGGCAGTCAGAAGTAAATGTCTGGTTACAAAGTAGTTAACAATTAACATGAGGGGGGTTTTTTTGGTGGGGTTTGGGGTTTTTTTTTGTTGGTTCGGTTTGGGTTTTTTTGTTCGTGTACTTTGGGCAATCTGGTGGGATTCTTGGAACCACAGATGTGGGCAAATATATGTTAGTTTATCTGAAATTGTTTCCATTAAATTGTATGAAAAAAATCATTATTTTCTTCTACGTCCTTATTTTAATTCTTTTGTCCTGTATATAGATAATGGTGCTGTGAATACAGTTAGCAAGATTTTTTCAGCTTCTTGCTACAGTGAATCTCACTGAATATTAAGAATTTCAACAGGAAAAAAAGAGAAAGCACAGAATGCCAACACTTGAAATATGCTTTGTTTTTCTTCCAAAACTGAAAGAATGACCACACTTATCTTGTACACATGGGTAAACGTATTTCACAGCCACCATCAATCGCCACCTGCATTTTCCTTTCTGCGAATTTAGTTTGTTTGAGGGAGAACACTGTTATTTAAATAATGCTTGCATGTCTGCTGTGTGGGATGAGTCAGGGAGCTGTGTTTGGTTTGCCTTTGGTGTGTACAACAGTACGTGTGTTCTGTGATATAAGACAGGCATCTAGGAGTCGCAGACACTAGGCTTTGCTGTGTTTGTACCCTATGCATGGACAGAATATTAGAGCTGATTAATACGATTAAAATAGTGTGCTTTGTACTAATGCAGATGTAATAACTGATGTCTTTGGTATACAATGTATGAATGCTTGGAAAAAAAATTACAGAAATGCACCTTTTCAAGTTCACATGAAACAGAAAAAGCTCTAACTCACATAATTTACAATAGATTTAAATAAACTACATTTAGGATTATGAAGATTTACAGACATTTAATCAAGTAAATGATTTTAATTTGTAAAGACCCTTGTGTGTCCCTGAACTATGTTCCACTAACTTGAAGACATGCTACAGTAAACACATATTTGGTTTCTTCATTCTGGCTATATCTTATATAAAGATGAAACCAAAGAACAATAAATTAGCATCATAATTGTCTACAGTGAAAACTATCATATACAACATAAATAAACTATTCAAAAGCCAGCAATCTTCATGAAAAAAAAATTAAAGGATTAGGATTTTATACAGTTTCTACAAGTGATTGTGCAGCCGATAATCTTAAAAATTAAAGTAAAAATGAAATACCCCTATTGATTTTAGTGTCTCACGACATACAGTAATTAAGTACTGGTAAAATAATTACCAATTTAAAAGAAATAATAAGGAAATCACTGCTCTGCAATTTTATCACAGCTTTTTCCCCACAGGACCTAAAGAATGTAAACACTATGTTTTTGTTAATGTTAGAGATTAATACTTTATTTTAAATGTATGTTGATCCACACCTGCACAGTTACCTTGAAGGGTAATGAAATAAGGCAAGACTTATAACTGTGGCACTACATGTTAATACTGATATCTTCATTTGGACAGAGAGATAATTGTTTGTTCTTCTCTAATATTTGTTCTGCAGCAGACTTTGGCCTACATAGACATAGCAGTATCACTCTTCTTTCTTTGCGTAGAAGATGTGTATTACCTAACTTTAAAAGGAAGAAGTTTCATCAGATATTGAATGTTTGAGTTGAAATTTAAATTTCTTAATTACTGGCAATTTTAAAGATCATTTCTGAATAAGCTCCATGGCATCATCAGGTCATACAATTCATTTGTCTATTCTTGCATCCCTAAATGCATTTTTTTTAAATTTTCTTTTTAGTTTTTTAACATCAGTATTTGGTGTCCTAAAAAACTTTTTTTTCTTTTTGTCAAAGAAGCTCTTGTTTGTGATGGCTAAAGTATCTCTACTTCCTTTATTTGGAAATGGCCGTGAATATATAGAAGAGCCATATTTTAGCCACTGCACTAGTTAAGTATATCGTTGAATTGGCTAATTTGTTCTGGAATATTTATCTTAGCTATTTAATAGCTATCCGATAACAGCAGTGGAAGAGGGATACTGCCTGATTGAACAACATGAACACGTGACAAAACAAACTTCAGAACATAGTAAGAATGCCAAGCTAACTGGATAACAGATTCTTCATATTAGCAATTTGCAGGCCTGAGAGACCGACAGTCAAAACCAGCCTCTTGGGATTTGGTGGCAATACTACATAGCACGTGGCCTACACCAGCTCTCTCTCACAGATTGTTGAATGGATGCCACATCATTTATCGCAGAAGTAGTAAGTGTTGGGTCCTCGTAAGGATGACAGAAGATGCTAGAGATGCAGTTTTGCATCTATTTGAACTGGTTTCGAAGTCCTGCTATGCAGTGAAGGAATTTAGTGCACTCAAATTCCTCACTATCTTAGGTTGATAATACGGATCAGGTTTTTTCTCCCAAGTTTCTTCATATTGGCAATCAGCAGAGTTAAATATACAAGAATAATTCTGTCCTCTTTCATGGTGACATTGGTGATAGTATCCACTGGGTAAGTTCACTTCACTCCAGTATAAAGTCCTATATAGATTCCTCTGGGGATGTGTAGCATATGATTCACAGTTTGCAATACAAATACCCTGATACATCACTTATTTACTATTAGTATTTGA
>JANHGO010000020.1:21622995-21644075 GCA_024606505.1 Aquila spilogaster | reverse complement strand
ACTAGCTTAAAGGCATTCTTCTGGTCTTTGGGATCAGGACTGTATTTGCATTTAATTATTATATTTCAAACTTTTTTTGAACTTGGTTAAAAATATTAGACCAGCCAGTTATATCATTATAGTGGTTTCCAGATAAGGGTAGATCTTTATACCGCGTTTTTATTACTTGGTGAATTTTGTTTGGCTTTATCCTTCTGTTTAGATCCAAAGTCCCACAGGAGTAAAAATTATTACAATATATTCTCTTTAAAAGAAGGAAATATAGTTAAGCAAAGGTGTTTTAGTGATGTGCTGGTCTAAGAGGTACAATACTCTACTATGACTTCCTGTCAACGTAATTGACAGATAATTCAGTTTTAAGACTTTTGCACTATTTTGAGAGTAGGCTTAGTGTGAAACAATCAACCAATCATCTTTCAGACATATTGATTTCAAAACCCTATTTTTCCTCTTTTTTGAGACTTTTAAAGTCATGATTTTACTAGTTTTATGTGGCCATATTTGCGCTAACAGAGTTTTTTTCACTGAACTAAGGTGTATCAGTGGAAGCTGATTCTAGTTTAGAAAGAATGTGAAAAAGATAATCACCTCTGCCTGTGTAAGATATGGGAAGTGGAAATCAGTAAAAGAACTATTTTCTCATATAATTGTGTTGAAATAATATAAAGCGTTCATTTAATTGCTTAGTGTGGAAAGCACTATGGTAGAACTACAGTAGAAACAAATAGGTGACTCCTATTAGCCAAACACTGGAATTTTACTATTATTATTTAGAAAAGCTAGACTCTACTTTGGACAGTTACAGTTATTTACTATGTAAATGTAACTGCAGACAGCTCACGAGACCATCGATGGTACATTGAAGCTGTTGTCTCTCAGATGCTATTTCAATTCCTTATCAGATTAGCATTGACAAAAAATTCACCGGCTTAGATGAAAAGCGCCAATGAGTTTGGTCCCATCATATACGTGAGTGTACCAGATCATTACCACATCTGACTGCAACAGCCCATGAATTTGCTTAAATGCAATGCACCATGCACTGGTGCTCCTCACTGAGTGACTGCAGAGTTGGTGGCCCTGAGACAGGGGTCCTGCCTCGTCCCCCTATCCCCTGGCTTGGCCCAGGCTGCCGGGCCTCCTGCTAGGTGGTGGAAAAAAGAAACACCTATGTTCTCCTGTACTCTTAGTCTTGCTTTCATGGGCAGTAAACACAACGGAGGTAAGTAATTTTCTGCTGCAGTGTTTAAAAGCATATTGTTTCTGACATTGCCTCCTGATCTGAGTAGAAGTTGCATATTTCATTTTTTACTGTGGCATATGTCTCCACTTAGTTGTGGAAGTGGTTTGGCAAACAAGAGTGACAGAAGCTCAAACAGGGACATCTGTAACCACACTGGCACTCTGCAAGTGTCAGTGCTGGCACGCAGGAAACACTGGAGTGGCATCCAGGTGTGTGTCAGGCTTTGGACTCTTTTCCCAAAGACTTTGATGTGTATACCACTGTTCTTCATCCTCATTGCTTACACTTTTAAACATACAAATATGAAAGCTAAAGAAAAGCCCACCTGAACGTCCCTCTGGCAACATGGTCACTCATCAGTTAAACAGTTAGGGTAGAGAAGCGTGGAATAGACGAAATACTCTTACACCTGCATTTCAAATATGAGGCTCTTAGAAGAGAGTTTTATTTCTCAGCTACCTCTGATTTCTTGACAAGAAGCCCTGATAAGAATGGACTGGAGGCTCTCAGATAAGGTCGTGCCTCAGCACCTTTTGAACATTTTGATTGCTCAGTAAGGAACAGCAGAAATAAGTTAGGTAAACTCCAGATTTGTGCTCACTGCTCAGCTCACACTCGAATGTTTGGTCAGATATGGATGAGATGTTTCTGTAGACAACATAGTCATAGGTTTAATGTAAGGAGCATGAATTAAGGGGCTCCAGATCCCCATTAGCCTCTGGCCGAAGCTGCCCCTAACACAGTGCCAAAAAACTCACGTTCCCTGCACAAGGGCAGAGGTACTTTTTGGTCCCTGGATGCCACATGCCAGATGAAGGAAGCAAGCACGCCTCTGGCACTGCGTAGTGTCTGTTGTGCTGGCCTGCAGCGGGGCTCAGGAACACAAGGGAGCTCAGCCTCCTGCAAACTCAGGTTTGCGCTTTTCCTGCCCTGGCCAGGCTTGCCCCACTGGTGATGTACATGCCCTCAGGGTCCCGGAGACGCTCTGCAGAGTCCCTCGATGCTTTATTGAATTAAACTGTGGATTTTGCCATTATTGCTTAGGATCTGGAAGGATTTTTAATTCTAGATCCACCTCCACCTAAATCAATACTCATTGGATTAACATTGGTTCTAGCTAGATCTCACTGTATTCTTCAAAGCAGAGATGTTTCCCCACCCGTAAGTATTTTTTTACAGATGGGACTGTGAATTGCTGTTTTGAATGGAAAAATACGGTAAAAGTTATATGAGTTAGTACTATGAAAATTGTAAAAGCAATTTGGATTTCTTACTTTAAAAGTTAATTTTCCTCAAAGTCATGTCCAGGCCAAGAAATAGTGCTTTCCTGTAACCTTGCGACCACGGCAGGCAGTGGGATATGCATTTGGCAGGATACAATTCATGTAAGTACACATGTGCATCCTTGTGCTTTAGTTTCACGGAAATGCATAGGCTTTCCAATCTAAGCAACAAACAGTGCATTTATAGCTGTAATTTACCATAGTCTCAAAATGCCAAAGTAAGCACTAACTCCTGCAGCAGAACTGTCCTCTTGCCCTGCAGGGACTCCTACCCAATTGCTGGAGAAATGGCCTGAAATGCCAAATGGCCTGGACATGTTCAAGGCAATACACTCACATCTTTACTGTTGTTCTTGCCTTTCCTCATTTACATTCACTAATTGGAAGTTAATGTGTTCCCAGAGGCAAATAAGTATATTTAAACCAAAAATTTTCCAAACTGTGTGTCAAAAAGCAGCTCAGTCCTCCTAGTGCACAATCCTAGGAGTACCTCTGAGTCTGCGGTAACACTGTAGTACCTCTTTCACCTCTATTCTATCTGTGTGTTTAGTACAAAGATTATTGGTCTGTTCACCTTAATCAAAGTCATCTTACTTTGACTAGTAAGATATAGACTAGTTCAACAAAGATTAACACAATTCTTACCACTTCTGCCCAACCAAGCCTAATGAGCTTACTGTTAAGTACAGCCCAGCAATACTTTATTTATTTTGATATTAATTTCCTGTGTCAGCTTCAGGTTTAAAAAAAATTACGCAGATCCCAGCACAGAAAATACAAATCAAGCCTGACACCTGGAAAAAAAAAAAAAATCACATATTGGAAAAACTTGAAATAGAATCCAGTGGTGTCAAAAATCCTAGA
The DNA here is from genome assembly GCA_024606505.1 of Aquila spilogaster. Lineage (NCBI taxonomy): Eukaryota > Metazoa > Chordata > Aves > Accipitriformes > Accipitridae > Aquila > Aquila spilogaster. The sequence continues at coordinate 21,640,685 of JANHGO010000020.1, read as the reverse complement.
TATTTGTTGTTTCAAATTCAGACATTCTTCATTTAGACCAAAATAACAGATATTTATAGTGTACCTTACTGCTGGTGACTATTTAACAGCAAGGTGCTCTCACAGCATGGTACTCTTTATGTGCACAGTAACGAAAGTTCGCTATTGATTTTTCTGTAGCTGCTTGTAACTATTATAGTTGATACATCAATAGAAAAGGAAAGCACAATGTTTCACAGGAGGCAGAAAATCAGAGAATACATGATGCTGTGACAGTAAATCATGGCATAATCTCAAGAATTGATAGATGGTTACTGCTAACTTGAAACCCATGGCTTTCTCTGAAAAGACTAGCCTGTAATCGCCCAATATGTTCTAACAGACTGACTGCCCGTAATAGTGGTAAAGGACACAACACAATGTTTCATCTTCAAAATAATGGTTTCCACGAGCCGGGTTGTTTTGTTGTGGTGGAATTCGTTTTGTGTGTTACTGCAGAAGGAGGGAGAAAGAGTGGTTTGAATGCCATTTAGACTAAAACTTAAAGGTTGTAGGAATTTCCCCCCCCCCCTCCCCCAGAAAAGAGCACAGAAGGTTTTTGTTAAAAAAAAAAAAATAAGTGGAAGAGAAGTTGTCATTAATTTTTAACTTGCAAAAGTCTGCAGTTAGTTGAAAAGGAAACACAAAAGAGCTGATTATTCTTGAGATCAAAATATTGGAGCTATTTTGTCAAGAAAGGCAAATGCAGAGAAAATACATTTACCATGGCTGTTTCCAGTTCCACAGCATCCTGAAAGGGACCCAAAGGCACGTAAGTAATTGAAAGCTCTTTTAAGTGTCTGCTTCTCTCTGACGTGTTTTTGAGGGGCACAATGATCTCTGAATTTTACAGTATGCCTAGTGAGTTTTTAGCAGGAATGTTCTTAATTGCTTTGTTCCCTCTTTACTCCCTGGCTCATCTCTAGTAGTTTTATCTACAGAAAGGGAGGAAGAAACACAGGTAAGAGCTGGCCAGCTGGAGCACAGTGTGCAGTCTAGATGACACTGCTTCCACGGTAACCTCATAGCAATGTTCCTCTCTGAAAGAGTATTTTCAGTGTGCAGGGTGGTTTTCCAGCACTTCAGGGGATGTGAGTCTGATACCTGTCCTGTTCAACCTTGCTGGTGACTCCATTCTCTAAAGCCAAATGCCTCCCAGAAGAGATGGACTTAGACAAGAGGAAAGGACTTTCTCAAACTACCACTCATCCACCCTGCCTCAGACTGGGCTTGAAGAACAGTCTGGTATCATTTATTTGGCTTAGGCTATGGGTTTTCCCCCAGTGAAAGACTGGATAGCGTTGTCTGTCTTGTCCTGAGCAGTTCACTGGTCTCTACTACAATTTTTGGTGTTGGGAGAGAGGAAAGATGCTGTTGCAGTGGCATTCCCCATTCTGATGTTGAAGTCTTTCTCTTTCTTGAGATGAGACTTTCCTTCACCTGGCAAGCAGAGGTGCTGTGCAATAAGTTTATAATACACATCAAACCCTCCCAGTACCCATCTCCAGATGATGTTGAAATGTAGGATTTTCCCCATTAATCTTTGACTAATCTTATAAAGAAGAACTTTTAAAATATCCTTAGGAGGATGGCCATGTGCAGATTAAACTTTTGCAAGCCACATGGACTGTTTTGGGGCTTACTCTTTCAGTTTGTCCCATGCTCGATGGCTCTGCAGAGGACCAGAGCAATACAAGGAACCCCAGCTCTTGGAGGTTCATCCAATCTTGGTAGCAGCTTTGCCAGAGCCTAAGGAGTTGCTATTTCCACCCCCCTCCCCTTTCCTGCCAGCAGAAGTTATTGGTACACACTCTAAGCCACAAGCTTGGGAAAGAGTGTTTCTGCCCAGTCCCCTTCTGCCTCCCAATTCATGATCACAGCTGTGTCCAAAGCTGGGTCATAAAGCTTGTTTCTGAATTTTCCTTCATTGTTTCTTTCCTGTTTGCTTCTATTTCCTCCCTCTCCACCTCTGGCTTGGCTTTGGTCACAGTTCCACGGTTTCTCTTTCCTTCCTGGCCTTTTCCCCCTGTTTTCTTGACTCCTTTCCTATTCTCAAGCCCTCCAGTGTCTCTCTATTCCTCTGATCCTGGGGACAACTGCTGTCCCTCGTTTTCATCAACCTCTCCTGGCTCCTGCTCTGCCCAGATATCCGCTTCTCTGCCACTCTTCTCCCATCACTCTTGCACATTCTTTCTTTCCCCCCGGCCTCCTGTTTAATTCTCCTGCTACTTCTTTTCATAGTTTCTTTACAGTATTTCACCTCTCTGTTTTAACTCCTTCAGAGAAAGCTATTGCTTTTGTTTCTCTTCCAGTGTCCAATCCTGCACAAGCAGCAAAGGGATAAGAGAAAGAGGGAATTTGGCATAACGTACAGTGCATCTCCAGTAACTGGCTGACAGTCACCCATATATAAACTTTCAGGTAAGAGCCTCTGCAATGTGTGTTTTTAACTAGAAACACATGAGGAGCAGTTTTGTTTTTAGTCTATACATTCTGGTATAAAAAGTATTTAATAAGTTGTCTGTTACAACTGCAAAGTGAATTTAGCCATTATATTCCTTTAGCATGTTCCCCATTCAGTGAAGCATTTAAGTGCATGTTCAAATTAAAACTATATGGTGGTCTTACTGGCTCCAAGATTAAGGATATTCATTCATTTATCTATACCTTAATATATAGCCATTTATTCCCATGCGATGCTGGGAAACTTGGCTAACAAAAGCAACCGCTGATGTTAAACTCTTCTGCCAACAGCAGCTAAAAAAATTCTATATAATCCCATACTTCCTCTGTTACATATATAATACATTCAAACTTGCACCTTAAACACCAAAAAGGTATGTTAAAAATGGGACAGAAATTGTAAAAGTATTCCAAAAGTAGAGACACATGTAAATGTGGGTTATGTGCAGGTAATTTTTCCCCCTTACAGGAGCTGTTAGAGTATTCTGTAAACATATTAGAGAGGGAAAAAGTGCAGAGCACACTGATTGGGTTATTCTGAAATCCCCACTGTCTCCACACAAAAGCAGCAGTACAGAATACAAATATGGCTTGATACCCATGTTTCTAATTACTTGCAAGATTTGTATCTAACAAATATATGACCTAATTTTCTCTCAAGCATCTAATCCTATTGTTATTTCAAAACCTTCTAAAATATGCATTTTAGAAAAAAACAGCATGAAAAGAAAAAGTACTTGCTGAAGATGGTTAATCTTTTTCTCCATGGCTTGCAGCTGTCAGACAAGCAGACAACATAAACCAGTAATGATCAGATTGGATCAAATTCGTGCCTCAGATAATGCCGTTGTACTCGACAGTTACACGAGAGATGTATTTGTAACATCCATTGCATTTGGTGAAATAAAACCAGGACAAATCAACAGTGATTATTAAATTTCCTCTATAATTTACTGAAGTTTATTCAAAAAACTCAATCAGCCATGAAATAGAAGGCTACCTCTGGAATTCCTGCAAGAATTTTATCATTGATAACTCCTACACTGAGGGCTGAGATGAATGATTAAAGATTTATTTATTTAAAATATTGGTTTAATTCTTAACTATACCTTATACCTTATAGCATTTGTATTTTATTCCTTTTATATTATGTGGGGTTTTTTCACAAAAATAATTGATTGGAGATTTCATTAAGATAGATACCTGTAAGATAGACACTGTCCTACTTACTTTCATACTGACTACACGATGTGTGGAATCTACATGGGAGGCTGGACTAAAACCTGTCAGCTCACTGAAAAAGTGTTCTGAGGAGAAAATGGTTGTTTATCAAAGTAGTCACTCCATACATCATCATTTAGCATCTGTAAGAAATTTAAGGACTCATTTTTAGTTGTTTGGCTTTGCTACGGGTTTTGACAGGAAAAGTGAAGGGAATATGTCTTTGCTTTTCTTTCTCTATAGAGTAATCAGAAAAAGCAGAGAATTAAAAGAACAGGGCACAAGAAAATCCACTTTGTCCTGCATGTGCTAAAATGCTAAAATTAACTTCTAACAATAGCTTCTCAATAAGTGAATTTTCAATTTTTTTTGCAAAGTTTTAGATCCTAATATGAAAATACAGCAAGGAACTGCTTTCATGTTGAGTAATTTGTAAGGGAAAGGATCACATTTTCTCAAAACCTAATACAGATACTTTAAATCAGATTCCTTTTAACAATGGTCCTTGTTATGGTATCTGTAGATATTTCAAACAACATTGTTTCAATTTGGTTGTACCTTACATGGTATCTTTAATACTCTGGATTTCACCACTGTTTAAAAAAATAGGTAACTATTGTTTTCACTTACTGGATAGGGTAGCTGAGATATCATTTAAGAGACTTCAAAGCTCCATAGTCAGTAATGGAGTCAGAAGCAGAATTAGAGACAAGAGGGTTGATTTCTCTGTTGGGCAATGCTGGCTCCATGAAAGGAGAACGTCCCTCATGAGACGATTCTGAAATGAGGTTTCTCCCGTATTCATTTGCTTTACTTTCCCAGAGGATTAAAGTAGAAAAGTGGAATAGCTCTTCTAGTGGCAGAGTGGAGTAGCCTGGCTGCTTTGCTTGAGACCCAGAGAAGAGTTAAATGTTCCAGGAGCAGACTGGCTATTTAACTGTTCTCCTGGCCCTCATCATCTTTAGTAAGAGATTTATCCCTAGTTTCCAGGGCAATGTGGGACATGCAGCAGCAAGAGACTTTATAAGATTGCTGACAACTGCTCACGATAGAAGTTATCAAATTCAAACTTGACAAATGGAGAAAAGTTTGTAAAAACTGTGAAATTAGGAGACTCATGATAAATTTAAACTTCTTGCCTATGAAATTTACTGTTACTGATTTGGGGACAAGAAAGCACCCATGTAATCATCATCATTACCTCCTTCAGCCTTCTGTTCAATGCAAACCATAGATCTCCATCCAGCAGTTGGACATCAAGTCTATAACTTTTGATTGAGCTGTATGATAATATAAAGAAGTGGTCATCTTGATTTCAGATTTCAAGAAACAGAGTCTCCATTATACCCAAAGATGAGGTCTTCCAAAAGACAGTGATCGTCACCTTTAAATTTGTCTATTTCTAATATAATTAATCCCAAACTAATATTACATAGCTAATCCTGGAAATGTGTTCTCACTGACTTCCATGGGATATGCACAGGAGCCATTGCATACTAGATTAAACTTTTAACAAATACCACGTTGCCTCATCATATTACATCTCAATTACCACAGCATTTCTTCCTTTGGCCTTGGCAAATGGTGCTGCCAAGATGCCCTTCCTAGCTCATAGCTTCCCTATCTTTTTGCATCTTCCCTTTTCCCTGCTACATCAGACATAAATTGTGTTTGCTTTCAAGGTCTTGTAGCTGTTCCTTCCTTATCTATCATCAGTCATTCAGCATCACGAGGTCATCTCTTGCCTCTGACTTGCCTGCAATGCCATCTCCGTTTCCCACTCGCCACCTTTCCAGACCAAGTACTTTTCTGCTTTCTCCGCTCTGCCTCTCATGCTTAATATGCCAGATCTATTTATCCACCTTCTTCATATTCCCTCTCAAAACTTTTTCCTGTGACATCTGAGACAAGCCTGGGCTGTAGGTGTGCTGGAATTGTGCCTGTCATCCTTCCACTGTCTGCCAGTCAACACCGGTTCATCATCACGTATGTAGATTGTATACTTTAAAGGAGCATTTTAAAATATCACTTGCCATTAAGGATTCCTAATTATAAAATTAGGAAATGTTACTATTAATAAGTTTGTCACAGTGAAAGGATCGTCTAGCTAGATGTCTTATTCTACATTCTCTGGTTTCATTCCCAGCCTATCTGCAGGCGAGACGTTAATTTCAAAAAGTTTATGAAATACTGTTAGTACAGCAAAAAATAATCAAGAATCCAAAGGGGCAAATATTTTGTCAGAAATTAGTATGTGGAAAAACATACTTAAATAAATCCTGGTTTTATCTATTAGTCAGCTGTCAGCTAATAATAAATTATATTCAGTCCCTCCCTTGTTATAAATACATATTGATTAGTTTTAAACTCTGAACTTCAGAATGAGTTATATCTGGTCATTGCTAAAGTGCTCTCTTCACTAAGAAAAAAAAATCCCCAACACCTATTATACTGCATTTAATTAAGACAAGCATCAGCTTTATGTACCATTATTTGCTTCTGCCAAGTCTCTATGGGTATAAATATTGAGCAGTCACATCTCCTGAATACTAATCGATCCTTCCTGAATTCCAAATGATTACATAAAGTTTAGGAAATGTTTCTTTGCCAGTATTATCCTCCAATGCTTACTGTAGTTAGACATTAGGGTTGAGATACGAGCCTGGATTTGACAAGTGTGCAGTAAGTATTTTTCTAAATTCAAATCTAATGTGGGGAAGCCTGAAAGCCCCGGCTGAATGCTAATTTTACAGAACCCCTCGACTGCTCCCTTACTGGTGTTTACCCGGTGCAATCTTAGCAGTACACTTGGTAACAGAATGGATAAATATAAGAAAACTGCCAATGGATTTAATAAAACCACTTCATAATAACAGCCCAGTTATACATGTGTATTATAAATAACATATATATTAAAAAAAAAGGTGTAAAAGTAGTTGTATATTTACAAACTACCAAAAGTAAAAAAGGCTAGAGTGACCACTTTGAAGAAGACTGCATTAAACCCTAGGTACTGTTTGTCACTGCAAGTAAGAAGTGAACACATTTGTGATGACAAGTCCATCCCTGTAGAGGTGCTCCATTACTGGCTTGCATTGGCTTGCCCAGGAAGACCGTCATGTGATACTTTTTGCTTCACATTCACAGCACCTACTTCAGATCCTGGCACCGAAGGTGCTTTGTGAAGACAAAGTGTTTTCTCTGAGCTTCCTGGTATCCTGCCAAAGAACCACCAGGCCTATTTTACAGGGAGGAGAACAGAGTCCCTGAAAACTACAGATGGCTCACACCTACCTGATGAGAGCATGAGAATGGCTGTGCTGGCACTCTGGATCCTCTAGACCACTGTCTCATCTTTGACAGTGACCAGGAGCAGATGCCCTAGGGAACAGTGTAAGAAGAAGAAAAGCATGGAGTGATACCTCCTAGGAGCAGTCACTCAGGGTCCAGCAGCTGGAGGTTAGCAACAGCCAGAAGCAGCGGGTTTTGTATTTCATAGCTTTCAATGGATTTTCCTTCTGTTAAGTTCTCCAGGTGATGTTGGTAACCACAAAAACTTTCAGCGTCCTCTACATCTTGGAGCAAGGAGTGCCAGAGCTGGGTAATATGCTGTGTTGAAGAATGAATTCTTGTGTTTTGAGCCAGTCACCTGCTAGTTTGATTAGTTTTGTTCTGATACTAAAATATCAGAATGATGAGAGGAAGAAGCAGCTTTTTGGCTAATTCTTGTTCTTAGTAAGTTCCCATGTTCCGTGGACTGTGCTTTGAAAAGCTAGAGCAGTCTTATTAAACAGAGTGTAAAAGGCAGATCTGTATTTGTTGAAGGTATAATGTGATTATTAGGAAAGCTGCAATAAAGATCTACATGCCAAAATTTGCTAGGTTGTGCCTTTATGTCTGTATTATACTTAGGTGTCTATAATCCTGTATTAATTGGTTCTTGTCTAATTTTCTGGTCTTGTTTCCTGTTTTCCTTTTGGTCTGATAAAATCTCCTGCCTCACTAATTCCTTCATTTCATTCTCCTATTCTTTTTGTTTGTGTGCCCTTAAGCTTCATAAGTACTACAAAAATTTAATCAATATTCCTTGTTATATTACTTCCAGTTGATGCTTATACATTTATTTTCCTATCTGCATACATGATATCCCAAATTAAACCCTCAGCAAAAACTGTGGAAGTGAAAATATGTACAGCCCCATGTTTCGTCTTTGTTTGCTGCTGCATTTTTTCTTATCTTTTCTGTATATTTAGATTGCAACCTCACTGAGGCAGAGATTCTAGCTAGTCTGTAAATCTAATAAACCAATAATGTTACATAAAGTATATTAAAAACTGCAATAGCTAATTTAATATTTTTTTTTCAGCTCCAGAATGTTCCATAACTGCATTGATGTGAGTTACTGCAACCAGGTGAAATGGAGCACAGGCAGGCTTTGTGTTGCTTGTCTTTGGGAGCACATTTGCAGGAAGCTCCCTCTAGTCCTGTGAGCGGTGAGGGTAGAGTCTGCCTCGAAAATGCTTCATTTCACCCTGTTTCATCTGCATGAAGATCTTAACAGGCACGTTTCTCTCCAAAAAGTGCAAATGGTGGAGCGCTGTACCTCCAATGCCTCCTCCCATCTCAGCAATGACACTTCAGGGAGACTAAAAGCAATGAAAGATTCATTTGCTAATATTCCTCTTATTTAATAGAAACGGGAATGGAGTGTTGCAGATCCGGATGGATTTCTGCTGAACCCTTAAGTAAGGCTGTGGTTTGTTTGAAAACTGAGTTCTTTTTTTGTTTGGTTGGTTTTTTGTTGTTGTTTAAGCAAAAGCCCATTGTTTGCCATCCACAGCGATTAAATGTTTACCATTTCTACAGGACCCTCTTGTCTCATGTTAAGTGAGATGTGAGATCAATAATGGCTCTGCAATTATTTGTCCATTGATAAAGCCTTCATTTCTTAAACGAAGTACATTTATCTGTGTCCTGACAATGATAAGGGAGCAGTACCAGTCAGCTGCTGCCTAGTCTAGCATTTAGCTCCACAGGCAGACAAGTGCCTGGACATGGGTCAAATGATGTCTAACTTTCTTCCTATTGGCATTTCACTTTACAAACTGCTCTGATGGAAGGTTTGACAAATCATCCTTGCTGAGTTCAGATAATAAAAACTAGCAGGACAAATGGGAAGTTTTGGTAAAGAGAAAACAATGGCTGATTTCAGGTTAAGTGACCAGTCTGTAAAGCTGCTGGATGGCAAAATGAAGAGATTTCTTGTGTCAGAAGATGATAGAAAGCATCCCATGTAAGGCATTCATTTGGTTCTTCAAGCATCAGTTAGATTTACTCATTTAGCAAATTTAATTGTTGAAAAATTGGTCTGAACTTTATTCTGCGATAGGAAGCAAATCAAAGAAACAGTGAGACAAATTTTGGCTCCAGTGAAAACAGTGTGAAATTCTCTTTGGCTTTAGTGAGGCCAAGATTTCACCCCAGTGGAGCATGCCAATCCATTTCAGCCCCAGAATTAGAGAATTCAACAGCACATGTGGGGTGAGGTTTGGCTTTTGTGTTTTGTTTGTTTGTTTTTTAATTTCTAATTCTGATTTATGACAAAGAAAGAAGGGGGTTTCCAAACTAATGTCAAATTTGGTAGTGAAAATTCAAAGAGGCTGATAAACTGACACATTTGCTTTTTCTATTTGTAGTGTATCTTGATTCAAACCACCAATTATTAAAGACAAAGAGATCATTTGTATTTATTTTGGGTTTATTTTTTGATAATGTGTACTGTGTAGTATACTGATTATACGCTATAGAAAAATTAGGTGTATTATTACTCTGCGATTAGAGTAAAGAAATTGCATTATTGTCAATGTGGCTAGCTTTGGGAAAGCCAGATAGGTTTATTCTCATTTAGTAGTAAGTTTGATAAACAGTTACACAACTATGTGAACAGCATCTTTCTCAGATGTGCTCTTTCCATGTTTTGGACATGAGTTCATAAAGTAGTGTTAAAAGTAGGTTTAACACTCAAGTCTGTCAAAGATTTCTTTATTCTTTCCCAGTTTTGCAATGTGTGCCTGGCCACTAATTTTCCATCAACTGTGTGATTACAGTTGCTGAATTGTCATGGCTCTGCCTTGGTTCTTTTTTGCCTGAAAGAAACCTGTCAAATGCAACTACTGTCAAGAAAATCCAGGTTTGCTTGCTTATCTCTTGAGCTACTGATTTTTTTATCAACATATCTTCAGATTGTGGAAGAAAAATTGGCTGATATACCTGAGTTAAATTGTGGTTTGGTGTGTTGATTACCTTCACTCCCTTTAGTTGAAATTAAGGGGACAATACTTCTATATGTGACAACACAGGAATGATGCCCCAGAAAACAGGCATGTTTTGGGGTTTGCAAATATGATGTAAACCTCAGTCAAAGAAAGGTTGGCAAGGAAAATTGCTATCAACTGGTGTCCTGATTTACTTCAAAGCAAGCTAATAGCTGAAGATAATTGAAATGGAGATTGATAACAGAAATTGCTATTTCTAGGCCACCTAAACAGAAGACTTCTTTCAAATAAATCATGCTGGCAGATGGATTGCTTCTTTGCAATAAAAATGCTTTGGCTTCAGAAGTCCAGCTCATCTTCAAATAAAACATTCAATCAGCATCTAGTTTATCATTTGCAGCAAAGACAGATGTTGGCACAGAATTCAGACATGTCCATCAGAGATCAAGTAGGGGAAGAAGTGGCTAGAAGATGGCTTAGCATTTATACCAGGTTACACAACCAAAACTGTGAAGGGCAATTTTGACCACAAGACCTGTTTCTATTTGCTTTAGTGTGATCTCAGGTGTCAATTAGACTGGTTGATTTGCGTAACGCTGTTCTGGTGTGCAGTGAGAGAGGAAAGCAACATACATTTGTTTATGTGTAGTGAGGAGGCACACAGCGAGGGAATTGCCACAGGGGACTGACTCATGGAAAGACTATGATTCTTTAAGAGAACCCTGATGGACTTGTGTAGTAGATCTGTAGATCATGTAAAGTGGATCAGAGTAATGTGATGGAATTTAAATTTAGTTTGAACTTCCTATGTCTTGACAGAGTAATTGACTGATGGTGCAGTGATGCTGTGAAGGAAGGGGTCTCTGCTGGTGCTTTAATGTCCTTATGCGTCAAGGCTCTTTTTAATCAAAAATACAGCTGAGTCTGGAGCATGCACAAGATGGTGATCTCCAGTGTGATTGTGGTGATTGTGCTGGTTGTAAGGACTGATTTGTTCTTTGACTTTTTAACCCGTGGGAGCACAAGAGCTGAAGGACTGATTCAGCTGAATTGGTTATCTGCTGAGAGCAACAGTCCAGGTGTGAGGGACTTGCTTCTCCAGAGATTGGCAGTGACTGGATTGAAGGATGGCATGAGGAACCACTGAGGGTAGACCGACAGACAGTCACTGAAGTATGAAGATCCATGGATGTGAAAGAAGACTTTTATGTACAGAGAGGTAAGCATTACCTAGCTGTGAAGACATTTGCTTTTTATAACTGATGGAGGGAATTTAAAAGTTACATAACTCTACATATATTAATACTATATAGAACTAAAGTAAAGAGATGTCACACTTATGAAACTAGTTCCCAAACTATTCTGGCTTATTGAATAATTGCTGAGTCAACTGTACCAATATATACTTGCAGTGTTGGTCAGATGAGCCCAGACAGACTAGATGGCCCACTGGAGAAAGGAGCTGAGCTCCTGCACCTGGGTGTATCACTCAGCGGAGTGGGTATATGCGGTTTGACTGCATCCAGAGTTGTGCATTGCTAGCCGCAAAGGCTACAATAAATATGCATCCGTCTAAGTTTCAACAGCATCTTCTTTAATGCTACCATCAATCAAAAGCATTTTCCTGTATAAACCCTTTGGAACCTTTGACAAGTAGGTAACGAACAATTACCTCTCTCGTTTAAAATCTAGCAAGCAAAACTGATATGATTTAATTGTGTTTTGAAAAATAATTGTAAGTGCTTTGGGTTTTGAACATTACTTTGCTGTTAGTTTACAAAGATAATCACTTCTGAAATGTTGGGAAAAAAGGCAGAGACAAAGTTCTTTGCCCTGAAGGAGATTGCCATCTTGTGAAGAGATAGACAATACGGTACAGCCATGAATAACAAACAGCTTTACAAGGCAGCCTGGTATCTGTATGGCTATAAAAAACAAACAGCTTCTTCTCAATAAATTAATTCTGTGGATTATTGACTTTGCATTGCCTTTGAGAGGCTTTATATTAGACATTTATTTTTCAACCAAGCACTATATTAAAGAACAATAGCATAAGGTTTTATTAGTTTGGTTAACACTGTGCCATGAACCTCCTTAGAAATGTAAAAAGGCTGGTATGTCTTGAAGCGCTTTTTATTCCATTAAACATTACAGGGCCAGATTTTCAACAAGAGCCAGCTGAGGTTTTTGAAATATTTTTTTGATTAAGTGATATATTTTTGGCATTATGACCAGTTTTCTGTTGAGATGCCTAAGAGATGTAGATATGTGCCAAATGCACCTAGATACTTAGGTACAGTAATTGCTCCCAGTTATTTACGTAGAATTTGATGCTCAGCTGGTTTTGACAGCCCTGCTGAATGCCTACCAGTGTTGTTAGGCAGTTCAATGTCTTCAAAAACCTGACTCACTTTTAGGATGTGAGGCGTCTTATTAACTTCAGCCAGATGATTCATTCATACTTTTGGGCACAAACTTAAGTACTTAGCTGGAAAGGGTGTCTGTGTTTTTCATTTCAGTTTTGTCATCATTCTCATTAAATATTTGCCTCAGTCCTGTGGGTCAAGTGGTAACATCGTTACATTTTACTCTTTGCAGAATAAAATCTTGCTTTGACTATTAGCAAATGGAATTATGCAATATGCTAAATAATGAACTAATCGGTTTCAAAGGTATTGAACCTTTCTTAGCTACATCGCTTTTATACACAAGTGATGTGACTACAAGGCTCCTAACAGCAGCAGAATTAGCTCTTTTTATGGTAGCATAAATGAGAGAAAAGACTGGATAACCTGGCTCGGTACAAGCTTGCAAGGTATTTCTGCCCAACTGCTTCAGAAGTTGAGCCACTACCTGGCAGGACTAGAAGAGCTAACGGTGTAAGAATGATTCTTAAATCAATGCAAAGTGCTAGAAGAGCCGATGAAAGCGATCAAACAAAAAGGCCACCTAAATGAGAGAATTTTCCAAATGCACTTCACTTATTCAGCTAATTTAAAATATCACTGAACTGAGATGAATTTTCTAAATATTTTATCAAGAGGAAAGCTACAGGCTCTTTAGATGTTTCTGTGCCACTGTCTAATGACTGAAAAACCTAATTATTAGGAATTAGGAAATCTGAATTCTTGTTATTCATCAGATTAATTCAGAAAACATAATTTCTGCAACAGATGGCTTGCTTCTCCTTCTCTGAATCTAAGACGTGGAAAGGAATGAAGCCCTGAATACAAAATGTTAATAGTTACCAGGGAAATCCATCATCTCTTCCTAGGATTCAGAATGTACATACTTCATAACAGTCAATTCTGTTAGCATCATTCTAATTTTTTAAATAATTCTTATTTTTTTCTACATGTTCTGTATCCTATACCTCTGAAGTGTTGATCTTTTATGCTCCCTATAGTTAAAGAGAGCTTCATCTAAAATTTTCCAAAGCAGGTTCAAATTCTCTAAACACCACATGGAGGGACATATTTGAGACAGTAAATGACACTTGACAGTGTCAACCAAACTGTTCCTTTTAGTCTAATTGCAATTGTATTATAATAATTTATTTGTAGAATTTTATTCCTTTACAGATTTTTTTAAAAACTGAAAATTAAAGAAAGACATTACTAAACGTCACCACTGCTGATATTTCTTTCATTGTTGTGCTTGGCTCAACTGTACACTCTCTTTGTAGACAAAATACCTTTTGAGTAAAACAGGAGTTTTGGCTATGGAGGTATGGCTGGGTCTGACCTTATTTATGTTTTTAAGTCTCTCCTTTCAACTGTCTGCCAGTAAATAAAAATTCACTTGGCCAAAGTTTATTTAGACCAGCTTTATTAAGTCAACAAAGTGCAAACCTGAAACAGAGGACAGGCAGAAAAATCTGTTCCTATGAAGTCAATAGGAATCCATCTCCCTAAGCCCTTTTTTATTCCTGGCACTGGTGATTTTTCTTGACTGATTCATTGGAGGGCACTGGTTTAACTAATTTGTCTTGCACAGGTATCTTTCCCATTCTGTGTCCTCTCCACTAGTACAAAACAATCTTCCCTTTAAAGGTTATTTCCTAGCCTGATCTGTCATATAGCTATTATCATTAATTTGCACTTTAAGAGTTCCTTTCACTTTTTAAAAACTATGAGATACTTTCCTGATTTATGGGTTACGATGTGACAGCCATCATATGCAAAGAAGATTGTTTATACTTACCACAGATGCCTTTGAAAAAGAGCAATATTTTAACCATATCCCCACTCCATCTGCTTTACATAACGATATTCAATATCATAGAAAAACATGGCAATCTGTATTTTCCACTCTTCTCTAGAATTTCTAATAGAATTTTATCCTTGTTCTGGAATATTCAGAAATCACATAGAGAAATACAGAAAGCTTGTAATACTCCATTAAATTCCATAGGTTTTAGGAGTAATTTGCATAGAAACCCACTTTTAATCCGTATACATAATTTCCTGCAAGTGATAATTAAAAAATAATCCTCAGATTACTGTGAACCTCATTAAATATATTTAAAAATCATGTTTTGGGGGAAAAAATCAAGGAAAGCAAAATATTTTCAATGTTTTTAGAAAAAAATAATAACACTATTAAGCATGAAGAGTAGAGCGTACCTACCTAAACTAAACAGCACCAGGAATTTGAGACATACAAATTCTCGTAGATCAAACTGCAGGGAACGAAGCTTTGCTACTAGTTCTTGTGCATGGCTCATAAGATTGTTGAGGGTGGCTCCAGCTTGGGATGCTATTATGGAATAATCCACCTGTAAAAGAGAATGGTATTTCTGTCTGGTTGTCGCACCTGCAGAACCACTTTAGGACATTTCAAGCAATCACATACAACTGGGATACTCCTGGATAAAAGAATCATTCTCAATTTAATGATGTGATCAAGTCAAGATGATTTTATATATAAACCTATTTTAGGACAATGGTATATATTGAAAATATCATTAAACTATGTATCTTAATGGTATGTCACATCAATGTGAATGCTGGTTTGTCTGTATTAGCTTTTTTAGAAGCTTTATATATGGCAACTGCTTATGACACTGGTAGCTGTTCCCCTGTCCCTGTATCAGTTTGTTTTATTCATTTGGTGTCTCTTGTTCTTATTGTAATTTTATGATCCTGCGAAGAAAGACTGATGAAGTGAGCTTTGTGCCTACACAGGGTGTATTAGTCCAGAGGGACACAATGATATTCATGGTATTCATGGGAAATGGTCCAGTGTCCATAACTTGACCAGAAACATCTATTCAAGCCCAGAAACGTCAGTGTATTCCCACAGGAAAGAGAGGTATTTTGTGGGTGGTTTCTGTTCTCCTTAGCTACACAAAATCCTGGTATTTGTTGGACTTGGTTCCAACGGACTTGTTCTGGTGAGTCCTCCACCGCTAGTGAAGGAGGAGTAGGCAGGTGTGTGACACAGGCCGGCTGCACTTGCATTTTCCCGAGCAGCAACCGCAGGGCACAAAACTACTTTCTCTGGGACATAGAAAAAAGCTGGACTGCTCTGGGGGGTCTGCTGCCCTTGTGATGCCCCTTTGTTCTCGGGGGAGGCTGACATGTCTATGAGCTTTCCGAAGTGACACTTGTATATAGAGAGCCAGCAGAAAGCTGGAATTAATACACCATATTAAAAAAAAGGTAATATTCACAAGCAAAGTATACTTAAAGCCTTTCATAGCTGACACACCCCTGGGTGATCTTGAATCTCGGGCAACCTCCCCACTGCTTGCACACTGTAACTTTTTCCTGGCTAATACCAGTCCCATTAAGGGGACGTTTCCATGCAGATGGCCGTACCAGCCTCTGCCACTCTGAAGATGTGCACTGTTAACTTTTGCGCGTTTTGTGATAGGATGGTGAGCAGTGGAAAAGTGCTCGGGTACTGCAGCCTACGGGAATGCCGTGATGCGGAGGTGAAGTGTAGGGGCTGGAGCCGCGGTGAGCTGGCTCTGAGACCGGGCTGGAGGCTGTGAGGCTCGGCAGCTCCAGCACGGCGACAGCAGCATGGAGCAGGGTGCAACTGCGTCAGCCGAAATGCCTTCAGCTCAGCCCGGTTTTCATCAGAGTGTGTTACACATCCCCTGCAGGTGCCACTGTCCCATGAAAATGGCCAGGTGTGTTGCTTGCTCCTGTGTTGAACTCCTCCTGGCCAACTGGCTGAGACCTAAATGGGTTATTGACACATTTTAAAACAATTCTTTTCTTGCCTGGCTGCTCTAATATTACCAACACCTTTCTTTTTTTAGGAGTTTCCATAACAACAGGGAAATACTAACCACACTTGATGTAAGCGTGCATAAGTGAAGTCTGGCTTTAAACTAAAACTAAGCACAACAGTAAGTGTACACTTTGGGTTAATGATTTATTTAAAGGTATCAGTGCTGTAATCCCATCTTTAAGGTCTCCCATAATAAAGCAGTTAATAAAGAACGGCCAGGTATCACCAGACGAAACAGACCAATGCTGCAAAATTTTGTTTTTCCAGGCACTGATCCCTTAAGATCTGTTTTTTAAAAAACTGTTAAGGAACATGTATTTTGAAATATGTTTTTTTTATTTTAAAACTATTGAATTGATTTTGCTCAAGTATAAACAACAGTTAAAGCAAGAAAAAAACCTGAAAGACTTTAAATCTGACAAAATTTCAGCCAGGAAAGATAGAAAGATGACTGAAAGGAATTAAAAATAACTTTTCCTAGTGATGACCTTAATGTAATCAATTGGTTACTGACTTTTAATAAGACATTTTATTTATATGTACTCTTAGTGCACCCAAGATATTGACTGAAGGCAACTGTACAAGAGAAATGAAGTTACACTTTTTGTATGGATGTTAAGAATAACACTGCTCCAACTCTGTAAAGCATTTAAAGTTGTGCTTACGTTTCAATTAAGTCAATGGATTATGCTTAAGTATGCTGTGAGGGTATCCTGTGACGTAGGTTTTATTGCTCTCTTTTACACCTGGGAAAACTGACGTAGTGACATTAAATCACTTAGTCAGGGCCAAAGAAATCTGTGACAAAACTAGGATCTGGTCTTTGGAAGTCCCAGCCAAATCATCTTTCATGAACTACTTTCTACTTCATCTGTTATTTCTCTTTCTTTCTGTATATACACTTACATGTATTTCTTTATATATAAGTATATATGCTTTATTATAGAAGTATAAGTATATATACTATATTATAGAAATAATAAGAAAAAATAAAGTAACATACCTCAAATACTTTTTACGTGAAGGGCAGTTTAATATAGTGACATGATTCAACTACTTCATATTGAGAAACTGGTCACATATAAAAATCAACTTTCACAACTTAATTTCCCTTTTGTAATTGTTAAGGGAGGAAAAAAAGCTCAAAATCCCTCACTGAGGTTCCAGTTTGTGGGGGAAATATGCTATTCACTTCATAATAAGAAGTTAAGATGTCTGGATGTCAAGAATATCAGTGGCCTTAGTGCAGCGATTATGCCATAATGGAAAAACCCAGTAGATGCCTGGATCTCCCACTATCCCTCTACTGGAGAGCTCTCAGGCAACCTGCTACTCTTTCAGGTGCATTTAATATTTGCAGCACCAGCAAATTTGTCTGGGAGGCAAGTCCTCCTCTGCCACTCACCAAGAGCAGGCTGTATTAAATTTTTATATTTATTGACATTTCATTACCATAATTGACTGCAGTTG
>JANHGO010000020.1:21595309-21622895 GCA_024606505.1 Aquila spilogaster | reverse complement strand
TATTGTGTAAATATGATGAGTTGAATTTTCAGCTTTAACTAGAGAATACTGGGTGTGCAGAAGGCTTTTTTCAAGAGCGAGCAAAATTATGAGTCAGTGGAAAGACGACCCCCAAAGGTGTCAATCACTTTGTACAAAATCAACTATGCATGAAAAAGCCTCAGTTAATGTCTTTTTGGAAAAAATTGGTCACATCAAAAAGTATGCTGTCTTACTTGTTTGGTTCTATAGGCAGAAACTGATACTAAAAGGTGTATTAATTCTTTCACCTTTCAATTCATGATTAAACATGCTTTTAAAAGGCCAAGATTAAAAGAGCCTAGTTCTTGAGCAAAATGCTTACTTGGTATACTGACATCATAATATTTACTTAACACTGTGACAAATTCCATTTGGTAAAATCAAATCAACAAATGGCTTCCCAATTATTAGTATTGCATAGTATAGTTGATTTTGGTATCGATGGTGACATGTTAGCTGGTGTTTTTGGAAACAGAAGCTTCAGCGATGCTTTCATATCACCTAATTTAGAAATTAAGCAATAGGCATAAAGCTACGTCTGCACAGATGACTGGAGCTGTAAATTCCTCATGTACCAGTACTCAGTGCTATCTTGCATGATGAATATGATAATGTTAAAGAAGTAATGATAGCATTTTAATTGGGTTAGCTCAGTACCAAAGCAGTGCCAACAGAACAGCACTGAATAATTTATGCTGCTACTTGCTCTTGCCATTCTGGTACTTAAACTTAATTGTTTAAGGTTAGTGTGGATATCACTATATGTGCTATACTGCAGGCTGTGCTGTAGTACCATTTGCTAACTGATGTGCTTAAATCTAAAATTAGGTACTAGAAACCTCCACTCTGCTGCCACCTAATTTTGTGCTTAAAGTCCTCACCAATCCACCTTTCACCTAGAGAGCCAAACTGGCTCTAGGTATGGCCAGGACTACTCAAGTCATGACAGTGGTAAATAACTGTGCATCCAGCTCATGCTACAGCTCTTTTAAGATCTATGGACTAGATTATCTAAGGTATCAAAAATTCCAGAGTGGGAATTTTTCAGCAGTCAACTGAAATGTGGGAAGTCCAGGGTCAAATCTCCAGTCCAAAGAGCGCGTGAAATATATTAGACTGTATCCTGGCAGTTGAGGCATCTGTTGAAAGTCAGAAGCATTTTTGATGGCTACTTCTTACAGCTACCTTTGAGTTTACTGGCCTTCCCGGTTCCCTGTGTTGCAGAGGTAAGGGCTGGGTAGATGAGGCTGCAGGCTTTGCAAGAGGGAATACAGACACACTAACAGCAAAGGAAAAAAAAAAGCTAATAGTAAAGAGGATCATAACTTAAATGGGACTGCAGAGAGATATGACAATGCTGAGTATTTTTTCTAAGTCCCTTTTGTTGAGCCAGTTTAAAGCGTCTTAAAAGTAAAATGCCTTAAATGGCAGTGGAAGCAAGTTAGGCCAGTGCTGAATGTTTATGAAAATTCTTATTAAATAGTAGTACAATGTATCTTGGTGAAGTACCTACAGTTCAGCAGCATTTAGAAAGTCAGCTATCAAAAAATTTCTCAACTGATAAGCAGAATGGTGAAGAGATGGAAATGACTAGTACTCCAGATTTTTTTTCTTGCATGAAGCAAGTTAGATCACTGTGTTTTTGGCAGCAAACATCTGGGTGCAGCAAAATGACCATCCTCTTCCTCCCTGCTCTGCTCTGTGTAACTCTGGCAGCGGAGCCTGCTGCTGGCAGTGGGGGCTCTGCCACTGCTCCCATCCATGGGTGGCAACCTGCACTGAAAGCCCTGAAGCCTTTGAGTTGGCTCTAGTGTCTGGCAACACGGCTGGGTGAGCGTTTCTTCCAGAAGACGGCACTGAGCACAGTATATACCAAGCAAGTAAATTTACTATTTCAACCTTAATTACATTCACTATTTCCCAAGGTAGAAGAGAACATATATTTTGCTGGCAACTGTGGTGGTTATTAAATTCATTTTTGTATTTTCATATAATTAATACTTTCATTAATTATATTTAAAACAATGTTCATGTTATATTTCAAAGCAAATGAATGTAGAAAAACACACAGGAGAAGTGCCTACACAAAAATCGAGGAGGTTTCATCACAGACAAAATCAGCAAATGCTCTTATCAGTTTTGGATATATTAATTAAAATTGTGATGACTTATACGGTGTAAGATGCTTGTCATTTTAACATGATATACAATAATAGAAGATAATGAATTAAGTTGCCAGTGGGCCTTTCCCCTAGGATGATATTATTGTGCTTGCTAATTAGTTATGATATGCAAATAGTAGCACTCTAACGTACTGCAAAGTATGTCTAACTTCGTTTCAAAAAAGACTAGTACATCTAGATTGGAAAAACTCTGTGCCCTGTTTTTGATCATGTATAAACTCACTTATAGTAGATATATTTGTATCATAGAAGGTATGATGATTAAAGTATTTTTAAGTTTCATTCTGAGAGCTATTTTAACCAGTAACATTACATTTTCTACTTTAGTAATGTTGATAGTCCATTCTTCAAACTATTAGTACTAAGATGTTAAAATGCAACTAACCTGGAGTACAATAGAATCCATTTCTTTGCTTCAGTGTTGCAATGGACTTTGTGTTTCTTATGTATAGAAGAGACGATATGCAACCACTGCTGAATGTACAGCATTGGAAGACAGTCCATCAATGGAAATTTTTTGTAAATGTTTGGGCAACATCACTAGGACTGTGCTAATTCAGTCTGCTTCTTCAGGGCTTTTAACTCCTTTGATTTCATTTTCCTTTCTTACACTCTTATATTAACTTCTTCTCTACTACGTTGAATTCTTTCCCATCAATCCAGAAGACTGGATGCCTTTACTTTGGATCCCAACAGCATCACTGCTTCAGTAGACTGCAGATAGTTGGGACAGATAGACGTATTGCTTCTGTCTTTGAACTAGAGCTGGAATTTTATCCTTAAAACCTCAGTGCTACGGTAGGTTCACAGCAATATAGCAAAGCTAATATGAATAGAGACAGGTTTTTCACAGGTGTGTTCTTTCTCTAACGCTCTTCTAACTTTGTACAACAGTGCTACTTCTGCAAGGGTCATCCTTATTTGGGAAACAGTCATCTGCAGCCTACAACCTGAAAGTAAAGCTATTTCCTGAAAGCCTTTTCAGCGGTAAGGCAAGCTGGTCACCTAGACAAGCAGATTCTCTGAAGCCAGTGAATCCACCTACATCAGGACAGTAGAAGCCTTCTCTGCAAGTGGTAAGTCTAACAAAAATCGCATTGCGGCATAAAATTCCCCAGGCAAAGCCCCTATGTAATACCTCAATACCTTTCAATAAGCTACAGCTGAAAAGGCTACAGAGCATCCCATTTCAGTGGAGGTTCAAGCCACAGAATTCTGATCTGAACTGAAGCTAGATTATGATTTGCTTCAAAACAAAACGCTGTTGAGATCTTGGTTATCCCTCATGCTCTCCTCAGGTGTTCTCTTAGAATATAAGTCCAGGTGAGAGGATATATATGTATGATGTAGCGAATTAATCACTAGTTTGAACAATCTCAAAAAAATCAGATTTAGGCACATTCTTAGGCAGCCTTTTTAATCTGAAAGACCTTGACCAAACTCAGCAAACAGAGGATTTGGCAACACTGAGCAGTGGAGGTATGAACAAAATGAGCAGCTTGTGTCTGGGTAGCTGACCCTATAGTTCATGTGTTGAGTGTTGAAAGCTGCCTGAAAATGCAAGAGCAATGACATTCTGTACAGAACTTCAGTATCTATCCTGTGTGCTGGGTCTTGGAAACTGACTGTGTACTGTTGGAGTAGAAGATACAAAAATGAAGTGTACAAGTTGGATGCATTAAATTTCTATAATTGCAAATTGTCTGTTAAAATTACAAGGCACATGGCAAGCCTACTACACTTGGCGGATGGAGAGCAAATTGGCAATGATTTACAATTAACTACCACATTGCAAATCACTTCTTGGCTGTTTTCTATTATGAAATTTGGAGAGTTGTAAAATGCATTTGTGCTACTTTATTTCCTTTTGAAATGGTAATTACTGCTGCTGAGGGGCAATAGTTAGAGCAGAAAATGAAGTGTGCAGCACAGGGAGGAACTTGTTTCTGAGGAACTGCTGAGGAATTGTAATGATATGAAAAAAGTGCTTTCCTGAGACACATGCACACAAAAGAGGTTCATTTATGAAATTCCAACCAAATAAATAACAAAATAAAGTAAACCACAGTCTTTTTGTGCAAAGGACGTTGTTCACTTCTTTGTTGCTGACTGCACTTTTTTTCCAATCAAAGTAGGAACAGTGGATTGACACTGGGAAAAACTCATAAGCCAATGGCTTGAGGGAAAGGCAGATGTATGGTAATGTGATAAGAATGCCCTGGGGTAACAGGTTTGAGCCGATGTGTTTGAAAATTATTGAGTGTGCTTTTAACTACTAGCCCATTTTAGATACCTAGGATAGAACAAAAAATGGTATGGCCCTGGAGAGCTAGATTAAGTTTGACTTTTATATCTGAGGAGCAGAGGCTGTGCACTCTGAGTGGAGAGAGCAGGTATGCTCTAATTAAGTGGTGGTACGCTCCCCCCTGACAGCTTCTCCCTTGACTGTGCTTGTAAAAAGGACTGTGTTTATGAGTAACTTTTATGGAGGAATATATTAAGGAAAGCAAGGAATAAGGCTTCTAAGGTCTTAAATTTGGTAACTTGCAGTGATAATCATGATCTCTCAGGTAATAAAGTAGGCTATCTAGCTCCGGACCTCAGTTTAAAGTTAATATATTTGAAAGCAAGTTGATTGACTGTAATTTTGCTCATAGTGCTTTGCTGGTAGCTGTAAGTAAAAACTTATACAGCACTTTTCATCAGAAGTGTCAGAGTGCTTTCCACACTTTAATCAATTAATTTCTGTGAGATGGTGGCCTGTTTATTTCCTTTTTCCTACTGGAGGAACTGAAAGGATTGGGGCAGCAGCCAGCAAATATGCAGCATTTAGTGTAGCAGCAAATACTGGTAATGCCATGGTCTAGAACTGTGGTTTTCCAGAGTTATTTTACAGTTAAATAGTGGAGAGGAATGGTCATAATTCCCCATGTAAATATAAATATATTTGAATTAGACTTGTGTCTTAGAAGGACAACAGACCAACTTGATGCTGCCAGGATGGTCCATCCTGATGTTCAGGTAAAGTAGTTGTACTGGATCAGATTGGCTTAACAAGAAATTCACTATCGAGCTACACTGCAAAAAGGCAGTACACAGCAGGTGAAAGTGGGGTGGCTCAGAACAAAAAGTATAGAAGCACTGTCCAAGTATGTAAGGAAGATTTTAAACCAGCCTGTTTAAATCAGCTAGAGTTGAGACTTGTGCAGGATGTCTAATCACTAGTAAGGGAAGAGCAAGGAAAATGTGGAACTGCTGCTGGAGTTGGCTGGTGATTTGGTACCAGTGAACATAGACCAGGCTGAGGTACTCAGTGCCTTCTTTCTGTCAGTCTTTGCTAACATTTGCAGCAGAGCTCATGAAGGAAGAGAGTAACCAGTAGCAGCCATATGCTGAAAAAAACTTGCTGTAAGGAAAATGACAGGTTTAGTATTCTGGTAATATGGCTCCCTGCTCTCCAAGCAGCCTAAGTGTGAAGAGCAATGCACAGCAGAGGATGAAAAACTCAGGGGTGCTTGCACCAGTTTCAAGTGACAAATGTTGGCATAGGAAAGCCAAACTAGGTTGAAAGGAGGATGCATTAAACCTACTTGACAAACTTGGTGCAAAAATGGCTGTAATCTGTTCAATTTAGCCAGGGTTTAATTTAGTTGGAAATATGCAGCTTTCAAAACCAACTGATGGTTTCTAAGCAGTGAATTTAATTAGCATCCTGTTGTCCAACAGCGGTAAAATGCTATGCTTTGCCATGAGAACATGTAGCGCTGCTTTTTTTTTCTGTAAATAAAGATAAAAGTGGCTAATCCAGATAAGAACTATTATTGTGGAAAAATGAAGGCAGTGGCAAGAGTGTAAAGGTATTTAAATGTCTGTAATGGTTTCTGTGTAATTTACGCACTGGGCACCTTTAAAAGCTAGCTCATCACATAACAAAGGAGACATTAATTTAGCAGTTCACTTTGTAACAGAAATTTGTCTATATGAATTCACAACAAAGGAATCACACAAGAACCCTGTGCCGTAAATAAAACAGTTGCCGGTATAATCCTCTTTGTTTTGCAGATTGTGAAATGGAAATAGAATCAGTAATTTTTTTCAGTAGCACTGATATAAATCAGGAATAATGCAGCTATTTTTTTCTCATATAATTAGAGTACAACTTTATCTCATATAGGTTTTAGTGACTTTCCACAAAGGTGCAGGAGTCAGTTCTGTAGAATTTTCCCACTCCTTTTCCTGTTCAAGCGGATCCTTTTCCCTTTCTACTGTACACATTTAATCATAAATGCGGTTAATTCTCTTTCTTTTCTAAAACTCTAGCCATTTCTTAATGCTAAGAAATGTTTTTAATGACTTTTATAAATACTTCTTAGCATTAAGAAATGGCTACAATTTTAGAATTGTGACTAAAGCTGTAAGCAGATTCCAGAGCACACAGGCACAAATGGTGCATCTGTACAGTTAGAAAAAGGAACTCTTTCCCATGTGTGTATACATCTGGGCAGTTCATTTTGCAGTTGTTTAAATAGCAGTGGACCATCATTTGTTTTCACTTTGAATCCAGAACATAATGCACAGATGAACTTTACTTCTCTTTGATACTGAGATTTTTTTTTCCAGAAAGAGGAAGAATCCTAGGAATAACGTTCTTTATTGTGTTCTTTGTGCTTTGGAGAGTATGGACGAGTCAGAACTTTCTGCTTTATTCAGTTTTTCTCACAGTTTTCCTAATATTTGCCCACATTATGGCTGTTGTGTTTTGGGTAACCCAAGCATTTGACATCTGAAGAAAATTAGCCGCTGGAAAGCTGTGCAGAAACTGCAGTGCGCATTCCCCAAGACAGCTCCTGAGACAATACCTGCATGTATATCCTGTGGTCTGAATTATTTTCCTGGTTTTAGATGTCTCAGCTCCCCAGTCTCTCACACGAGTGCATACTTCTCTAAAAGCAAGGTATCTCTGAGGCAACAGCTGCAAGTTATCTAGGTTTCTGATCCAGTTAGAGATTCTTATTAGTAAACCATAATTCTGAAGGGAAAATAAACTAAAATTGCTTAGACCTAAAGCACAGAGCAGAGTTTGGGATGTCTGTTGTTGCTGTCGGAAACAAACCATTTTAGCTCCAAGAAAATAAATCCTCAAGAAACACTTCTCATCTGCTGTTTTTCAATCATTGGGATATACAAGTATATTTGAAAAGCAAAGTGCTTATGATTATATCTGCTTTTATAAGTTTAACTGTAATCAACAGACTAGGAACAGAGTGCACAAGTCATTTTATCTACATTATTTGTGGAGAATCTCTGAGAACACAGAAGTGCTTCTGACCTAGTTAAACTCCTGCTATTTTGAAAATGATTATTAAAAAGCCATCAATACTTCTCTGAGCCCACATACTCACTTGTTGCCCGGTAACCAGAAGGATGGAGCCTTCTTTCCCATGTACTACTTGCCGGTAAATGTGATCTAGAATTAAGAGTTCACTCCAGCAGTTCTGAAGCAACTTCATTTGGTCATCAACCTGTAAAGCAAACATCCGTGGTGTTACACTGGAAATGAGTCCTATGTCGCACTACAGAGTCTGGAAGCTGGCTAGCATGCCACCTCCTTCAAGTATCAGGATAAAGTCATGAGAACAGAAATGCTATCAAAAATTATTTGTTCACAAAGCTTCTATTCTCAGCTGTATAAACAGAACACTGCTGAAACCACTATCTGTAAAATGTATAGAATATTTACAGTTGATTGTGTTCTAGGAAAGGAGAACTACAATAGTGTTATCCAAAGTAATAATAGTAGTATAAGATACTTCTGAAATGCTTGTAGCAACATTATATTGTTTTTAGCCAAAAAGAAAAATAGCATATCCAGTGCTAATGTGAACTTTCCCATACTCCCCATCATTGATCCTCAGCTTCTGTAAATAGAGAACCTCTGCAGGTTCAAGACCACTAATGCTGCAACAAGCCCAAGTCAGAGATAAGTCCCTTGCAAAGGAAAAAGTGAATAGACAGGTAAACATTGTCTCTAGGAATGGCTGTGTACCTATGAGAAAAGAAAACGTAAACACAAGCTAAGGTGTCTTCAGGTGTCACCAGCAGGGCACAAAAGGGATGTAACAGGCATACCACTGCCTGCATTTGGGGATAGCAGATAACAGTGTCCTCTGGACTTGTTCTTACTGCACTTACTGACTTCTTCCCTAAAAAAATAAAGTGGTTGACTTCAGACAGTTCTGGAAGGGTTAAAGGATGCATACGTTAGTTTTGCTACAATTAAGTGCCTAGTGTGGATGTGGTAATAACGTTCATATTGTTCAAAGGGCTCCAAGAGCCTGCATAGATAGCAATTGCTCAACAGATTAAAAATGACATAAAATAGGAGAAATAAAAAATAAATTATCAGAGAGTATTTGCAGTGGACACTTGCATAAAATTTCTCAGAGATGGTTCTATTAAAATAGTCTTTTAGGGGTTCTTATTTTGATTGATTTGGAACTATGATAATGCTCAGGAAATTGCATATGAGGAGCAGTGTTGCTGAATTAGATACTGCAATAGGCGTTTTCAAATTTGATCATCATCTCTACAATGAATTTTTGAGCTTTATCATTTCAAGCTTGTTTTCTAGTTGAGTAGTAGAGAAAGTGGTAATGTTTGTTACTAATAGATTTTCCAAGTATCACCTATGAAAGTTACCTAGTATTTTGTCCCTACTTCCAATCACTTGCCATATGGCTCAAACTTCAACATCTTCGACATCCAGTTCTCTCTTTGCCTTCCTCATTTGTTAACTTCCTTTCTCCCCAGTCACAGTCTTCTACCAACTGTTCTGGTCCCATTTTCTCTCCCTTAGATTTCTATATCAAAATTTTCCTCCTCGCTGGACTGTGCAAGGAAATGAAATGAGGAGAGAAAGGGAACAGATAGCATGAAGCCAATGTGGAAGCACCTGTGTGCAGCACAGCCTTTTCTCCCCCACAGCCTTTGCTGGGACCTGCTCCATGACTGCAGCAGGTATCTCTGTTGGGAAATGCTTCATTCCCTCCACTGCATTTTCTGCGATGATAGCTTTTTTTTTTTTTTTTTTTTGTTTAATTTTTTTTTTTTTTTATTTTTTTAATTTTGCTTTTCCAAAAAAAAAAAAAAAAAAAAAAGAGAGAGAGAACGAAGAAAATTATTTCTAAATATTGCCAAAATAACATTTGAAGGTTGCAGAAATTAATCAGTGCGGAATTATTTAATGCTTGTGTTAAGATTGTCTGTCCCATTCCTTTTTTTTTTTTTCAATCTGCATTTGTGTTATAGTAGAGATATTAATGCGTAGGCACAAGAAAAGGCTGAATTAGTATGGGATAAAATACTCTCCATTTTGATATTTCAAAAGTTTTGCTTTGAGGTTTTAAGCATAATCTTTTAACATAATTGCTGTTCTGCCTACAGTTGCAGTTAATACATGTAAGCTCAGATAACACCTATAAGCCACATATCCATGGGCAGCAGAGATGGAGGACAGAAGGAGGTGTGGACTCTGTAGATGGATATATTACTAAGTCATAGTAAAGCTTGTGCTATCTCAAACTCAGCCTTGCTCTGTCTGTATGCTTTCTGTCCCTGTGATAATTCATTTCTGTTCAGACTGCAGAGCAAAGCTGGTTCTGTATTGAAAGATTTCTATTCCACTGCCTGCGACATGTGTTTGACTACAAAGCCATTTCGACCAAGTGACTTGTTAGCTCAAGAGTGGTCTCCTGAATTACCCCCATGAAACACTCCCCCCAAAACACGAGCCAGATTTAAAGTAGATTTTTAGAAGGAATTGTTTAAAATTTGCAGATTCCAGTGCTCTTGGTTTTTATGTGAAATTGTTTTACGATCATTCTCTCCTATGTACAACAAAGTGTTACAAAAATCAAATAAATAATGCCAACATGATCATTTGATCCTAAATTAGCATTTCAGATGAAGCTACCACGGCTTACATCTGAACAAAACAAGCTGTGAGACAGTTTAAACATTCAACATCCGTGTCATAACAACTAATACCTGAATAAGAGGTCAAGCATTTGATTGTATTATAAGTGACATATTTCTAGCTAACCCATCTGTCTCAGCCACAGGCAGCAACTTTTGAAAACAAACTGCACTTTACAGGTCTGGCTTTCTGAAGGCCCCAACAGCAGCTAGTCTGCAATCAAAGCCTACCTCCCAAGCTTTATCATATCATTACTGAGCCAGTGCTGTGAGAACAGTATGAGATGGCAAAATCACAAAAAAATGTTTTGCACATAGCCTGTTCCTGCTGTTCTACAAGACTTATAAAACTAGCAACAACAAACATCTGCTAGTAGCTCACAAAATCTGTCTCTGTATTCACTGTAATTTAACCAGTGAAAGCCTATAAAATAGATATCATAAAAAGCAGAATACACATCCAAAACACAGTGTTGGCTTCAGAAAATGATCAGATCCAACTGCTTTTGCCATTTTAAGAAAGCTGGCAGGGCAGCAAAATGCTTCCCAGTTTGTACTAGGAAGAAACAGAGATGGCTTTAAGGAGGGTCACAAATTACTAAAATGAAGGAACAATTATAGCCTACTTCTGAAGGGCGTGTAGATGAGGAAAACCACATACCTTATCTCTGCTAACAGGTACTGGATGTAAAATAGAAAAGAACACAGACCACTGAATAAACGTGGTAACATAGTGCACCTTGTGCTAGGATGAACTGGTAAACTTAAGGAAGTGTGTAATGTTAGCCAGAACACAAATACCTCTGTGTTTCTGTGGCATGCTTGTGCATAAACACACATTATCTGGCAAAACAAAAAATGAGAGTTTGGCCGCAACAAATGTGTATCTTAAAATGATCTTGGAACCAATGAGGCTTAAGCTTTGATGGATGAAGTGCAGAGTGAATTCTGAAAAGGAAGGTGATTTGCAGAAAAAGCACTTTGTGGACTTCAGTTTCTGTGACTCCAAAGCCAAGCATGCTAGTCCGCCATTAACATGGTGAGCAGAAAAAAGGGTAAGATTCTGTGACCACGATATCTTAGCTCCAGTCAGTAGTCCTCAGTAATCAACACTGTTTTTGTTCATAGTATGCATCTGATTAGAAGCAAGCCCGAAAACTTGTATTGGTGGCTAAACTTCAAGGTGTTTTTGGTTTGTGGAGATCTTTGAGACTGTTATCAATGTGTTAACAGCAACAACAAAGTGTCCTTGGAAACAACTACTGAGAATGCTTATAAATAAAAATTGAACATCATACGGCCAACAACTGACTAGTACAAAAACTCTCCCCAGATCTGCAGCTGCTCCCTGCCATAACAAACTATTGACATAAGCATAACGTAACCAATGTCTCACCTAAGTAAGTTGTCAGATGATATATCCATTTGACAACTATGTAGCCTCAAGCAAAAGTCGGAGTGAATACTGTGCCCGGATGGTTAAATTTAGGTCCTGTCTGGCCAGTGGCATGCAGATGAAGACTCTTAGCAGCACAGACAGTATAACTGGAAATTGTTGCTGAAGAAATAGTTTTTAAGGAAAGATGCGGAGGAAGCTGAGGGAAGGTGTGTGACTCGAAAGAAATAGCACATAGAGTGTCATGAAAGAATAATAATGTTAAGATTATGAAAGGAGTAAAATGTCTTACTTGTAAAACAGTGACTGAATAACGAAGCAAGGAGAGTGCTTAGGAGGAGGTTGTAAGGGAAAGGATGGGGGTGTTGTGCAGTGAGAGGACATGAGGGAAGTTGGATTGTCAGGTAAAACCACGAAAGTGAAGGTGATGACACTGGATATGATGAGGAATTAAAGGGATTGTGTGTGAGTAAGTGAAGCTGCTGGGGCAATGAGGGAGCAAGTACTTTGTGTCATACAAACAGGGGATGGCAGTTGTCGTGAGTAGAGATGAAAATGGATATGTGTACTATCCACACTTAAGCAATAAGAATATAAAGGTGGAGCAAGGAGTAGCTTTCTAATAGCATTAGTAAATGACAGTATCCTATTTCAATCCTTTTTCTTGTAAGAAAATCCTACTCAACTATGCTTACAGCGAGGACAAAGAAACATGTCAGAATTTGGAGTCATCCTTATGCTGTTCAGATTACTTGCTGCATTTTCCCCACATCACAATATGGAAGATAAATGGTCATTGTCACAGCCACCCACCACCACCCCATTGTGCTGTCTACCAGCTACCGTGCTAGCCAGAATGAATAACAGCATGGCCCGCTATGCAAAAAAAATCTCCCCACATCTATGAGGATTGCTCCAAAAGTAATGCCTTTTATTTTATTATGTTGGCCCACAGTGTCAGAAGCAGTGGTAGAAGTTGGTGGGATGGAAGTAGAGATTGAGATGCAGCGTTACCTGTACAAGCTGGAGTCAAAACAGCGGTCAAAACAGCAACACATTAATTTCCTATCAAGAAAAAATTCAGGACGCAGCCCTCAGCAGGTAGAGAGTTGTGCCTGTTTTTTGGGATTCCCCCAAAGGAGGGAATTACTGCTTGCACAGCCTATTTGTCACAGTACTTGAAAAGGCTGCAGGCTGTGTTCTCCCTTGGTTGTCTCAGCCATTGTGCAACCCAGCTCTTCTCAGTGAAGCCCCAGTGCAGAACTGCTGTATGTTTGGGCTGGGGGAGCGCATGTCTGAGAACAGGACCAGATGAAGGTGGATCTGTGCCCCAAGCATGAAAGATTGCCTGCATTAGCTTCCTTCATAATTTCACTATGCAGTAGTATTTCTCTTTCAGAACACTAAAAAAAAATGAAGTTTGTGAAAAACATGAGACAAAGAGATGGTTCTCCCTTCTCTCCATGTCCTCTGACCTTTTCCCTGGGATTTAGTAGGACCGTGGGGCCTGGTGACACTGTGGCA
The DNA here is from genome assembly GCA_024606505.1 of Aquila spilogaster. NCBI lineage: Eukaryota > Metazoa > Chordata > Aves > Accipitriformes > Accipitridae > Aquila > Aquila spilogaster. The sequence continues at coordinate 21,609,797 of JANHGO010000020.1, read as the reverse complement.
CTCCTTTGTGTTTACTATGGAAGATTCACGTGGCTTTGCTCATCTGTACGGTGAGCTACGCACTGTTAAATATCCAGATACGAGTCTGAATACAGATTCCCAGGCGCACCACCAAGTTCTTCCCTGCAAACTGGAATTATAAGGTGACTTGAAATCACTTGAGTTCTCTGCTGGCAAGGATTAGAAAACAGGCATGCACTAGAACATATTTAGACACAACTATTGGTTTGCATAATTTGTCTTACACAATATAACAAGTCATGCAGGATATTTCTGGGGGTGGAGGAAATAGATTCTCAGATTGAAGTGTGAAGGTCTAATCCTGAGCACTGTGGTGACACACGATCTCTTGGTGAGACAGAAAGTTGGGCTGGGGTGGGGATGAGGGGGTTGCATTTGTCTGCCGACTCTGGAGTCCCACTCAGCCAGGCCCTGAGCTTTGGGGGGAAAGGAAGGGGTAATGACTGGAAGGCTGTCCGGCTTGCTGGGGCCTCTGTTGACACTGCAGTACCCAATCCCACATTTTACATTGCAGCTAAAGGAAGGAGTTATCTCAGAAATGCTGGTTACTCATCTGAAAAATTATTTGTGCTGATGTTATAGATAAGGAAGTCTAGTGCAACACAAGAGTAGTATTGTTGTAGAGTGTATGCTTCCCACAGCATGGGACGTTAATCATTATAAACTTTTGTTTTCTCTGAAGAACAACATTCAAATTGTCAAATGGTAAAATGAAGAATAATGTGTATGTTTTGCTGAAATGCTCCTTAATCTTATCAAAACCACACTGTATCTTTCTTTTAGGAAAGTGTTTCACAGTATTTAGCATACAGTAACAAATAACCCACAGATTTATTACGGTATTTCTTCTGAAGAGGTATTTTCAGCCTGGCGCTTGATGAAATACCTGTTAAAAGTTTCAGGGTCATGCTTTTTTTGTGTGTGTTGCTTTAAGCTGAATATTTTCACTATAATTATTGCTGCAGATTCTGTTGAACAGTATGCTCACCTTTTACCCAGTCTGCACCCCTCTCTCTGAGAATCCTTTTTCATCATTTCAATTGCACCAACAGGCACTATAGCTCTATGCTTTTCTGCTACTGAAAATTTAAAAGGGTATCTAATGATTAAAACCAAAAATATGATGTTTAAAATTTATGTGATAAAAATGTGTTGGATTCAGCTGAATTGTTTTTACTTATGTTTCTAAAAGGGAAGGCCAGTGCCACTTTCAAATTCTACGGCCATTGATTAGCCATTTCCTAGTGAATATGAAGTGATTAAACATCTGTCTGAATTGTTCAGCCTGAAGCACAAAGGTTCAAGGGATGGTTGAACTTCCTTTCAAATGTACTTTGGAGATCCCTGACAAGTCGTTGCAGACATATAGCTTGAGTTGTTACTTCATTTTCTTATGCTATAGTGAAGCAAATTGCTCCAAATCAGTTTTATAAGACAAGTGCATTCCAGAGGCTAATTTTTACTACTGAATGCATACGTGGTTTCCAAATCATTACAAAGGCAGAAAAGTATTTGAACTCTGCACATGGGTTGCTGCTAACAGTGGGAAACGTGTGCAAGGTTGCTGTCAAAAGCTGCACGTAGTAGCCTATGTGGTTTTGAAAGAAATTGCACGTTCATAATCAATGAATACCTTACTAAAATGTGATTACCATCAATAACCTCAGTAATAAAATGCTACAAAGTTCAAGAAAAAATGATTTAATATTAACTACAGTTGTTCCATCTCTTTACTATAAACCTGTGTTGTACAAAATTGCCCATTCTACATAAGGGCAGGGAGCATCTTTACAACCCCTATTAATTGAATGTCCTGTTGCTGTCTAGCTCTCATGCGAAGGGAGCATAAGATGTGTTAGAGTTTGGTAGCAATCTACATTCTTTCATGATTTAGAAATGAAAGGAAGTATAGAAATATTCTAGTGTGTACCTTTTCCTGCTCCTTTATGGCATGTAAAGAGCATCTTACAAAGATGCAGTTATACTCAGTATGTGCCTGCGTGTGTGTATGCGCATGTGTGCATACTTTTGCCTTCAGTAACTTCTGAATCCATCAGCCAGTGTCAGCTGACTTCAACAGAGTTCATGTATCCAAGCCATTACGTTCCTATATGCCTTCCAGGAATCGGTATCCAGATAGAGGAAAGTAGGTGCTAAATGCCACCCTGAAGGAAAGACTAATAAGCTTACCCTATATTCAACATCAGAGAACCCAGAGAGAGAGACAGAGAGAGGGCTGAAATGCTTCATTAGTTCCCTGCTCATAGAACTATTAATATTTGGAATATCAAACTGCCTTTCACTTTATTAAGGGCATGGGTAAGGAATTTATAGCATAAAGCATTGTTTTGTCTTTGAAAGTCCCCATGCCATTATGTTCGCAAAATTTGAAGTGAACACATAGTGCCCATGCTTTGAATGGCACATAGTATTTCCTACTTAGCAAGTGCCCATGGGGAGAGTGATGGCTTTGTAACATCTTCTCTCCCCTCATGCCCTAGGACAGCTCTCTAAGATAACTGTGAAGGAGGGGATCACACCAGCCATGACCAGGCATTTCCCAGTTTCAGTGTTTGCCTTCTGCTAAGTCAAATACTTTCATAAAAAAAAACAGCCTTTGGCATCAGTTCATGACCATCCTGTGTTCTTGCAAGAACGTAACACAATGTGTACGGGTCGAGGGGCCTCACCTTGCTGAAGTGTATAGGCATGCAGCAAATGCTGATCCTGTTAAAGAGTAAGGCTTCTCTTCCTTTATTAGTCTTTGAATTCTCTGTTTGGAGAGCATCCCACTCTCCAAATACAGCGGATTTAAGTTCTTCAAACATCAAATGAAAAGTCTGTTGTTATAAACTTTGTGTATATATACAGAGTGCAGCAAATGCAACGTAAAAACCTATTTTTGTCCTTTTCCTGAAAAATACATGCATCTCTGTGCAAACTGCATGAAGAATACTTAGTGTTTTGCAGTCAGCGTTATTTTGATGAATTATAAATGTGTTTTTCTTAGGTTCCTTTTTTTTAAATCTGAAAATAAGGGAACAATTTCTTTTTAGCCCCAACTGAAAGTTTTGCTTACGATGCAATGTTTTTTCCCTGTCAAAGCAAATGCAAAGACAAGGAAAGAGGAAAATAATTCTTCTCAGCACCAATTTCACAGAGTGAAGAAGAGAATGTCTTCTTCAGGACTGGACCCATAGAACTGATCTTCAAAATCTCTCTCATGTGTTTACCTCTACTGATGTTATGACAGTATAAATTTGTGCATAATCGGGTCTAGAACTTAAAGAAATCAGATAATGCTGTGTAGTTTGTATAGCAGTTTTGAGAGTAAAACTGTTTAGTTCCCTGGAATTACTCCAGAAATCCTCCTGTGTTTTCTGATATGAACAAACTAAATTCCAAAATGTGCTGGGCCTGATTCTTACGTCTCAACTTGCATGAATGTAAGTCCTTTGACTTATGTCAGGCCTGCGCAATTCATCATTATCATTGTGGGTCTGATCTGCATTTTAAGAACCACAGAGATGTCCTCTGGGGAATCAGAAGACAAGACTGAGTCTCATAGACTTTGAAGTATTGGTGGTGAGTTTATTCTCAATATTTTGAATCAGCAGTTTCACTCTATTATACAGCAGCTTTCGATTAAAGTCTCTAAGGGCTTCTCCAAGACACAAATATTTCAGCATTATCTGAAAGGAGTTTTAATATGTAACGTTCCTTTCCTGTCTGATGATTTATTGGATAAATTATCACATCATTTTTCTTAAAATAATAACACCAAATCTCGACAGAGATCAGTACAACACACAGAGGTATATTGTTAATAGTGCAAAATATTAAACTCATATTAATAACTATTTTCTGCAAAATAAATATTCTATTAAAACTCAACTAAGTATAATATGGAAAAATATTTTTAGCTTGTGACACGAGAGACATGCTAATTTCAGAAAGAACCTTTAATATGGTAAAAAGCAGGCAGAGCAGTCTCCCAACACACAGAATCCTGTTCCTTCAAGTGCTGCGTGCCCCATAACACTAGTTTTTGTATACATTTATACAAGAGTTGCTTAAACTGGCTCTGATTTAAATTGTACTGTATGGATACCTTTCCATTTAATAGGGCTTGCATTTCTTTATCTCCAGGACAGCTATTCAAGAGATATGGAGTATGGGAAAAGCACAAGCCAAGAGAAGTACAGTCTTATTTCTTTAACAGCTGACACCTACAAATGCTGGTTTGTGTGCACAGCACTGGACTATTTTCCCCGTATGGAAGTATGCAAGTAATCAGATTTCATGGCTAAAAAGGAATTACTTTAAAGTTACAGCAGCGTAAGTGAGAGAAGAGAAATGTTTCAGGTATGTGTTAGTGATAACCAGGATGGGAAACTTTATAAACCACATTAACAATCTAATACATTAGATGTTACACACCATTTCTAGTAGGCACCAAATGTGAATGTAGAGCTAATTTTTATTCTGAAGGATCTTTTTTTTTAATTTGTACAGTAACATAAAGGTTTTTATTTTATTTTGGTTTTATTACATCAGTAATATTTTCCAGATTAAAATATGTTACGATGCGGCTGCCATGGAGTTCCCTCCTCTGTTAAGGTTACATTGATATTACTTGTTTGCCTACTTGTTATATATATGTTACATGTACAAAAAACTATGTTGGATATAGAAAGACCAGTTCTATGTTTTGAATGTTCTTTACCTCTTGACTGCACAGCATTTCAGTCTGTCAAGAACTAGAATATGTTGTTTTTATACTTTTCGCAATCCTGTAAATACTTCTGACCGACATCTGTTTAACAGCAGATATTTCCTTCTGCCTGTATTTGAATCACTGAAACATATAGAGCTTAAGTCTCAAGTCTGGGTGCTGCAATGTGTTAAACAGGACAGAAAGTCACCTGTGTTACACCTCTGGCAGCAGAAACAGGTAAGGCACTGCACTTGCCACACAAATGTATTTCCCACTGTTTTCCTGCTTTGTAATTGAACGGCTGAGAAAATACCAGCAAAAGCAGTAAGAAATCTTGAGAAACAGTGTCTTCAGACATGATGAATTAAAAATACAGAAAGGTTGTCTTACATCCCAGGAGCTGCAGCAGTAACAGTAAGTCACTGGGGCAAAGATAGAGAAAGAAGATGCAATGATATGGAAGAAAGTAAAAGAATATTTAGCACTAGAAATGGGTTTATCATGTACTAAACCAGTACCTTTCTGATTAAACAGGAATAGTTACCTAAAAACATCCCCCAAGGAAGCTGAAGCCATAGAAGAAGGTAAGAACTGGTGAGTTACTGTACATAGGAGTGATCCAAAATACTCCGTTCTTCTCTTTACATCTTAAAAGCAATGCAGGAGGCTCTTGGTATGCAGCTACTACCATCTAGCTAAATTCTTTCAACTCTGAGTATCATCTACATGAAAATTAGCTTATTTCCTGGCAAATGCAAGTGTAGAAGAGCAGTCAGAGCTATGCTGTTAAAAATCACAGGAAGTGCTGATTGAATTAATGTTCAAGGAATAGTGTATTAAAATGTTTTTTTCATTTATCCCTTTATTTGGCATTGTTTCATTTATCCCACTTCCTTTTTCCTGTATTCTAATTTGGAAGTCTCTTAAGTATCATTAAAATAAGGTTGTTGCAACTCTGCTCAGGTTCTGTGCAGGCATAAGCATTGCAGTTAAGATTAATACTAATGTTTGTTTAAAGATATCCTTGAATAAACTGTTTTTTTATTTGAGCTGCTTTTTCTGTTGATGAGAGGAGGTTTTGCAGTACAAAACATGGAACGAGGAGGATCTTTATGGATGAAAAAGACTGTGGACAGGTGAAGGAGGCATGCACAGCTAAGCAAGCCACTGACTTTTCTCTGTTGTCAGAGCTGGACACGTTACCAGGTATCTAGATTTTGAGCCTCTAAACTGAGTTCCTAAATATTGGCACGGAAAAGAATAACTGTGAATTTAGAGAAATGGCAGACTAATCAGTCATCTAATTGATTCATTTTTCCTTTGCTAATTTCTGGGTGTTCCCTGTTCGTTGCAGGGGAGTTGGACTAGATGGCCCTCAGAGGTCCCTTCCAATTCGAAGTATTCTATGATTCTATGGTGTCAGCTTTGGGAATGAACAACAAAATCAAGTTGCTCTGATAACCTTCCGTTCACCTAGGAGTGCACCATATGCTACAACTCTGAAAGCTGAGTTATAGTCAGACTGACAGACTCTTGATCAGTGGACAAGAGTTTATAATAAGATGGCATAAATTCTGTTTTAAAAAATCATATTTTTTGCACAGCTTGTGTTCAAGTGTCTGTCAATCTGCTAATTAATCTAGATCTGAGTACCATTTACTTTGTTTTGTAATTAAGTCTATGAGTTTTATTTCTGAAGATTTACCATGACTAAAATATTGCTTTGATACACAAACGTAAGAGGATTCATTCAATAATCCCATATTTATCCCAGATTTATCAAAGGAAAGTATATTCCAACACTGAATCTAATAACTCTTGTTTAGGTGTATTGGAACTTACTTTTTAGTATGGCTCCAAAAAATCTGTATCAGGGCAATTTTCCTAGCTATAACATAGCCTGAATGACTTAGAAATCTATATGAATGCAGGATTATACAAACATTCAGCATAATTTTACCAGCAAGTAAGGGACTGATTTCTCTCTTTGGCTCTTTTCCTTTTTTTCAACAATCTGCCTGAGTGTCTGTCTCTTTCAGACTACAGAGCCTTTAAGGAAGGGTCTGCCAATTGCTGTGTTTTTATGCAGTACCTGTTTATGCTACTGTAAATCTAATAATAGACATGGGTTGCCTGTCTGTGTGAAGCATGCATGGACACTTCTCTGTAAATAAAATTTTATATCATTCAGTTTAAACAGCCAGCCTACCAAATAAATCCAGAATGTCCAGTTAAATAATACAGCAAGATATTATTATTGAAGTGCACTGTCTTCTTGCATAAATGTAAGCATCAGTTTAACGACACAATGAGAATATTTTTGCCAGTATTTTTTTGTACATGATTATTGTATAACCTGACATCCTAGATAATAGCATCTTAGGTATGGTGTTACATGCTATCCTGAGATTGGATGGTATATAATAAATTATTTCATTATAAACATCTTTGAGACCGATTCAACAATTCATATGCAGTCAGAAGTAAAAAAAAAAAAAGCACAACAAAAAAAGTCTGTATTTCAACAGAAGACTTCAAGGAACAGGTCCTCAGTTTGTATTGCTTTAAAATAAATCAATAAAGCAGAGTCTCTAAAGACTCTGCTAATGCTTACATTTCTTTAGTACAACCTAACATAAGCCAACTTCTGAATTCAGACTCTGGCGACAGCTCCTTTTATATTCCCTCTTGCATGAGCACACACAGCACCAAAATCCAATCTACTGTGTCAAATATATGCATTTTGTAAATATGTGACTATTTGATAAATGGAGTTGAATCTTTTTTTTTTTCAGGTTACTTCTAACAGCGGAGAGATGTGCATAGTTTATTTTTAGCTCACATGTTGCATGCAAATTGCCCCTTTCTACAGTACAGTGTGCATATGAAGTTTGCTGAGGTGTCCAAACTAGATTGACTGTGAGTACTTCTCCAGTATATGCAATTAAAATGTAATTCATTTCTAGATGTCATCAGTATTCTGTCACAGTATAAGGGGAATGGACTAGATGACCCATGAAGTCTATTCCTACCCTCGTATCTATTATTATTACCTCATATTATTAAAATTACATTTTGAGGTCACTTATATGTGCTGATTCCCTTTACACAAATATTTGGCATTTATTAGTTGTTCGTGTCCATTTCTTCGTGTTCTATTTATAAGGGATTAAGTACAGGTAGAACATCAAATGAAGGAAAAACCTGATATTTTGTTGTAAATAATTCATAAAACAGTGTTATGACCCTTATTCCCCGCGAGTCATCCACATAATGAGCCACCCAAATGAAGCAGTGAAAACATCCACTTCCCCTGCCATGGGTGTGCCCTGACGGGCTCCTCAGGGTCAGAAACCCATCCATCTCTTTTCACACATGAGCTAATCAATTCAAAGAGGGAAGTGCCAATGAGCTATTGGATCAATATGGTGAAGTATGGAGATTGATCTTATCCCAGAGTGACTGCATTAACAGACTCGTTAGTGTGACCTCTGCCCTCAGGCACGCATTATACAGGACTGCAAGTCTGATATCAGAATGAAGACCTCAGGTCATTGCTTTTAATAATCTGCTTTGCAGAAAGAATTAAAAGTAAATCTGCAAAGGGATGACTAATGAAAATACAAAGCGCTTTCTTATCCTCTCGTCTTGGAATGCTTGCAAAAATCGGGCCGGCTTTTCACAGCTCCCACTACCATTGGCAGTCTGGCACAGGAACTGCTAGGCCACATTGGGCTAAAATCTGCTGAGGGCACGTTAGTACAACCAGCGATATTTTGCTGTCCTGCCACACACACAAAAAAAAAAAACGAACAAAAAGAAATTGAACACAAAACTCTAAAAAGTATTAGCTGTGTTAAAATGGATGAAAGCCTTCGGTGGATTGCTCTAGCTGGTCTGTCTGCACCAGAGCTAGGCTGAGTGCCCCGAGGTGTCTCCCTGGTGCCTGCAGAATCGCAGTGGCTGCCACTGCGCTGGAGTTGCTCATGCTGCCGAGCACACTGCTGCCAGCAATAGCGTGCACCAGCTCAGGGCCCAGCCTGGGGACTCAGAGCCTGCTGTCACTCAGGCCAGAGGCTGGTGACTTTGGTGGCAGTTATCTGAACAACTAGCATGGAGTAGTTGCCTGCAGAGGAACTGCTGTGTCCTGAGCATCCAGTGTGCTGATCAAATCCTGACCCAGTAAAACTGGCGAGGTCCTTCTGCTGTGCAGAGCCTCTTGGAGGAGCTGAGCTTCTCAACACATGTCCCGTAATTGACCTATGCCGGTAAGTGTCGCTAACTTTACAGATGTCTGTACATGAAGTACTGCAAGGAATGCTATAAGCAACCGTTTCAGGCCAATTTGTTTTAAAGACTAATCTTTCTGACATATAGTTTCAGAGATGCTGAACAAAACTACACTTTGTTGCCTCAGAATACGATGTTCATATTGTTAATACTTTAAAAACCCTGAATAATCTCATTGCAATGAAATATTTATGTATAAACCACATTTTAATACTGTATTTTTATTATACCAAACATTTTTATTGTTCAGTGTATAATTGAGTCAATGAATTAGAAGAAGGTTACTAAAAAGGGATTAATGCATTTTTAATGAAACAGAATGATATAACTTCTGTTGTTCACTAAGACTGATGGCAGATCTATGAGGTTTGAATAGATAAGAGCTTTGTGAGTTTATCTGAAAGCCCACATAATGCCTCTCCTTTAACTGTAACTTAGAAAAACAGACTTAACAATCCTATTCAGGCTTTTAATTCATTGTTTATTTACATGATCTCTTTTCCACCTTGTGATCAGATCACCTGTCTAATCATGAAAATATGGATTTCTTCAGTAAAAACATCTATATTCAATGGTATAACACTTTTTGAGACAATACTCTTTCAAAGTCTAAATGGAAGAACCGAGATAGCCATACAATACCCATGGGAAATGTTTCTGAACTCTTAGGTTAATAGACAGGGGAACTGGTGAGAACTTTATGCACTAATAGTGAGAATGTAGATGTTTCACCCTTCACACGGCTTGAGTCCTTAATTAGCCCACTAGTCGAAATTATAAATACTTTCCAGGTAGCAACTGCTGTGCTTAAAAATATCCTGATAGAAAATCCATGTATTAGTATAATACCATGATTGGAATTCTAACTCTGCACAAAATATTACACTGAAAGTTAAAAATTAGTAGCAAATTTAGCTCTGATTCCAATATATATACTGTGTTCTTTGCAATATAGTGTTTCATTTTCTATTATTTTGCGATGGATATAAAAATAGATAATAAATATTTACATTAGTACAATACATATCTATTGTGGACAAGGAACTTTATAATGACACCCTTAGAAATATATTTGCATTTTTCCTTGAGGGGCATGTAATTTAATTTGTTTGAAGAGAAGGATTCTACAATTTCTTGTATTTTTAAGTAGAAACTGAGACAGAGTATGTGCATATTATGTACATTCCTGTTGCATACAAGATGCTGTAGTACTGCTCAAGAACTCTGTGGTGTGAATTTTGTAAGACCATGTAATTAAGTGGCGAACCATAGTTAAATAGGTAACACCAGAAAAATGAGCGTACCATTTTATTTTCCACCACTATGATGAGATTTTTACATCATATTCTTTCCAAACAAAGAAAGAAGCTATTCTAGAAATATTTTAGATTTCAAATGTTTTTAGAATTCTGCTGTTGTATATGTATCCTTCCACTTGTAAAGCAGGGAACTATTTATAGTCCTGTCATTTTATCAGACAGTTAGGTCTGTAACATACTACTAGTAAAAAATGACCAATTTTCATTCTGGATTTCACAAGCAAATATTTTGTTTTATGAATTGTATATCATGGGCATAAAATGCAAAGTTTCTGGAGTAAGAAGTTGCTTCTCTCCTTTAATGGCAACTACATGAAAACTGGTCAGGAATATAAGGAACCAAAAAAACATTAAGTGGTAGACTTCAGATGAAGTCTTCAAGTTGATGATAAATATAATTTATCTTATAAATCTCCAATTTACTTTTTAGGTCCCCAGCTCATACTGCGGTATCACTGCCACACGAGCTATCAGCAGATGCATCTGTCTGGTGTCAGCATCTATGGCTGCAGTAGGGATATCCGTTAGTAGTATCTATTTAGGTGGCTGTTATTTATCTGCCTGCAAGTAAGTGATACGTATTATTTTGTAATCAATTAAACCTCTCATTTTAGCTTCTGTGTAACAGAGGAATGGCTGAATGCATTTTTTAAACCCCCTCATTCAGATTTCCACTGTAAGCAGCTTACAGACTGATAACATTAATGAAAACTTTAACAATAAAAGATGATCTACTGGGAACGTTAGAATAGATTGGAAATATGTATCTAGAATAGAAATGCTTCCTTTGCCTCCACAGAATAAATAATAAGTGCTTTCCAGGTAATGACTGCAGCTCTTTTGATAACATATATATTAATAAACTAAAAACATCTATAGGTTAGACAAGTGTTTTGTGGGCTTATACTGAAAAGCCAACAACTAATTATGAAAGCCTGACTTGACTGATCAATTATTCAGATGAACATTAGGTGCCTATTATATGCATAAACATGGGAATTATATTTCCCATAAGTAACTTTCTAAAATAACAAACCCCAAACATGCAAATTTGAAATAGAGAGAAGCAGCACTATTATGCACTTATTGCACGTGCAGACCTCCCACTGAATTATTCAGGGAACACTGAACTGGGACCCTCAGTCTTCTGACTCTGAGCAGCATGGCAATAGCAGCACATGCCATGTTGTATTTGTTATGCATGTAATATTGACTTAGCTCGTTCTTCCTGGTCATGTTTCAAATTCATTTCGTGTTTAGGAGATAGAGGAAAGGAGAAGTATCCCTGGATTGCTATTTGCAATATATTTTTACGCCTGTTGAACACAAGATTATCTGATAAATTAATAAGACCATGGCTTTTGAGTGCAGGAAGAATAAGCCTTTGAAAAGGAGCACAAGTAAGGTAATGAAGTGTGTTTACAAAAGGTTTATACTTTCTTGATTCCCCACCTCCAGGATGTAAAGACTGGGAGAGTGCTAGAGTTACAGAACAGATTCACTAGTGTTTCATCTAATTTGTAAGGCTCCAAACACAATAAGGTAATGCCTAATTGTTCTTTGCATTTAGAAAAGTCCGCACTCTTAACAGAATACAGCAACAGGGAAACCAGAAATAGATGTGACCAGACACCTGATGACAAACAGTGACAAATCCCACTGACACTGCAGTGACCCCCGGTTAGTCAAGATTTAATTAAGGGGGATAATTAAGTCAGTGGAATGGAACACTAATGAGTGTTGATTTTTTTTTTTTAATACGGGTAATTACACATAAGAATACAAAGTAAGCTAGGCCCCTAAATATGTCATTAAAGTAAAGAGTATAGAATGACAATCAGAGCTTTAAATACTCTTCTGGTGTTTTTTCCTCATTTGCTGGAATAACGCAGGTAGAAACAGCACAGCTCCGGTCAAGCATCTGTACACATGCTAGCAAATGCTACCGGCCCAATCGCGCACGTGTCCAGCGTGTCAGTAATGTGACCTTGGTGGCCCAGTGCACACCAGTAAAGTTAGACATGTGCATGTTCTATCACTGTGTTTGTACTTGTTTGTACCACGCAGGGGGCATGCCAGCTCATTTTCTAACAAGTGACATTCTGTTGCTCTTCTCTTTCAATTAACATCCTCTAGATTTAATGTATTGAGTCTGTTTATTACAGCAAGCAATTGATTACAAGGAGGACATACACTACAGACCATCCCTATGACTGCCTGCAGGCTGGGTGCAATACACCTTCACAGTCAAACAGCACATTTCCTACAGCAGTGGTATTTTATGCCTGATCTCTAGTTTTCTGGAATTTATCTCTAGGCAGTTGAGTGAGATAGCTGAAATATCTTTATCTACAGGATATTCGCTTATATTTCAATCGAGATAATATTGTAAAGTAGATTTACTTAACCAAAATGTTAAACAGGTGGAAAACATCGACATGAATGATGATGACAATGGTAGGAAAAAACTGTTTTCCTATGGTCTCTAAGATTTAAAGGAATGCCAGGGCCAGCCTCTACCGGGATTACTCTATCTGCTCCCAGCTGGTAGCCAGCAGTTCATGACAGCCTTTTATCCGTTATCAAAGCAACAAGTGGAAAAGCAGATCCTCCTGACTGCTAACACTGTTCAGTTCTCTCTATAGAATTTCTGCTTCTAAATCTTTTCTTTTAACAACTCCTCAGATTTCCTTCCTACTGCTGTGGTAGACACTAAATATGTCTCTCAAGTCTCTAGCTCACTTGTCTAACTTAAACTCTGCAGGGCACTGACGGAAGAGGGAATAATTGCATTACAACAGGACATATTCTACAGGGCCTGACTGAAGTACAGCATGATCCTGATCCTGCTCACACTAAGGTGCTGAGGGCTTAGCAGCTGGGTTCAGTGATAGCAAAAACAGATCCTAATTACTCAAATGATGCACTTGTGAATGCAACGCTGAGACATGAGGCAGGATTAAATTTAATTTACTATCCCAGTTTTTATATGTAGAAATTTTACTATATCAACAGCAAAGCACACTGTTGAAAACATTTTACATGTGTTCTGTGGTTACTTTCCTTTTTTACACTTATAGGAAAAAGAAAAATGTAAAATTGGGAGCTATATAAATATAATTCAGGCTGATTCTTTCAAACAAAATCTATCCACTGAAGTGGAACAGTTATTTGTTATTAAAACAAATCTGAACGAATAAATCGTAAAAATATACACCCCAAATTCCTTAAATCATTCTGTCACTGAGTAGTGGGTCTTAGAAACACAATCCTATAACAGTTATTATAGGTATACTTATAAAATCAAAAGAATAATTTGGTTAACAAGCTGCTAAGTAGGGTACATTAAACCATGAAGTATGGTAAGAGTTTTTCATTATTTTCTAAACTGTTTTTTAACCAGTTTTTCTGTGTCATGTAGTGGTTATGCTGGGACAGAGGATGCTGTGGGAACACCATGGGGTAGGACATGCAGGGCTCTCTCCCCACTGCACCGAGGCCTCTGCCATGTTGCCTGAACCCCTGCTTGTTTCGGCCAGTCTCAGATTATGAGCGTACAAAATGGCATGAGCTGGCCACGGGTCTTCAGAATCTCAGTTGAAAGCAGCCAGTAGCGTCACATTTTTAGGAGGTGCCTGTTGTCACTGCTCTGGAGAGGACACTCCAGAAAGACATGGGATCACTGCTCCTGCTCCTTCCTATAAGCTCAAGCGTGTGAAAACCCTTGTGAAAATGAAATATAATAAGAGGGCTTGTAAAAACATCACGTAAATGATTTCCCTGCTTTTATCTCTACACGGGCATGTGTCAGTGTAAAAGAGTGGATTAGGCAGGCTTGCCTCCATCTGGGCTGTAGACACACGTATGCATAATTGATTCCTGACATCTTCTTCTCCCCCGTGCTGTCCCCATGAGGCCACCCCTGTCCAGCTATGTATGAATGAACAGAAGTGTCTTTCATCCCCCACTTGCTTCCCGGTTCAAAAGGAACTACAAAAATAGCAGCGACAAAAATCCAGCAGCCTGCCAAAAGGCCTGCACACGTCCCATTCTTAAAGGCATGTGAAAGGTTGGAGAGCTCAGCAAAATTTTTATGTACGGGAGCAGGCCCAAGGAAAACTCACACGCCATAACCAATTGT
>JANHGO010000020.1:21571756-21594994 GCA_024606505.1 Aquila spilogaster | reverse complement strand
GCACTGTGACTTATGCAGGCAGTTTGTCACACATGAGCCAGGTGACCTCTGTGACATAACAGAGAAAAATATCGCCCAAGATCAAAAGATGAGATTCAGAGCACTCTAACTAACTCTGGTGTATACAGCCATGCTGCACAGCGGCCAGGGGTTCCCTCTCTTCCAAATACTGCTCGCTCCACTCGCTAGCAGGCAGGCCATGCTCCTGCTAATTTCAGTAATCTCTTTTTCCTTCCACTTTTCAGAAATCTTTCCTGTAACCTGAACGTCAAAATTTGCCTCCTCCTTGAAGCCTCTCTTTTCAAAAAAGAAAATTAAATTGACAAGGAGAGGCAGCAAAATGTCATGCAGCAGAAAAAAGTAACACATAAAAAGCAGTATCATTGAAAATGGTGGAATAGTCACTTTTGCAAATGGGTCTGTTTTAATCCAGTAATTTTTGAAATTCTAAGTAATACTAAAACTTTGTATGAGCACATGCTGTCTCTGGTATTGCAATGAGAAGTCTTTAATGTCTAAAACATTTATTGGGATTCAACTGTCATGACGGTTAAAATGAGAATAGAGTTAGTATTAAAAATTATGCAATGCTCCCAGATAACACACATCTGTACTGATTCGTATTTTACAAAGAGATATACTAGAGAACCAGAATAACAGTCATTTGAAATAAAGCTTAATCAGATTGATTTTTTTTTTTAAATCTTGACTTCATTTTTCAAGCTGTGTGCTACATAGGAAGTTTCCCAGCTGTTTTGTACATTCAGGACTTCTCTGCTGGGTGCAGACAAAAGAATAAGGCCTAATGCAGTGTTTCTCTTTCACTCCCTGTAACCTAACGGTATGTCTGGTATGGACATTTAATTTTGTCTATTTCATAAATTAAAAAAAAAAAAAAACACAACTGTCACAGTATCCTAACATGATGATGAAATGAGAAATACAACTGTAGCTAGGTCAGCCTAAATCCCATTCTAATCCTAAATCACTTTGGCACTTGCCAACACCTAGCTGATGAAAAACTCAGTTTAACTCATGAATGTATATAAAAATACACATATACAGACACACACACACAAGAATTCAGCACGTTGCTTACAAGTGTGCTAAACATTATTTCATCAGCTATTTCATCCTGTCTTACCACATGCTGACTTTGAAAATTTTGCACAGGGCTCAAGCTCTTACCCAAAATCATCTGCAGGGGTAGTGTTCTACTATGAAAGTATAGCTAAATTCACTAAATCTAAAAGCATAAAAAAAGTTGAACTATGCATAGGACATGAGGCTAAATCATGCAGTAGTTATAAAGAAATGCACAGCTGAAAATCATTTCATGTTTCCCATTGACTAAAGCCTGATGTAGAGCATTAAACGATGCAGAACACTGCAACAGCAAACACAGTAAATGCAAATTTAATATTACAAAAAGATTACTGTGAAGTGTTACCACAAGCATTTGTAAAAATAAGACAGTTGTTTGATTTTACAGTGCTAAAATCTTCTGCTATTGTTTGGGCCCTGTGATTACACAGGTTTTCCTCTTTTTAATATCTCTAAAGAAAGCCTGCCAGAGTTAAAACAGTCAGAGGTTACATGCGAGTTTTGTCACTGGTTTCAGTGAACTCCAATTCAGATCCCAGATGCCTTCATTTTTGAAAATACCTAGAGTATTACTTTTTCATGTAAAATATAGGTGATATATCCAAGGGTTCTGGCAGTCAGATTTTAGCTCTCTTTGACACTCCTACTGAATATATTAATTTGTATTTAGGCCTGATTTCACTTAGGCTTTCTGCATCCCCCCCCCCGCTTTTTTTTAATATATTTGATGTGTCCCTGAAAAAATTAATATTTAATTTAAAGAGCACCTAGCCCAATCCATTGCCTTTTACAGTAAGTATGATCTAGTGCATCTGCTTTTGTAATACGAAATTTGGAAATCAAGGCTAGGCATCATATGCTACTCTAACAGAGGATTTTGCTCATTTGAGTGTTTGATCAGTTTTGAATGCCCAAATGGCCTATTAGAATTTCAAAGACATAAAGAAACTACTTAAAAATATCATTATATATATAAAAATACTATTATCTGAATATAATAATAATCTTTATAAATACACACTCAGATACACATGAAATTATTTGTCCCATTTACCTCCCACGATGTGCTTTTTGTTTAATAGCTACTGATCATCAAATAATTTATAAGATTAAACATTACAGCACCCTGATTCTAAAGAAGAGAATTTGACTCTTGCTGGTTTTAATATAACATAATGTCTTGTCTTGAGGAAAAAGCCTTAAACTAATTGGTTGACATACTACACAGATGCTACAAGTCCAGTTAATTGTATTTTTGAGTGCTTATGCCTCCCTGATTCAGTCATTTAAAACAAAAGAAAACAAGGAGTATTTAACATTTAAAAATAATAATAATAATTTTGGGCATGAATCATTCTTTACATTCTTTTCCAGCTACAGACAATTTCTGTTGGGAAAAGTGCCATATAGTATTGACAGTGACAACAAATTGTATTGTCCGGTGAACATCTGTTTCCGACTCCTACACTGATATTGCAGGTTGGGTACTTTTGATTTAGTCTTCACAGGCTGCCCGACCACAGAGGAACTGGAAATTACTGGTATGTTCAACTTTATTATTGGAACACAGGAAAACTTTATCATCATGCTGGGAAGTTCTCTGTCTTTTGAAATATTGGAAAGAGGGTTATATTAGCACAGAAAGCCACATGCGATAGTTCTTAGGAAGAAGGAGAAAAGCGGCTCCTGTTCATTGTGTCTGACAGTATATGTGGCTATGCAATTCTGAGATGAAAATCTCAAAATGGAACAGTATTTCTGTTTTCAAGATGCAAGGTTTGATGGTAAGGGTTTCGGAGGGGTAAGGGTGTTGTTAATTTTTAATAAAACCAGCGGCACTGCAAAAAATGACCAGATTCTCCCAGACTTGCTCAATATGTAGTATTGTGTCCCTGTACAAAATATCTCTGAAATCCAAAGCAATTTCTATAGGGCAGAGCAGGCTGAGGTTTAGTATGTGTTGCAGGACCTAGGTCTAGAGGATGTCAGTCTCAAAGAAAGAACTGAACTCTTCTAACTCATATTTATTGCGCCAAGATACTATGATAGCAACTTATAGAGAAAGGCCATGTTAACTAGTTAAAATTATTACTGTTAAAAAACCCAAAGACAATACTAAGCAATCTTTTCAAAATTGAGGGGAGTTTGTTAGAATGATCGATGACAATTTTTCTCACAGTTATGCCACCATTTGTTACTCAGCGTGGAGAAAAAGGTAAAGTTCCGCTTTGGCAGGGACAGAGAGGCAATGAAGATACATTCTTGATAGGCAACATGTGCCAGTTTGATAAAGCTCCAACTCCTGATCTCTAAATACACCAGCCACTGCTGGGATAAACTACTTAAAACTATCCTCTTTTACAGAGAAAGAGGGAGGGAGAGAGAGAAACTCCATTGAAACTCCTATTAACACTAATTAGAGTTGCCAGCATGCAAGGGAATCAAAGGCAAAACATGTGGAGCTCCCACTGAAGTCAAGAGAAGGGCATGCCTTAAAGGAGAAGCATGCAAATTAAAAATATATGCTGTTCAACATTACCAAATGAGCTAGCCATGTAAACACCGACTTTGAGGTGTAACCCTTCCTACTGGGAACGCTCCCCTGGAAAGTTCATTCTTAGTCAGGAGAGAACATTGTCCTTGACCATGCTTGCAGAATGCGAACCTATCATGTGAATGACAGGTCCAAAACAAAGTAAAGTAATTGCCATGTGTTTATTGCTACTTAAAGTTGTTATTATTGTTGTTGCTGTTGCTAATGTTCTTGTTGTTTATCCACTGTATTATAAACAAGGACCATTGTTTTCCAAGTCCTGCATCAGAAAGACAGTTTTTTTGATGCTACTCCTTATAGCAATTTTGGATGTCTCAAAGACTAGAAAGTCTGGGTAGAATCTTAGCAATACGGCCAATATTCAAAACACTGTTGGGAGATTCTAGGTCTCAGCCTCAAATGCAGAAAATTGCCTGATCTTGCTTTTAATGAGTGTAATATGTACTTATATATGTACTAACGCAAACAATACTCCAATAGTATTTATGAGTAGCTTGCTTTCTGTCTCCCTCTGTTTTCTCCATATGTAGATAGATGGAACATCAGTGATTGTGGAGTGGTTACAAAAGAAGCTGAAACTATTTATACTGTAGTGACCTGGGTGTGAGCTACACATTACGCTTGGCTTCCACTTGCACACTAGATGATTTGCACTACCACCTAATTTAGCCTCATGCCTCCCAGCAGCCTGTCCACTACATCGCTACCATCTCCCACAATTCTTTCTAACGTCAGGGTTGTTATGCCCTAAAACTACTGCACAGACAAATGGGAGTGGAACCAGAGGCTTTGGGCAATTGTCGCCTATTATTCTCCCTACATGTTTTTGCTGTTACCTGAAGGAAAGTTAATAGTTTGGATTAACTACCTTTATGGTTTTATTGTGATTTTTACTGAGCTCCAGCAGTAGCAAGATGGAAAGGAGACTGCTGGCCTGTCTGACCTACCCACTCTGAACCTTTTTCTCAAAGATTTCCACCTTTTCCCAAAAGGGTGCACAAGGAGTTTAAGGGCTTGGCACTGAAACACACTGACTGTTGTTGAAGGTCTCTGTAGGATAGGTCAGTGGAGCCTAGAGCCACAAATAACTGTAGTTACTGCGTCCTATGTAGTGGCTGTGGTACTACCACTATTCCCAAGAAAGAGAAAGGAAAAGAAGAGGAAATAAATAACAAAAAGGGCATTTAGAAATAACATGTAGCAAATATGAAATGTAAAAACTTGACAAAGGTGGCTTTACAGAAGAAACCAGGAAACTGGCAGATGCTGCAAGTGAAACTGGAAATACAGTATTCAAGATCTTAACTTGCACTTCTTATTCAGACAAAATTCTCATTGGCTTCAGTAAAGTTTTCTTCCGATAAGCAGTACAAGACTGGGCCCATAAGCACAACCTGACTTACACTGAAAATTACTATATGCAAGACTGACTTGTTCAGCGCTCTATTTAGGAGAGTAAGCAGTTGTAGGTACACATTTATTTCCTTATAAAGGGAATTCCGGCCCTAGCATGGAGACAAGGATGGTTCCCAGCACTCTGTTACTCTTTTCTCCCCATACCTTGAAGAAGGATGAAGTAGATTAGGGGATGACTAGACAGCCCTGTCTCTACCTCCTCTAAAGTGCTGGATTAGCCCTCAGACTAAATAAGCAGCTGGCGCACAAGGGCTGCAGCAAGCTGCTTCTCAAGTGGTGAGGGATTATGACTCAGCACCACCAGTCACTGTGTTTGCTCATTACTCAGGACAAATTGCGAGACTGCAGTAAGTATTCCCCAATAAATACCACAAGGTATCCAGATGAAACAGACGGTGCTGACTGTAACACCAGAATAAAGATACAATTCTTCGTCACATCCAGTGTCACTTAGTCAGGGTGATGTTTCCGGTATTCAGCAAACATGCCAGTAAAAGAATTTCCTTGGCATACAGACAACATGGAAATGTCCTTTTAAAAAATCAGTTAATACCAACAGAATTCATGAGCTAGCTGCAACCATTTCCTATGCTATGGAAAGAACACTTGAATAAGGTTAACCAAGACATTTCACCCTTCCAACATCCCCCCTCCCCATCTATTTCTGGATGTCGTCTTTTGTTCACCCTTTGCTAATTATAGTGGCCTTGCTTAGGTGATATTTATAGTCTTAAAAGAGTTGCCTGACTTTTAGAACACTTTATTCATGTATATTTCCTGTGTTTATTGTTGCCTCAACTAATTTTTAAAATTAAATTTACTTGATCCAAGATTTTGTTTAGTAACAAATATCAAAGTACTTTTCTTTCAACAAATGCAAGAGCTGTATTTAGATGTAAAAAGCATTTTCCTATTTCTGAAAACAGATTTTAGTTTCTTTCCCTTTCTAAGTGATGGGTATGACAGACGATTCCAGAATTAGACAAAATGACATTTCTTTTTTCACCACAATATGATTATTTGGTACCTTATTTTACTAATTTATCGGGGTTTTTTTGTTTGGGGTTTTTTTTTTTTTTTTTGTCTGTAATGGTTGCTTTAATGACTGGGGTGTTTCCAAGGCACAGTGTTAAATATTTGTTTGCCCAGACTGCCCCAATGTTTACCTAACCACCTATAATTGAACTTCTACCAGTTACAGAAGCAGAAAAAAGACATTGAGGATGTCCATCTAAAATTATAGCTTCACTGTGCCACCAGCACTGTATTTTACCTCTTTCTTAGTTTTCCTTAATTCCTTCTTAAATCCGCCCTTTTATTTCTTCCGTAGCTGCTCTACAAATGTGCCTGCAGTGGTGCCAATAGCAACAACTTTCAGTCCCTATTTCAAAAGCTCAAATAAAGAACATTTTAGGGAAAAATTTGGTGCGTGTCTTTCAACTCTACTGAAAGCAGACGAACTTGGGGAAAGGTTAAAGCGAAGTGTGAGGTGAACACGCTGGCGGTTCACCTTTCAGCAGAGACCCTTTCTCCTTTCCCCGGTAGCTGCCATCCACTCAGACACGCACAGGCAGAAGGGCGGGCATTGCACCTCTGCGGAGGACAAACCCGGGCAGCTACGGCATCCCCCCGTTCAGTGCTCTGGCACGCTGATGCCTGTGTACGTGTCTCCATTCTACACCCGCGCGGTGCTGCCTAGCGGGACCGGTGAAGGGCAGACCAGCCCGTTGCAGCCCACTCCCGATGGCGACATAGGGAAGGGGGTGCTGCTTCCCAGGCGGGCTGCTAGAGCCCCCCAGCCCTGCTCCCACCCAGGTCGTACACGCCCCGAGCCCGGAGTTGGGCGCCGACCGCGAGGCATGCCTCGCCCTGCCCGGCAGTGGGGTTCGAGTGCCGTGCGGGTGCAGAAACACGGGGAGCAGAGCGGCTGCCCAGGGGACAGCGCTCAGCCTCGTGCGGTGCCGCAGGCTGCCCGCCCACACGCCGTTCACACAGCAGAGTCAGCCTCAGGTCGGAGAGGAGGAACGTGAGAGAGAGGCAGAGCCGCGGCCCTTGCGTTAGCTGCTTTTTTAGGGCCTGCTCCCAGAGTTCTTTGCTGATGTCCCGTGCAGGGCACAGCTCCTCTTTCAGACACAGGGCCCTGAGGGAACCTGCAGGCACTAACAGCCCCACCTGGCCCCCACCCATGGCACCATTTAAGCTCCAGGCAAGGCCCTGGCCCTCCCTGGGCTGCCTCACAGCTAGGGCTCCCTCACCGCCTGTGCGTGCCCTTGCCTTGTCCCCTCAAATCGTGCCTTGTCCCTGGGGGTCGTGAGGGTGGTGCGGTGGGCCACTCCCGCCGGCAGCCCTGGGGCCTGCCCTGGTTTGAGCTCGGGGCGGCAGGCCTGTGTCCCTCAGCCAGGCTGAGGTGGCGGTGGCTGCAGCGCCCGTCGGTTTCTGTGGCATGTGGAGAGCAAATGTTTCAGATCCATTTTATAATGTGGTAAGACAGTGTGTCGTGATTCAGCCAACATTAACTCTGAATAAAACTGTGCTTTTTATTCAGAGTTGAAATGAAACCTGATAATTAAAAGGTTTCTTATTAGAAAAAAAAAAATTAAAAAATCAGAAAACAGTTAAAGGCTGTCCTAAAGATAGTGATGTTACGTTTCAGTTTGCTTTTAACTGCTCTTTCCAGCCAGGTGTGGGAAAAGTGGGAGGGATTAAATAGCTATGTCATTTTCATGTCACTTTACTGAAAGATCTGTATTGCACTCATTTAACAGAGTACCAGATTTTGGACATGGCCACTGTCTTCATATTGGCTGTAATGGAGTTCAAACCAAATGTCTATCATTCATTTGGATATTTCTTGAATTGCACTCAGGTTTAAACTAATTTTTGAAACATTATTTCCTCTTGCACTAAAACTCATCCTTTCTTGAGGTTGCTATTTTTATGCATTGGCTTATGGGGGGTGGGGGTAATAAGCAACTGAATCTTATTTGCAGCACATGAAATTTTTCTTTGCTTCCTTTTAGAAGTAGTCTTGTAACTTGAGGCTATGAAATGGCGCAAAGTGTGATAGCTTTGACGCATGACAAAAAATAAAATTAAATGCATGGCTAAGTTTTTGGCTAGCATAAAATGACATGCTTCCCTGGCAATAGATGGGTAGTAGAGAGATACCAGATAGATGTTGAAGTGCAGTCTGCCTCTTGATTTTACTCCCTCTATTTGAAACTCTATTTTATAATAATTTTAAAATTGGAAATGGAAAAGACTTAAGTCCTCTAGTACGTTCCTGTGCCTATACAGCTGTATAGTGCGTCCAACCTGTTCTGAGTGATCTTACAATTAACAGCACAATTTGAAAGCCCTCAGCTTTAGGCCTTTTCTCCAATAATAAGTCTGATGACTGAATGTTGTGGAAAGCATCTTCTCGGTGCTACTATGGGTAGAACAGAGTTCCCCACTCTCTAAGTTCTTTGTTTTGTTCAGATTTTGTGCTTCTACATGGCTGCCATATAGTTGTATTCATTGCTTCATCAAGGTATGAATGTTCAGATCTCTTAATCTTTCTTCATAAATCACACTTTCCTCTGCTTTTCTTGTCATTTGTCAGCATTTTTCAGCCCTAGAGCTGAGTGGATTATGTGAGCTATTGACTCCATAGTGCTGTATATACAAAGATGATCATCTCTTGATCTGGAGCAGCTTACCTCTACATATGAAAGTATAGAATAACATCCATTTATATTATAGGGCTTCAGCAGGGCTGATAGGAAGTCGATAAGTGACTTCAGTATGGCTAGGATTTCATCCTTACTGTAGGTGATCCTAAAGGCTACAGGTTAACAGAAGAACATCCTTAAATCTGAATGGCCTTGATGATAGATTCAGAGAGGCAAACTTTTACTGTAACTGGGAACCATCCCATACAACAGAAATATCATACAGGTATCGTACACAAGTGCTGGATCTGAATGAAACAGGTATCGTACAAAAACTCTGGATCTGAACGAAACAAGTTCTCTTCCTGTAGTAAAATTTACTGCCTGGTTGTAGGAAATGTCATAATTTGAAGGGGGAAAAATAGCTTTTCTTGTGGCAGAAACTTGCAAAAAATGGAGTTCTTTGCAAGTGAAGATCTGTCACTAACAATAAAACTGTGACTTTCTTAAGCAACACCAGGAAACATAGCTATGATTTTCCAAGAGACTGGAATTGTTTAATTTTTAATGTGCAAAGCTCTCTCCATCATTTGGCAGAAAGAGCAAATCCTCACAGCAGAAAATAACAGTTAAAAATAGTGGTCTGGAAATACAACAGATTATGTTAACATGGCTGAGCATTCAATGTTCAGTTTCTTAGCCAGTACAGCAGTCATTATTAGCATTCACTCTAATATCACTTTGGACTAGCCACAGCATGCAAGATCCAAAGAGCACTATTTTTTTTCATGTTGCCCTACAGCAATGTGATATACATTTGGTAATGCACCCAACTGATCTTTCTACTGTTACTGCTGACAGTTGTCAAACTTAAATTGGAAACTTACACTTTGAAGAAAAAAATTAAACTGTAATGTTAAACTTCCGTTTTGTGTAACAAATGCCTCCAACTCACAGATGAACATGCAAGTATGGCTCTTCCCTCCCATCAAGGCTGCAGCGTCTGCTTCAGGCCATGTGGCAGAAGTGGCTGTGGCTATGTAATTCCCCATGTCGATACTACAGCCTATAATATCTCTGCTTGTCACTAGCATTAGGATGGGCTGGACAGCTTTTGGAATTGTTACTTGCTCAAATTTTCTCTAATAATAAGTAACAAAACGTTGTTACTGCATCGCGGGTATTCATGGGAACTTGGGTAAGTTTGCTACAGTGAACTGGTGACTGCAGATCCACTCAAGTGTAGAAGTGGCAGTGTTTAAAAAAAACCACCTACATGGAGCATGGTTCTTAGTCTCAGCATGATGCTGAATATTGGGTGTTAGATGGAAAAATGACTAAATCCAGAGCAACTGAATTCAGTCTCCTGCTATCAAAGGTGATAACACCATATGGCAGAGTGAAACTAAAGTATCCAGCTCCAACATGAAAGGGTGCAGGAGAACGTCATCTTTCTTCTTACCCCTAGAAAAAGTGCCAGAGGCTTAGCATCGAGCAAACTGTTTAGAAAGGCTGCAAAATGACATGCCCACATGTTGAAATACAGCATTTAGTGACATCCTTTGTTCAGAGGAGAGCCAGAATAAGATCATAAAGTTAACTTTTAGCAGAGTGTTCCCCTACAGGGTTCAGCTATGTGGCAGGTATAATCCCATGCTTCATTAAACCCTGGTTTCTCTGCTGAGTCTTCTTTCTATAGCAATGATTTTACTATTTGTGAAATTAAATTAATGATTCTAAAGCAAAGAATTATTTGGTTGTGTAAGAGAAATACTCCCTTTCCCCAACATTTTTTAAATATTTGAGAAATACTTTTTCAGATCCAGATACATATAAACCAGATTAAAAATCAACAGCGACACATGACAACATATTATCTAATCTGATTACTGATATTAAGGGAAATCCTGGACATCAGTTTCTGGCAGCTTCCCTGATTGAAAGAACACTGCAGAAGTTTTATTTCATCACCTATATTAGTTACATTTCCTGTCCTGATAAACATACTACAAAGTCCAAAAGCACTTCAAGTTATCAAATTGCTTTTGATTACTTAAGTCTAAATAATATATCAACATTTCATCATCCTGAAGAAGAACTTTTAAGGTATTCCACTATTGATATTTTTTTCTCAAAAAAAAAAAAAAAAAAAAAAAAAAAAATCCCCAAACTATTTTTTTTCCTATTCTGTGTTAATTCAGTTAAATAATTGGATTTCTGTACTGCAATTCCTTATTTTCTATGCATTTCTTGATACATGATTACATGGAGACTGAAATTTGAAACTAAAGATGATGTATTGAGTATTATATTACTATATCTATATAAATACATTTTACAGAAAAAAATTAAGACTCCAGGAGTCCTGTTAATCCTATTCATGCTAAGTTTGCACTGCTTTAAGAAATAATTTGAAACTCTGCTAATATAGTTGTGCTGATGGGGAATATGTAATACAAAAATAGGCCTCTGTTAGCTTATTAGCTGCTAAAACATCTGTATTACCATGTACAGTAGAAGTTCTATAGATAGGGTTCTTTTGAGATACGTGGTTAAACCATTGTTTCTTTGAAGGCCACATATGGAGCTAGTGTAAGCATGGACAAATTTATACTTATAGCAAGAAATCTGTCCCAGAACTGATACAGTCTGACATGATTTAATAGCCTAAATTTGCAAACTCAGTGAATAGTTCTAGGATGAGCTTCTTTAACATGAAGTACACTGGCTCTTCCTGCAATCATTCACTAAACGGGTTTGTGCTCACATAGTACTTTGACCTATGACATCCTCACTAAAATAGCCAAATAAGTCAAGGTAATATTTTTTTTGTGAGTCACAAGTCCTTTAGTGCCTTTTTTGTAACTATCAACATTTAGTTAATTTTCTGATCCTTAGCCAGGAGAAAGTATCCTGAGGACTGTTATACAGTGCAGGTCCTGTCTTCTTCCTGCCCCAAGCAGAGACTGCTTTCTTTTATGGGTTCAGGAATACTTAGCTTTGGAAGTAGTTGTTGAATTTTCCCTGATGAGGGCTGATGAGGAAAGACCAGTCCAGTGGAACTGTCTGCATCCCTTCTCGAGGCCAGGTAACCTTTGGACTCTAGAAACTCTTGCAATATTTTCTTTTTAGCTTTGTACAAAGACCTTTCACCTGACTAAGACAGCTGGCTACAAATCTAGCATCCCCAGGGCATTCCTGAGTTTTCTTAGCTGAGGATAAGACGGATATATCTTACTTTTATATTTACTGAGCTTTCAACAACTCCAGAATAGCAAACAAAGGCCTTCTTTACTATTACTGTTAGTATCATCATGAGACTACTGGGAGGTTATCTCTGTATTCTTATTTCATCTGTGTACAAAGAACTATACAGAAACATTTCTCATTATGAATAAGCAAGTAATATGTGATGTCAAACCCCAAAATTTATGATGTAATTACTAATTACAAAGTATTCTGACTTCACAAGACAGATAGGTATGTTTGAGATTTTAGCAGGTGTTAAATTCAAAGTTACAGGATTGCAACTGGCTGCTTTGGATCTTTCTCTGACATTATTACTAATTCTGATGTGTGCTTCATTAATATTTCCATTAATTTCTGATATCCAACAGAAGATGGGAGGATCTGCTCCTAAGCAAGTGTGAGCATTAGCCTTAAATTACGTACTTAAATTCATATACAGGTCAAATTCTGTAAAATGCAGTGCACACTATAGGTTGTTCCTGCTTAGTCAATATTTTTACCTTTTACATGCTTACATGTATAACACATACCAAAAGAGGTGTTGACAATTTGTAGAGCAACAAGTGAGATGATTGTGATTGATAAGCATAAGCTGATAAAAGCTTCATGAAATAAAGTTTTAAAACATGTTTGTTATCACTTGAGATCTCTTTTAAAAAAGCACCAATTTTCAGCCAAATGAAAGGAAAAAGAGAAAACTTTAAAACTGTACTTCACTGGTGGTTTTTTGTTATTATCTCTAGGGTAAATGTGGCCTAAACCACTGATGGACTGGGACAGCATTTTTTTTATCATATGCTCCTCCTTTTCAGTCCCTCCTGAACTCTGCTAGCTACAAATCTCTAGGTGTAGCAGAAAGGAAAATGTTTGCCCTTTTATATGAATTGAAGAGACAAATGTGTTAGACTAAATTTAGAATGAAGTGAAAGGATACAGTAAAGAATTGCAAACATGCTGATTAGTAACTCGCAGCCAGTTGTGCAAGGCATCACTTATGACAAAATCATGATGAATTTCATACAAGCCACATTTATACTTTTTTACTGTTTAATTATGTAATTTAAAATTTTAGTCCCACAGATCTACTAATGCACCTGTCTTATCTGAAAGACATCTCAAGATTCAGTTGTTAAGTTTAGACAGGTAAGAATAATAAGAAAATATCTTCTCAAGCAAATACATACTTCTCAGCTGTGTATAGGCAGGGAACTGTTAGCTGTTCTGAAAATCTAGTTGCACCTTTATCACAATCCTCTTCCCTTCCTTCTGAAATTAAAATCTCTGTCATATCCTTAGGTGTTGTGGTTTGGGGTTTTTTTTCCCTCCCCCACAGGTATTCATGTTCTGTGGAGCAATCTGAAATAGCTGCTTTTGCTACCTTGATCAGAAGGAACTGAAACCATGGATGGATAGAATAGAGCTGTGTTTGGTAAAGGTTTGGAAACCCTTTGTTTAATTCTGATCCTCTGCTCTCAGCTGCAAAGAGAGATGATGTTACCTGGTGCTGTTAATGGTGTAGAGTCTGATCTAAATACATTTTGAGCACCTCACTTTTCTGAAGTTGAGAAGCTTAAAGTTCTTAGCATTGTGTGTAATCTGGCCCCTAAATGTTGGATGTAGATGGATTTCCAAGTGTGTTGCTATTGTTCTGGAATGCTGTGCAGTTTACTTGATCTTGTCCAATTGAAAAAAAAAAAAATCTGGATATGCCAGAAGGTATGAAACTGTCTGAACTCTAAGTTTCTAAGATGTAAAGGGAACAAATACTAAGATGAAACCAACGACTTCTAAAAATGTGTGAAAGTCAATTCATTAGTCAAAGGCTATATGTAGTGAATTTCTAGATTATATGTATTTCCAGAAGTCTGTATATACATGGTAGTTTGTATATACGTCCAGAGCCAGGAGAAGTTGGTCAGAATTTTCATGAAACAAATTTCTGCATCTTTTGTGTCCATACTAGTAAACATGTTGGTTGAAGAATATCATCCCGGATGAGGTTGGAAGTGAAGACTGTCTCTAAAACTACTCCCAGTATAGCATGTTGAATGCTTATAAAATCTGCCGATTGATTAGGGCTTGGAACCATAAAAAGTAAACGTTTCCTGAATATGTTTTCATATTCTCACTTCAATCATAACTGGAATTTTAAGGCAGATCATAACTTTAAAATTCTTATACTAAAGCTAGTTCTCTAAGTCTCAGTGATTTTTAACATGGTTACTCCAGACTAAAGTAATCCTCAGTGTATGGGTAGAAAGATCTGGTCCCTGATATTTAGGACATAGTCTGTTGGAAATGTAACGTGTTTGCAGTTTTAATTTTTAAATTATTTAAAATGCGTAGCGTGGCTTATAGCTTACTATAAAATTGTAAACAACTTAGCAAAGATCTGACAGTATTTTCCTCTCTTTAATCCATTTTCTTTTTCCCCTCTGAGTAAACTTCCTCCCTTCTTTCTCTTTACACAGACTGAGTTTTTAATGGTTCCTGCAACGATTCTCATGAAAAATTAGAGAGAAGCTGGAGTTGTATATGTAACATATACAGCTTGCTTTTCTTGTAATCAGGCTTTATTTCATGTGTCTGCATCATTATGGTTATGACAGAAATACTGTTGTGGCAAGCATCCTGACTGCAGCTCTTCATTCATGTAGATTCAATTCTCAGTGAACTTCTACAGTAATTGTTGTATTTAGATATTGTATTATTTTTCCCTTAGCTTGGCAGTAGTCAGCAAGAAATTATGTGTAGTCCCAAAACTTTACAGATTTCAGCAGCAAATATTTGTGGCAAAAACATCTCTGTGTAGCAGACAGAGATTCAGTAACTAGCAATATAATAGGGAAATTCAGATGTGATTTAAGTTCATCATCTTGAGGGTTCTTTTGAGACAGAAGATCTTTTATTCATTCCAGAGCTAAGTTCTGTATCAAGAGAGTGGTTAAAAACTGTAGTTTATCTCTATTGTCTTATCCCAAATTTCTGGCTTAAAATTTCAGACCTGACCACAACAGACCACAAAACTGCCTTAACAAAAAGTCCCAGAAATGTAAAGGGGGGAATTTCTGGCCAGAGAGTTGTGCATGAGGATTCATTGGGTGCTCCAACAAAATTAAGAGCCTAAAGGTCACTGTAGCCAGCCTAGGATAAGGGAATCCCCCATGTATCAGTGATGATGAGAACCAAAAGGAGTCCTTAAGGTATCTTCTTCTTCCTTGCTTTCTGTTCTGTGTGTACCCTGCTTAGGATTCAGCCTTCATGGTTAACTACATGCATGGGAATGCACAAAATAATATCCCAGTGAGAAAGTGAATATTCCAAATATGGACTTACATAAGGAGTGTACAGAGATGCACAGAAATGGCATTCCCCTATATGTTAAATAAGGTAATAAAACAGTTACATAAATGAATGTACAATGGTGTAACAGGCATGCTTACAACTCTGAATACAAGCCAGACAGTGAGCAATACTGACAGAGAAAGAGTGAAATTTATGTGAGGCCCTATGGAGGTTAATAACAGTTGTGATAAATAGTAAAGTACAGAAGAGCTGAACTGAAACTTGAATCTCTTTGCTACGGCTAATTACAGGCTCAGGTGGAAGACAACTACAAGTTTCTCCTCATAATAGTCTGCCTACTTCAAGCCAAATAAATTAAGAATGAGATGCTGGGGGGCGAAGGAAGAAAAGATAAACCATACTTTCTTGCTTGAAGTACAACATTGTAACAAATGGTATCTTTTTCTGGATTGAATGATAATATAATGCAAGATTGTTACCTACCTTAAGTTCTCTAAAAAAGATGCTACTCCTAGCCCATTCAACAATGGAGAAGAGGGTTTGGTCAGCCATTTTACACATAAGCCCAAATGTGTTGAGCTTCTCATGTTTGCTTCTGTTGGCTTGCTCTTGCTGCAGATATGCCATGATCTTAGCTTGGACTTGCGGCTCATCTGGCTCACATTTCAGGAGTTCCAATATCAGATGTGGAATACTTGCTGGTGAGCTTGTTTGATAACTATCCATGTATGAGTAGCCCATTATTGATTCTGGTGAACTAGTGTAAGGGTCAGGGTACTCAGACTTGATAGCACGGCTTGGAAAATGGCCATAGGTTTGGTAACCTTGCAAACTGCCATGGGGTGGCATTGTCATACTAATTGGAGAGGTTACAAAGGGACTTCTGTCATAGTCTGTAGGAGGCAAGGCAGTATGGTTCAGAGGTAGGCCTTTGGAAGCAGAATGGATGTTCTGGATTGCAGAGGATATTGTCAGGTCAGTCGGCATTGCTTGGATCACCTGAGTCATGGCTTCCAGTTTAAGTCCATTTGCTCGGATAAGAGCTTTCTTCTGCTGCTTCAATGCCCTGTCTCTCTTGTACATTGGTCCAAACTTGTTTCGGCCACCACGCATTCGGTCAGCTCGCACAGCTGTCAGGGGAGAGGAGGAAGTAAATCATAATTAAAACTTGGAATCAACATTCTTTAATGAAACACACATTAGGACAGAGCAAAAATGTAAAAATGTAACTCCCCCTTTTTTTTTTTAAATTCAAAGTAGCACTTTTATTCCTAAAGAAAAAGATTTATTTTGACTTAACAAATGTCACTTTTTTCTGGTAATTTAAATATCACATGCATATATTACTAACATAGAAAGACTTCTCTTTACATTGATTAGGACACAGGGACAAACACAATGGTTGGCTACAGGAATTTCACACCTGCTATGGGATCATGTGGAGATCTCAATGTATATTTGGTTTTATGTCAAGCTACTATGTCATTAAGATACAAGGGCTGATGTCCAGAATTTGTCTGAGACGTATCCAGCAGACCACATTGTCTCATTATAATCATTCCATTACTGCCTTCCACCGCAGCAAAACATCTGAAATGTAAATTGTGAAATGTTCAGTAATCACAAAGGGGAATACGTTTGTCTTGGCAAAAAGGAAATATTTCCTTTTGATGATTCTTCAGGTTGATGTAAAACTTTAAGAGATTTCTAGTTAGTTGAACAGCTCTACAGAAATGTTTAGCTGCAGTTGGAATGTGCAGAGAGAAAGCTGTCAGCTTGCTACTTTCCACACAGAAGGTGGTAGTGAAACAGAAACTATTGACATTGTTCTGGCTTGTAATATCTCTGGAATTAGAAATAATTAAAACAAATCCACCTCAACAGCTGCCTTGGGAGTCATACTGGTGGTCTCTGTCACAGCAGTGTCTGTCACCATGTTATATATGTAATGGACTAGCGACGAGCTCTCACCAAGCCCACCTTGCCCAACGGCAATTAGATTGAAAGAGGAACCTTTGACAGCCTGGTGACATGTTGAGACTGCTGAGATTGCTGGAGGTTAAGTTCTTGAGCTTTTTATCTTAGGGATTAGTAGAACATTAAAAATTTATTATGAATGCTAGATACGCATAATACTGTACATTATCATAAGGACTTTAACGTTTAATGATTTTTTTGGTCCATGGTAATTTATGAACTAGACTTTAAGGCTATATATATTGCTGTTGGGGAAATACACATATAAATGTCACAAGTATTTACAATTACGGAAGCACATGTCCTTCCAATTTTCTAAACAAAGGAAAAGAAGTTGTATGGATGTGTGGATAAGGAAGCTAAAGTACATTTTCTAGAGTATCTTTAAAACTACAGGCACTTTGCTTAAATTTGTAATAAAAATGTTGCTGCTAATATTGCTGTTGGATGTTGATTTTGAGCAAAATACAGGAAATTAAAATAATTAATCACCATGCTGGTAAATATAAGTAACTTTAAATCTGTATACATAGTACCCTTTTAAGTATTCTATAATTAAAAACTGTGAGCCAAACTGGATTAACAAATGCTTTTCTATAACTGTTATAGAAATTAAGGTGAACTGCATGTAATCACAGAAGACAAAATTTGATTCTGTATCATTGTCAGCAACTGAGAGGAGTTAAAAGTAGGAGCAGATAAATGTATTTTGTCCTTATTCTTAACGTCAACAATGAGAAAAGGATTCCAAATGTCCTGTTATGGTACTACTTGAATTTGGAAGAACATGCAGTGGTTCAGGATGCTTAGTGCAGTGTGTCAGTGCTAGCTCAGTCTTGTGGGCAAATAGAATAGTATTGAATCCATCAAACTGCAGGAGGGTGATTTTTCTGTTTATCTTCAGCTATATCAACAGCTTTCCTTTGCCAGACTCAGGTGATTGGGTCTTATCATTTATGGTTCCCTTAAGGGTTTATGGTTTCCCTCCTTGGCCTGATTTTTCCTGGTTAAGCATCTAGGGTGAATGCCATTTCAGTACAACTGTAAGAATAAGGAATTTAGGAGCTTGTCCTTGGTCAAGCAGAAATGTCGTTTGCTGTGAAATCTGAAAGTTAGTATTTTATATACCAAAGTTAGAATTAACTGTGTATGATTCGCAAATTCAAGTCGATGGTAATTTTGCATTCAGTTATCTCAAAGGGTATTGTACATTTTCATTGTTCTCTGTACATGAGAAAGTGAAATGAAGTCAAAAAGTATGCTTCAAAATGCCTTATTCTCTTTCATTTGTAACAGCATCTCAGGTGTAGCATCACAAAAATATAGGACACAACTTTAGAGATTATTTGGTTCCTTAATCCCAAAGGCAAGTTGGTGTGAGAAAAACCCTTATTTTCTCTGTTTTCTGCCTTATTGTCAGAAGAATAAAAAAACCAACCCTAGATAAAATATAAAGAAAACCAGACCACTCTCCATAGCAATGACTAATTTTTTTTCTAATCTGGACACTTCTTACGTATTTTATGTTTAATCTAAATTAAGTCCTTTTAAAAAGCTGCAAAACTATTCTGTCTAGATCCATTCATTCACAAACTCTAAAATACTGAAATATCAAATTATATACATATATGAAAAAATGGATTATGGTTTTGACTAGTTGTTAGTGATTTACCATTTACTCATTAGATTTTTTTTTATAAAGCAACAATTTCACTGAGCAAAGTCACCTTTTACTATCATTTCAAAACCACAATAAATATGTAGCTTTTTTTTATAAAATAGCATGGAATAACATATGAAATCCTATCATTTTCAAAATTAATCTATAGTATAGTTGACAATATCAGCAAGACTATAGCTCTTACCTTCCAATTTCATTCCAACACTTAGACATTTTTGAAATCGACAGTAAGGGCATCGTTTTCTCTGTGTTTTGTCAATCTGGCAATTCTGATTTTCTATACATGTGTACCTTTTGTTATTCTGGACTGTTCGCTTAAAGAATCCCTGTATGATAGATACAAAAGTTAGCCTGTTTTGCTTGAATAGCGTGTTTCAGCATTTTATTTTATGGAAATCATTGTAACATATTTTTCAGACACCACTCAAGCACTTATGAAGTTACATAGTTTATTTTAAATTACAGTGAGATGTACCCAGGAGAAAACCATCATACTCCAGAGGAGGTTTTCTTATGTTACTGTTATGTTTTATAGACTTATGCCAAAGCTTGGTAAGACTGGCTGTAGTCTCCTGTGCCCCTAACAGTGTTAGCAGAAATAGAGAGGCTGACCAGTTCCTTTTGTATTCTTTAATCATTGCAAAATTATTAAAGTCTTCCTTTTCAAGTAGTTTTACATTAAATAAATAGGAACACTGTTGCAAAGATAACAGAAATATGGAATACCTCTGGCTACTGTACATCCCAGTGGTCCATGCTAGAGGCATAATAAGTGCTTGTTGTTCATTTCTCATTGATTATTTTTTAATGAAAATATAATGTGCTAAGATAATTTTTCCATGCAACTGAATATTTTAAATTGCATTGTTCCGGCAAAGGAGTTTCATTTACAGTGCATTACTTAAGTAACCATAAAGAACTTTAAAAAAAATTTACATGACAAATTTGACATCTCATAAATTCATAAGTATTTAAACCCTTTAGTATAATAGAACCATGCAGATACATTTATCTTCCAATATGGTAAGTTGCATTTACAAATATTTTATTCTCAAAATTAATGAATGATCTAAACCAAATCATACATTAGTTACTTGCTTTTGTGTGTTGAGTGAGCTCTGACAGTTATAGTTTGTATGAAAAAAGTGCACGGTCATTATAGTCACAGAAATTTACATTGTAATACTGAAGGATGAAAAAATCTTAAGAAAGCTGCATTAGATTTTCCAAAGCTGATCTGTACTGAGGATACTTTTCCTACTTTATCCTCAAGGAACAGAAATACTCTGAATGTATATAAATCAACTAAAATCAATATTTAGGACAGTTAGGAATGAAAGTTGTTCTAGAACTACATCACAACAGCAGAATACTTAAAAGCACTCATAAAACTACAATGCAAAACAGTCCAAGTTGTTTCCATTTGTGCAGATGAGATCTCTCCAAGATACTTCTAAATCCTAAAGTTTTTTGGTGGTTAATTTTTTTATGTGAATGTAACAAGAAATATATCAGAAATAAGCCAAATTATTACACATCTGTTTTCTTTAATTATAATTTTTTCTGCTTATATTTGAAACTTTTTTTGCTGTACTTGTGTTTGTATGAAGTAATTAGTACAGAACCTTGCAGCTTTCACAAGTGAGAAGTCCATAATGGTACCCAGACACCTTATCTCCACAGACTGGACACAGTTCCTCAAGGTCTTCATCATAAGAGTAATTCACCATTTTAAACTGAGACACTAGAGAAAGGAGAAATAGCACATTCAATTAGAATTTACATTAATAACTCAAATTTTCTGCAACAGTTCTCATTTAGAGGGAAAGCTCACTTAAACATACATACGACTGCAAATTGAGGGAAAAAAAGTTATATTTTAAAAAGACAGTTTGCATTGAGACGTGCAACTTTCCATCAACAGCAAATCTGCATGATGCTTAGCAAGTGGAACAAAACCCATTAGCTCCTCAGTTTTATGTTCTAAATATTTATATTTACAGAGTGCCTTTAACCTAGTCCCTAGTTTACGGAATCACAAACTAAATGAATTCATTTAAATCCGAAAATTATCACGGGCAAGCTTTAAAAAAGCAGAATAAGATTAAGTGTCACTTGTGTATTTAAAGCAACTCAGTTCGTTTCCTTTAAAGTTTTCTTTCAACATCAGCCTGCAAATATTTACTTAGCCTAAACTTCTATCTTACAGACCCAGCACTTTTGCGCCGCGTTAAATCCAAGTTACTTACTTCCAAAACCAGCTTAAAACAGCGTCCTCCGCGCCCCCCAAACTCGTTGTCTCGGGATGACCGCCACCCCTCCGAGCTAGCTCGCCCTCCCACCCCGCCCCAGCCGATGGGGTGAGCGCTGCATGCCCAGAGCCCCCGGGTTTTGCAGCCAGCGGTCCCGCGGCGACGGGGGAGACCCTTTTCAGCCCCCGTCGGCGCGGCTCTCCGCGGGTCGGCAGAGGGGTAGCGGGCCGGGACTGCCGTCCTCGGGGGATGCGGTCGGGGCCTCCCCAGCCGGCGCCCCCCGGTACCGGGGGCTGGCGGGAAACCCGCGCGCCGGGGCCGCCTGAAGTTTCTGCCGCTCGGGGAAAAGGCGGGGAGGAGCCGGCAGTCAGGAGGGGACGGGGACGGGGGGGTAAAACAAGCTGAATGAAGGCACAGGGCGCGGACACTCGAGCCGGGCTCCCCCTCAAAGAGCCCAGTCAGCAGCTCTGGTTAGTCCCCAAAAGAAAGCCCGCCGCTCACCGCGGGGCCGGTTTCCTTCCCCTTCCCTGCTGCTAAACCTCCGATCTGCTCGACAAGCGCAGCGGCAGCGGAGGGTTCCTGAGCAAGGCGAGGGCATAGCAGCGGCACCGCTTAGGATGTCGCCTCTTTGCCGGTAACCCCACGGCTGCCACAGTTCGGGGGCACCGGGGCGGTCAGAGTCCGCCCGAAGCCCCCGGACCGGTCGCCCGGCTGGGGGCGCGGGAGCTGCGCGCCCCTCCGCCCGGGCAAAGGGGCTGCGCCCCGGCGCTCGGGGGAGCTGCCGGGGAGCGTGGGGGGCATTAACTCGCCCCCACACAGCCGGGAAAACGTTTCCAGAGCGACCTCGGCACGGCCCGGGATCGCCGCCTGCCAGCGGCGTGGGGCGGACACGGGCGGCGCAGGCGGCGGAGGAGGGCCCGGCCCTCCCCTCTGCTCCCGCGGCCGCGGCTCCAGGGCCCGGCGCTGGGATGAAGTTCCCCTCCCTCGCAGGCAAAACCAAGTGGGAAGCAGGGGTTTTCCTAGCGCCGTGCCCTGGCACGGAGCCTCCTCCGCGGGCGAGGAAAGGGGCGGGCGGGCTGCCCCCGGCACCTCCGAGGCCCCCGGCCCACCCCGCCCTTGCTTCCCAGCAGGCTCCCGGCAGAAGGGAGGATAATTTCGAAAGAGCAGCCAGGACGGGAGTTTGTGCCCCGGGAGAGGCGCGCAGGGCAGGGCGGGG
Source organism: Aquila spilogaster (assembly GCA_024606505.1). Lineage (NCBI taxonomy): Eukaryota > Metazoa > Chordata > Aves > Accipitriformes > Accipitridae > Aquila > Aquila spilogaster. Next base: position 21,572,586 of record JANHGO010000020.1, on the reverse strand, counting down.
TGGCCAGCGCCCGCGCACTGGGCTGCCGGCTCCGAGGCAGGGAGCCAAGCCTCCCGGCGGCGGCCCTCGGAGGGGGTCTCCGCTGCCTCCCTCCGCGCAGCGCTCCGGCCCGTAGTGCGGCACAGGAACGGCCCCGTCCCGCCCCACAGAAGCATTTCCCGGGCCCAGCTGGGGCGCCCCGCTGCCTTCGCGGGTACCCCGCAAGGGCGCAAATCCGCCGCGGCGTCGGGGCTCTGTGCTGAGAAGTTTCGCACCGCCGCCGCTGCCACCTGCGTTCTGCCTGCGGGCGCCGCACCCGCGGGGCAGAGCCCTCGGGGTCCCGTTTCGGGACGGTGTGAAACACACGGGGTGCTCGGCAGGACTTCCCCGCCTAACTCCCCCTGCCATAAACTTCAGTTTTGCGAGGGCCGGGGATGCGGTGTCCCCGAGCAGCGACCGGCGGGGCGTCTGCACCCCAGGGCAGGCTCCCGCCGGCCAGATGCTTGACGGTTGCCCGGCGGCGGTTGCACCTCCTGGTCGGGGCCTTGCCGTCCCCTCGGCGCTGGTGCCCCGGGCCCCGGTGCCCGCCCGAGCCACGCTGGAAGTTGGCCCGCGAAGGCAGGGGCTCGGCGGGGCGCGGGCGGCTGCGGGGGAGCTCGCAGGCAGCCGCCGTAAACTTTTTTGGCAGGACGAAGGGGCGGTTTGCTGAGGGGGCGCCGAGCGTGCGCGGAGGGGGAGCGCCGTGCCTTTCCCCCCTTACCTTGCATGTTTTCCGGCATCTGCCCCTGTTCCCCATTCGACCGGGCGAGTCCCAGGGCCTCCGTCTCCACTTTGGGCAGCATGACAAGGCG
>JANHGO010000020.1:21526432-21567572 GCA_024606505.1 Aquila spilogaster | reverse complement strand
CCCCCCCCCCCCCCCCCCCCCCCCCCCCCCCCCTCAGAGACAAACTTTGCAGAAACAAATGAAAGAAAGAAATGAAAGACTGAAGTTTTCTGTTGAGAAGTCTAAATGCAAAGTCAATCAAGAAGGCTTATAAGGAAGTATTTAAGAAGGAAAGAAATCCGCATCTGTTCTCCGCCCTCCCCCATCCTTTTCCTCCGAGCGTCGCGTTCGTAGCCCCAGAGCGAATCTGAGGGATCTCTCCCCGAAACCTGTGGCTTCAGCCAGTCGCGGGTGAGAGTCACTGCCACGGAGCCGGCCCTGGCGGCACCCAGCCCTAGCGACACCCAGCCCTAGCGGCACACCGCCCCGCGCTGCTCCGTGCCGCCCCACACCGCCTCACGCCGTCCCAGCCCCGGGCACACACGGGCAATACCCTCGGACAGGCAGCGTGTGACGGAGAGCGGCATGAGCAGCTCCCCTTTGCAACTGCAGCGTTTGTAATGCGGCTTCTGCTTCATTTTACTCGCCTCTCACTCCCAACTTTACGAGACTGTTTATACCAGGAAATATGTGTCTATCACGGGCTCTATTCTAATTCTTTTCCTTTCTTTTTCCTTTTCTTTCTTTCCTTTTTCCTTTTTTCCCTCTCCTCACTCACCCCACGTCTTCACTCCCCTTGTGTCCCTGCCATAAACAGATTACCCCCACGGTACGACAGGGAGAGTTCCCTGAAACCTCCGAAATCGCACAGCCCACGAGCTCCCCTCGTCACTTTGCCAAGGAACGTTGCTTTTAGTTCGTAGGGATTCAGCTGGGCGGAGGTTGTTAGCGCCTCCGACTCAGGCTTTAGAAAGTAAACTGTCCCTTCCAGAAAACTGCAGAAAACACAAACACACTTTATTTTTCTGTAATATTTTTGATCCGCTGTCAGCGAATCAGAGAGGGTGCTTCGGGCTGCAGTGCTTTCTGAAGTAAAACGCACACTGCAGAGGATCCCTTTCCAAAGCCTGTTGCGTTTTTTCTGCTGCGAATCATTCACCGCTGCCTTACGGAGATGCCGATCCTCTCCGGTCCGAACCGGAGAGCCTTTTCCAAGCAGTCAATTATTGACCGAGAAGCTATTTTTAACGCCCGGCCGAGCTTACTGCTGCGCGCTGGAACGCCCTGCTGCCTTATAAACACCTGGCAGCGACGAGTGATGCGAAACTACGGGATACTCCAGGGCGAGGAGCGCGTCGGGCCAAGTGGGTGGCAAAGCACCTCCGTGACTGCTTTTCTTTTATTGCCGGTGACTCACCGGAAGGCGTTGTTATGCCGCACCCCGTCCTGCCGCAGCCCGCCGGGCTCGGGGCGCAGCGCGGTGCCCCCGGACGGCTCGGGGAAGCGGCTCTCCCCGGCGGCTCCCCGAGGGGCTGCCGGTGCTCCTGCGGGACGCGGTGGGGGAGGCGAGGGCTGGGGTAACGCGGCCGGCCCGGGCGGCAGAACGCACGGGCACCTCGGGAGAGGCGAGCCCTGCCCGGAGCTTGCGGGGGGTTCCCTGCATCAGCAGCACCAGCAGCGAGCCGCAGCCTTCGCCACACGCCAGCCTTTAGCCTAACACACTCAAAGAGTCGGCTTTGCAAGTAGAAAACATGCCAGTTAGCTTTTTTTCTTAACTCTAAATGGTATGCCTCCCATAGGGAAGACGCATTCTATCCCAGCGCTGCTCGGACCTGTTGCCGCTAACTGCGCGAAGGGAAAACGTCCTCGCTCTGACCGAGGCGCCCAGGACGAGCGGCGGCCCCTCCCCGCGCCCGCCCCGCAGCGGAGCCGCAGCCCCAGCCCTGCACGGAGCAGCGCGGCACGGCGCGGAGCGGAGCGCCCAGCCGCGCTGCCCTGCGGGGCCAGGCCCAACCGCCTGGGTACAAATATCCACTCGGCGTATTTGTTTACTTCGCTAGTGGGGTCCTTTTGTCTGGGCTGCGCTGCCCCCTTGGAGCTGCGCGTGGAGCATCTGGTTAGAAAAGCTGCAGCCTGGTCTGGAAATACTCCAAATATATTTGTGTATAAAGCAAGGCTCCTGTCAGGGCTGAGCGCTGGCCTCTGTACCATAAGAGATAATTGATTTCTATCCTGCACAGACAGGCTTAAAAATGAAATTTCTTTTGCTGAGGCAACTGACCTTGATCTGCTGGTGAAAAATAAAAAAAGGAAAAAAGGAGATGTTTTAGGTCCGTTCCTCCCCCCTCCCCTCCCAAACAGTGATTATGTTTTGAAGCTTGGGAAACTTTATTTACAAAAAGTAATTTAATAGCTGATCTTTATCGTGAGCAAACCCAGAGCTCATAGATATATATGTATCATCTAAGGGTTCTCCACACATAAGTGTATAATCATAAAACAAACCATGAAAAGATAAAATAGCATAGTTTACATTGAGAAATATCAATAAGGACTGTGTATGTATGCAAGCCTGTGCATTATATATAAGGAAGTATTAATATATGTTACTACCTAATGATGCACATATCAGCTCTGCAATACGTATAAAGTACTTGTGGAATAGGTGAGTAAACTCTGTACTTCAGTAACGTTTCTCACCACCTGCAGTGAGGCACAGCTCCCGCTGCAGATAATTCTTCCTTGCTGCCCTATGTAAGGACAGGCTGGGAGCTGACCTATGAGATGCCCACATGGATGGGTGGCTGGAGGCCTTGGGGCAGCCCTGAAGGTTTTCCTCTGGAAACCACAGGCATCATCATTATTTTGCTCCATGTATTTGAGTATTTAAAATCAGACTAACTGGAGAGAACCAAGCGTGTATGTAAATGCTGCCACTTTTCTAAATAGCTCATTTGCAGTATAATGATGGCAAAAGTATTTAAGGAGAAGAAAATTGCATAGAAGTTAAGACTAGCATTGAGTGTCACTGTTATAAGCTGCCTGGGTCTTGCAGCCCAATCTCTGCTCACTCCCATGGCAGCTTTGCTTGATCTGCTGACCAAAATCCTCATCCGACTTGTAAAGATAATATTTGCTGTCTTTGTCAGTGAAAGTGCATGATATATGTATGCTAATAATAACAATGCATACAAATAAACCTTGCCAAACTTGAGAGCACTAGTTGTAATACCGTAAATTGCTGCAAGACATACATTAAAATTAAGATGGCAATAAGTATTACACAAGCTGAAAAGCCTCACCATAAGAAACTGCAAGTAGATTATTTGTCCTGCCCTACAACCATTTTTTTCAAGTTAATGAAACAGTTATTTCTGTTAAATAATCACAGCTAATGCTTACACCAATTGCAGTGTCCCTAAGGATGCTAAGACAATGGGCTGACTGGAGGAAAATCTAGCTGGTTTGAATGGCTTCGTGCTGCCTAGGAATCTGACCAGAAAAAAATCATGGCACTTCCAGAGGATTGTATGATGCTCTTCACCTGGAAGATCCAATGTGCTAGTAATATCCTGTGAATTCCAGCTACCTTTTTGATGACCTGACAGTAAAGCTAAAAGCAGGTGTCAGCTCCAGTCTGGCTGTTTGCTCTCTGAGGGGCAGATCCACTCCCCTTTAAATAAGAGAAGGAGTTTTATTTGTGTTCATGGGAGCTGGAGGAGGCCAAGAGGAAGCAGGCTCACCCTTGCAGCGGTATGTTGCTGCTCTGTACCATGGACTGACTTATCCCAGTGGGTGCCTGCACTGGCTGCCTGCTCATGCACAGGTGGCCCCAACAAGGGCACCTCACACACCCACCTGCCCTGCTTTGGCTTGGGGAGGAAAAAGTAAAGGATATGCTGGGAAGGACTGGACAGAAGGGAAAGTTCAGAGATGGGATTTGGCCTACCTGGCTCTAGTGCAGATTGTGCTTATTCCCTGAGGGGATGGCTTTTCCTTCCAAAGATTTACTCTCAAGAGCAAATAAGAGCAGGATCCTGCTCCTTGTTACATTTAACCCTAAGGGTGAGTAGTGGTCAGGGTACGCATGTCGAGTTAGACATGCTTGTAAGGAATGCCACCAGGAACTGTGGCAGTGCTGTGCCACACAAGGTGACGGTCCTGCCCTGGACACAGAGCACCTAGGATTTCAGAGAGTGTCACAGGATTCAGATCTGCTTTTCCTTGGTCTTGCTTAGTGAATCTGACCTGCTATGTCTGCAGTATGGCACATATGTGAGTGCATTTTGGAGGTATAGTGACAACAGTGCTTTGCTAATTCATGACCCTCTGTCCTTCATATCTACATGATTTAGGGAGACCCAAATTTATTTGGTATAAGTATGATGGAGAGGAATATCTCATTTTCCCTTCTCCTGCTGTTGTGGATGGGATACTCTGACAGAACAGTCATGGGGCATTATCCTCCAGCCATTCATTCACAGCCCAGCAAAGTGTGCTGTGGTGTTGGGCATGGCCCTTGTGTGGGAGGTGTAGAGCAGGAGGAGAGAGTAAGCAGGGAGCTCCTGAGGGCTGGTGGCTTGGGGCACAGCTGGGTCCCAGTTGGGAACCTGTCCACGGGTACACTCCCCTTCCCCCGGAGAAGCAGCGGCTCCACCTAGGAGATCAAGATCAGGTTTCAGCTAGATTTGAGGCTACTTCCTGCAGCTGTTGCTGTGCCCTCCATCCCTGCCGTCCCTTGATGGTGAGGGGCCTATATCACACCCTGCATCAGGACGAGTGCCTTGCCTGCACACAGTGACGCACTTTGGGGCAAGAAGAGGACAGTGATCCCAGGTACACGCCCCCGGGCCAAAGCTCCCTTTTTTCATCCTCGCCATAAACTGCCGTGCCGAGGCACAGCCTTGCACAGCCAGGGGCTGTGGGACCTGCAGCGTGGCTGGGCTGCCTTGCACAGGCAGAGGAGCCTCCCACTCCGTGTAGGAGCAGTCTGCTCTGGCATGTCACCTGCAGCCCTGCTGGGGCTCTGCCACAGCCCCTGCAGCCCTGGGCAGCTGGGGCACAATGCTCCTCGTGTTGGCAAGCCAGAGCAGCCCGTGCCAGACAGCTTTCCTGACAGGGAGTGGGTGCTGTTCCATATTCTGCTGAAAGCGTTTGCTTCTTCACCATTCTGAGGTATCAACCGACCTCCACTATCCAGCCCATTCCTACTAAATGGATTTAGATATGCATTTTTAGATACTAAAAAGAATCTGCATTTAAGATCCATATTACTTAAAGGAAAAAAACAAAACAAAACAAAACAAACAACAACAAAAAATAACCAACCCTAAAAACATTCCTGAGGTTTTATTCAATAAGAACAGTCAGGCTAGAAGCAATTCATGCTTTTCACCAGTGCTTATACTCAGATGTGCTTACGCCATTTCTTAATTATTAGTGATTATAGTATATAAAAATACTATTAATGGTCCAACAATAAATTTGGTAATCACACTATCTCTGCAGAAGAAAATCATTCACTCAGTCATCGGCTGTTTACTTTCATTTTACGTAGTGTCATAAAGTTCTCATTTGCCTAAAAACACATGTTAATTAATCAGTTTTGTTTGCTTGCCCAATCATAATGATTTTTTTTCGGTGTGGGCAGCCTCAATCTAATATATTTACGCAGAGTCATCAAAACAGAAAACTGTTACTTACCGACTGATGTAAGTCCATGTTTTATAGATTCCTGTATGATGGCCGTGTGAGAACTAGAAGACATTATTGAGTGTAAATATACAGTACCCTTGGGTGCAAGGTGTACAGCATTGAGTACGGAAGAGGTGCAGCCTGTAAACTTTTCTGGCCTTGAGACCAAGGCTATAATAACCCTCAGTGAAAGTCGGAGTGATGAACAACAACAAAAAAATTATCCCAGAATTCAGAAAGTAACAAGCATGTCTTTCGGTGGACTCTGTACCTTTTCCAGCATTAGTGACCTGCTGTAAACCATGTATCCCATTTCATGATAGTCTCTAATCAGAAGAATTGGAACTTGTGATAGGTTTGTCCCCATCACGTGATTTAGTACAGCTTGATAAGAGGGCCCTGTTATAAAGTGACAGCAGAAGAGATAAGAACTCTTGGCAGATAATGACAGAGAAATGATTAACCTGGAGTGGAGAGGTGCTATGAAAACCAGAGAGTGGAGGGTTGTAAAGTTGTGGGGTCATAAGATTATACTGAGTGGATGAAAAGCCATACCAATGTAAGTGTAATGACTATAAACTCAAGCTTGTGACCTATCTTCCTGATGTCATCACCTCTTTGCACAGTGGACCGCAAGTTGTTTTGGCTTCTGTAAACACTCTCGGGATGGCAAAGCAAGCAAGCGTTAATTCCTTAAAGGAGGCTTGGGAATGTGCTTGGGATTCTACACCCGAGTGACAGCGTGAGCAAACCTCTGTGATGGGTTTGTCAGACAAAGCACTTTATTGCCCAGCCTGCAGGCTGGAGACAGCTCCAGGTTGTAGCCACTTAGTCGAAAGTGTAACACTTCTCAATAAAGTAAGAGTTTTACAGCATGCTTGAGCGTTGATACTCAGGGTTATGATACATAGATGGTATTGGCTCACCTCTGAGGCTGCTGAAGCACAGAATGCATTCGCAGCATGTAAGATGGCTGCAGGTGCTTTTCTGTAAATACAAACTAGAACATTGGGCAGCTGTGCTGATGACTGAGTGATTGCTCAGCTTGGCTCTGAGTGGCCAAGTTCTGCTTTGCAGCCAGCAGGGGAAGTGTGGGGCACACTGCCCTGCAGCACCCCAGCCCTGCATCGCTGTGCCTCGTGGCACCTTGGTCCTGTAGCATCCCATACCATGCAGGTGGGCAGGGGCTGTGGGCCCTATAGGGGTACACTGCTGTGCCCTCAGTGCTCACTATGGTCTGGGTGCAGTCTGTGCTGTGAGAGCAGGCTCCCACCTGAATGCTCAGGTGATATTTGATATGTCAAGTCTCTTGGAGAATAAAGAAGTTCTTCCACTGTGGGCTGGATCTGAAGCCTCTTGAAGTCTGCAGGAGTTTTGCTTTTGAGATTTGCAGAGGGCTGTAAAGCAACATCTGCTCTTTTATGTGCTTCGTCACGTCACGATGGTTGGACTTTGATGATAAAGCGGTTAGTTTGTGCTGAAAGGGGACAACTTTTCAGGCTTCTCTTGAGACTGGGGTTGTTGTGGCAAACTGCAGTGACTTGGGCATTAGAGCCAGGAGCCCTCCACTGTTGGGTCCGTGCAGGGCCACCCCCGGCTGCAGCCCCCCAGCAAAGAAGTCAGGTTTTAGAGGGAGGACCTGATTTTCCAAATTCTTATTAAACAACTGCAAGAGCATTTTGGGTGGTTTATCTACCCTGATGGTGTATAAATCGGCCATTTATTTGTTCACCCATTTAATGAGTGCCAATCACGAATATTCATCGTGTTTATGGCACATGCAGAAAGCAAAATCATATTGACTTGCGCACCGAAAACTTCCTGAGATCAAGTTTCTCTTCCTCATTTTTATACTTGTAAAGTGAGCAAACTACCAAACTACCTCTCGGCAATGCTGTGAATTACTGTCTTGTAATGTTTATGAGATGCTTTAAAAGCAAAAGCATGAAATGTAAACATATCTTCCTATTTGTTATGGGAAAAAAAATAATTTGTAAGTCTGGTTAAACAGATACTATGGGTGTTTTTTCAAGGTCACTGATATTTTTTATCTGATTAGATTGTCTGGGATCTAGAAGCCAGCTTTTACCACAGTTCTAATACAGACCTAAAGAATTAGTCTCTCTGTCTATTCTAATTCATCTAATCATCAAATAGCTTTTAAATTCTATTCATAAAAATAAAAAACAATCATTTATTCCATCACAATAAAAAAAAAAAAAGAAGAAGCAACCTACGCATCTTTTGGGATGGGAGATAAAAGAGAAAAGCTGCAAGGAATACTTAGGCTTGAAACCTTCTCCTGTGCCACTGGAGATGTTGCTGGAGCTCCACTGGCCCATTGCAGGAGTGTCTATAAAGGAATCTGCCGAATGTGAGGGAGAGAGATACTAAATCATAGGAAATAAAGAAACTTCATGCTTTTGGCTTCAAACTCTGTCATTCCTTTCCTTGTTTTTGCATCAGTATCAAATGTCAGGGTCACTTAAAAATGTTCTTTTTTTCCTTTCTGATACTTTGTCTCCATGGATACAAGAATGTGTGCCAGGTGCACGACCAGACAGACTTTCTCTGCCTCTCTTTGTACTTAGTCCAAAGGGGGGAAAAAGAAACTCATAGGAGAACTCCAGGACAGTCTGTATCAACTCATGATCTCTGTATATTTAACAGGTCTTTCAGGAAGATAATTGAAAGCTATTTACTGTCTTTATTTTGCCCGTTCTTGTATGATGAAATTGTCCCTTGTTTGTCCCTCAATCAAATGTCCCTCAAAGAAAACGCATCTGATTTCAAAAGCTTGGCAGCAATCCCTCCTTTGACTCTTGCACATCAAATTATTTTGCAACCATTTACTACACAAATGGAATTAGGAGTTTCTCCTCTTATGGACATTTTCTCCCATGGCATTTCATCTGGGCATGTAAGAATGTTAAGAAGCTCTGGAAACAGCTAGACCAATGAACAGTGACCTCTTCCAAGAGTCTTAAACCCTGCCTTGTCCACACTGGTGTATATTTGATGAGGTCAGTCAAGAGTCTGACATTTTCTCTTAGTAGTTTGGATGTTGCTCTTCTGAATCCAGTATGATCCTCTTTATCTTTTTATACCATCTCAAAGCATCGCCGACCTCCCTAGTGATACATCTCAGCAAAGCTAAACGCTTGGCACAGCGCACATTGAGTGAGGGACAGACTCCTCGTATAACCGAAAGTCCAGGGCAAATGTGTCATTCAGCCTGGCATGGTGCCCACCAGGCATGAGCTGTTATCCGGTCCTGAGAGTAGGCCAGTTGGTTTCAGCTGCAGCTTTGTTTAAGCGGAAGGAGATTTACAAGATCTATTCCTTTATCTGGAACTCAGTCTGTAAAAACTTCGTTTCAGCCCTTCTGCCATTCCTCCTGACCTACCACAGACATTTACAATTCTTTTGGATGCTTCAGTGCATGAATTTTATATTTTTTTGCATGTGCAAAACTGCAGAATTGAAAATACAGTATTCTGTAGAAGAAATTAAGAAAATCTTACACATCTATTTATCTTCAGCTTTTGGAGTTTTCAATTAAACAATTCCAGTACTGAAGTTAACAATTCTAATTTATTCGATTATTTCCAGCAGATACTGTTTGGCCATGTGGAATGACTGCACTATTAAATGTCTTGCTTGTATTCTTTTCTTATGCATACATACATACATGTATACATATGTAGGTCGCTCTGAAAGGAATGTCCCCTATTTATTTCCATGGAAACTACAGCAGGGACAAAGAGCACAATGACAATATTTATAGAGCAAGTTCTCAGCTACAAAAGATGATTTTTCAGCACATCACCACCATTAGCTATGTGATGAACAAGAGCATAATGTGCTGCGCTTGTAACAGTCCGCACCAACAGAGGTGACCCTCCATCGCTGTTGCCACTGCTGAAACACACCACCCACTGCCTCACTTTGCTACATCCACTGTTTGATCTCTGTAAACATTCACCAAGCATTGATGAATGTCAGTGGATGCCATTTTTTCTGTGTGGAGGAATTTAATGACACACCTCTGCTTCATACGCACTTCCGTGTCAGATGCCATTTTGTCAGACTGCCCCTCTGCTGCCATCTGTCCTACAGGAAGAAAATGTAATGGAATATTGGTGGGAATGTCCAACGTCTACTGCCATACCACCAACATCCACTTTTGACATCACAGACCAATACAGTAAAATAGGAGGCATTACTTTTGGAGCAGCCCCAGTATATCAAAACACGTCATGCTTATCACGTCAGTAATCAAATGTAATGATGTTAAAATACATCTCAGTGTGTGCTACTCCTTACTAGTGATTTTCAGCATATTCACATTGAACTGTGTTGAACAGAAGCATGGTAAGTTCTTCATGGGTGTTCACAATGCAAGTCATTTCCCATGACTACTTTAATCTCTTGCAATGTTTTTGTCTCTTATAAGTTTCTCTTCTCTGATTGGATGAACACAATTGAATAGAAACCATATTTGAAGAGGAATAATGAATTGTAGAAATTATAAAATTGGTTCTTGTCATTTTTCCCTGATAATTACTTAGAAAGTCTTTTTTTAGTGAATATTTCTGCTCAAAAGTGAATATCCGGAGGAGGAGGTGGTAAATACAAATGTCTGGAAGTACTCCCTGGGTTAAATGAGCAATCAGGGAGCCCTCAGGAGTGCTTAGGAAGAAAACTCAGTTCTGTGCAGAAGGAGCCATTCAGCTGTGGATCACAGAAGTCCTCCTTTGGCCTTAAGCGAATACCAAAGCAGAACTGGGGCAAGCCTTGGTGGGGCACGATTTAATGCTAACTCTTCGCATTGGAGAAAACCAACCTTTTTCTTGGCTAGCTTTTTCTCGGCAAGTTTTATGTCTGTCTGTTTGTCTGTCAATCTATGTGAGCAGCTTCAATTTTAATTTCTTGCACAAATTCTTTCCTTCAATAATCTAACCTATTGACATACAAAGAAAAAAGATATTAATTAATTACGAAACCTTTTCAGAGCTTATCTAGCAGCTATTTACTAGAAATAGGAACAGGGTATTTGACTATGTGAGAAAAGAACAGATTTCTGTGAAACAGGCAAGGGGAAATTACTTCCACGTATGTACCAGTAACAGGTGTTGTGAACTCATCCATCATCGTACACAGCAATCAGGAGCAGAAAGCAGCTTCTCCTCGCAGCATTATTAATAAAATATCAGGAATATGTTACTTTGGAGGGAGGAGAGGAGAAAGAGTCCTAAAGTGAATGTTAAGTGGTACTTAAAATCTTTTGAATTTGGTAGCTAGATGCTCTGTTTTTTCAAGATATGTACGTATGTGTAGGGAGAGCAGTTATGCCCTCTGCCCCCTGCAAAAAACAAGCCCCTCACAAAAACCAAAATGAAAGAAGGCCCCACACGTTCCCTTGAGGCAGGATGGATGCAGTAGGTCTTACCTCAGGACACTGCATCCTGAAAGACCCTGCATGCTCCGATGAGTTTCTCCTGATCTGTCCCCCTGAGGGAAGCCAGGCATGTGCTGCACCTCCCGCTGCCCGGCCTCGCATGGGTGCGCCTGAGCTGGGTGCTAATGGAAAGTGGAAGGCAGCAAAGGCAAGCGGCTCAGCATGGCGCTTCGTGTCCTGCTTGGGGGGGTCTCCTAGCAGAATCAGGAACGAGGGCTGTCTGGGGGCTGGGGAACAGGGAAGCAGCATGTAATGCCCACTGCATGGGCTTAACTGCCACAGGGGGCAGGAGGAATCAAGGCTTAGTGCTGGCGCGATGGTTGGGTCTGGTGCAGATAAGAGCTTTTGCTTCTTTCTGTCTTCCCAACAAGCAAGTGCAGAATTTGTTCCAATTTCAAAGCCAACTTTTGTTGGGAAGCATACTGGACAGCAGAGAAAAGTGGGACAAAGGTCACTGTGAAATAATGATTTCTGATCATTTTATTAATAACTGTGAGAAATGTAGCACCTGGCAAGAGAGATAAGTGGATTTTCCTAAGCTCTGTTATAGGCAGGTAAATATTGCTCTGGTTTATGGCACTAATAATTAAACAGCACACTAGTCTTTATCTTGACAATTTAAAATTTAAGGTAGTTGTTTTCTGGAGGCATATGATGAAATCTGGACACCAGCAACTACTTTAGATGTAAGCTTCATGGTAAAACACCGTATCTATTCTGCCCAGCAGATATATTTCACAAGCACATGCAGCAGTGAAGAAACACAGCTTTTTCATTGTCTTCTGAGTCACCTAGGCACCACTCTTGATAAATACTGCAGTTCTTAAAAAACAGAACAAATAGACTTAAGATCTGAGAAATGCTTAATTCCTTCAGGAGCGTATCTCCCCGGTGCAGCCACATGAATAATAGATTAGTATAACATATTAATTAATATTTTTATACATTTTTATACTATGTGCCCAGAGTTTGTCAGACAGTATACTTATTTTATTTTAAATGCTTGGGTGACAATACAAAATAGGAACGACCCTGGAATTTGGGTGTCTGTATTTCTGGGGAGAGCAGGAACCTGTTTTCTGAGGAGCCCCAGGTGGCAGGGAACAGCTTCAAATCAGACCACTAGCACATCTGCTGTGATGTGTGCAGAGCTGTTCTGCCATCCTCTTTGCATAATGCTCAGACCAAGTCCTTCATCTCAAACTGAGGCTTCAGGGGTACTTCAGCCGCTCCCTTAATAGCTGTAAATTCACATTAATCTCATGCTAACACTGTCCATGCTTTCTTCTGCTCGCTGCTACCTATCCTCCCATTAGGCTGAAGTGTTTTTCTATGGTGCAGACAACAGTGTGCACAACTGAGTTGGATGCCTGATCGCGAGCTCTGGCAAGCCCCATGAAACAAACAAACAGATACACGCAGTAAGAGAAATTTAACAGAGCAATAGTAGAAGGATGATTAAAAAAAAAAAAAAAAGCTTTAGTCAGAGCCCTGAGGGCACTAATAGGCCTTAATGACTTCACAAGTCTCACCTGGGTTCCCCTGAGTCATGACTAGGCTCACCTGTGCACCGACCCACAAGGCTGCAGGGCCATTTAAGCTCTTGGGTGGAGCCTCAGCTCTTTCTTTGAGCTGTGCTGGATGTGGGTCTGTACTTGCATTGTTTTTTGGGTTTCCTGGCTTAACCACGTGCCTCTTTTATTCTTCCTGATGATTGTTGGTGACTCCATAGGACTTGCCACTGCTCTGCTCAACCAGCTCCTGCGTTGTGGGACCATGCTCTTGGTAAGGTTCTACCCATTCTGTTAATGTCTGTAGTTGGCTGCTAGTTTGTTTCCTTTTAAGGTACAGTTGGCTTCTGTTGCTCTCTCTTTTGTGCCAAGTTACTGCTTCCAGTTCAACTAAGACTCACCCACTGGAAAACATAGCTATTTATTCAATGGATGTCTACTCTACTGTTCCTTTTCTTCAAGGCCCGAAAGAAGTTCTGGTTTAGAAAACAAAAAGTCCTCAGGGCAAAGTCCTGTGTTAATGTTTGTGCTGAAGTCAGTGAAACAAGTGCTATATGTTAGGTAAACATAGATTTTTTTGAATGTCTGGATTTTCTGTCAGTGTTCTTGAATTGGTGTTGCTGTTCTTCATCTTGTGAGATTAATTTTATTTCTATGCAACAGAGAGGCTTTTGCTGTTCTTTGTTTACTTCACTGAGATTACTCCTGTGATTAAAGCCAGCAGCAATCGTGCTCATTTTTTCACATTCCACTCTTCTCTCTACACATCTTTTGTAGGAGCTCTCCTTATTCCTTCACGGAGTGGGCTGTAATGCTTCTGTAACGAAGCACATGGATTTGGTGGGGCTTGTGTGTGCTTTTCCCTCAAAATGTGAGGGCTTTTCAGCTGGAATGTGAGTCCTTCTCAGATAGCAATTATATGGTCTTTTAGGATTCTGTGTTTTGATGTATAGTTTTGGCTTTTTTATTATGGGAGAAGCAATTTTGCTCACATAGGCCCCAATGAATGGCAGTTAAAATGAACATGCTCTTTTCCTTCTGTGGCATCTGAACTGAATCTGACTGACCTTCACATGACCTTGCTTGTGAAGAGCTTGCAGCAGGTGATTGCCATGTGGCAGGTGCCCTTCTCATTACTTACTTGCACCTGCAGAGCAGGGAGACGACTTCTCTGGATGAGAAGCTGGAGAGAGCAGGGCACGTAAAAGGTGCAGCTGAAGCCTGTTTCTGGAAAGTAGCTACTGCCTTGGGTTACCATTAACTCACTGCCATGTGTGGCACTTATACATCAGTTCATGGGAGGTAATGACTGAACAATAACAATTGATTTCTTTCATTTCATATTAACGGCATGGAAATTTCTGCATCAGTTAGTGAGGCTAGGTTGCCAGTGTATGCAGTGCTATTTTGCAGCAAAAGAAGTATCGCCTTTTCTTTCCTGTATTCCTCTCCTGTGTGTCAAAAAGCTGTATAAAATTCTCTCATTAAGGTATCAAAATTTCACAATCTGTGAAATACACAATTTTATGATGAATTTCAGTCTTGAAGCAAACATCCGTTAAACTTAAAATAAATAAATGCATTAGATCAATTATTTACCCAAAGCACACTGAGACAAATGACAAAGAGTGAATGACAGAAGAGGGATGGAATGGGGTGGAAGTTCTTTCTGACTCAAAGATCAGTGTTCAGGCAAATGTAGAGAGGCACTGACTTGGACTGGTGGAGATTGAAACCAGCTTCATCACTTTTATTAAAGCAGTTAACTAGAATCCTAACTTATCCTGGGGGAAGCTGCTTTAGTGAATTCACTGACACTGTAGTTGTATAAAACATTGGGAATGGGCAGGGGATGAGACTTTATTTTGAAGTTTAAAAAGTAATTTTGTGATAGACTCTAGGATTTTGGTAGAAAGTCAAGCATTTCTGTATCACTTCTCTTATAGTGTAAGAAACTGGCAGAATCCAAGTGAAATCACGTGAAAGCAGAATCCTAGCTCAGAATGTTTCCACAATGTGAATAAAAGCACATTGTTACATCAAACACAGACATTTACCTCTTGCTTCTTTGTTCTGTTACTGTCTGATCTTATCCCCCCCCCTCCCTTTTGACTTTAGATATGGTTTTTCTCTTTTTGTCTGGCCCAGTGCTGTCCTCTGTTGTGGACAGAATTCCTCTTGCTGCTGCTTCCCATGTATCTCTTATCTTGGCTCCCACACTGAGCACATTCTGAAATGCAAGTGTTGAGGATGTTCAGCCTTTTCTCAAGTTAGGTTTTTGTACTACTTGCAGTAATAGTGCTGCTTATGTAACTAGAAATGCTTCTTGTATGGAGAAATGGGATTCAGTAAATAATCTGCACATATGGTGCTAAAACAATGGGCAGCACTAGTAACCTAAACTGCATTGTTTTGCATTGCCTTCTTTGGAAGACTAAAGATTGGTTTTAACCTTTGAGCTTGCAGTGCATTTCTTGTGCTCCTTGATGGTGCTCTTTGCCTCAGTTGAAGTGTGGCAGTTGGAATTGGATCCACATGGTTTTGTTGTGCTGGAAGGTTGCAACCCACGAAGTTCCTCCGGTTACTATGTCCTTCTGGTGCTAGATGCTGGGGCCTGTTGGGACCCATTTCTGCTTTGCTCTGGAAACAGCTGTGCTTGGAAAAGTTGTTTTGTAGGGAGCTTTTCCTGAGCAGAACAATTAACGAAACTACAAATTCAGAGGCTGCCACTTACAGAAGCCATATTCTGTTTCTTCAAACAAAAGCAATGAAAATCTCTATTTCTGTTACTTTATAATAGATTCTTATGGGTTTTTATGCTAATCCTTATCCTATTGCAAAAGATTGTTGAGAAAAGCTTTAGATCAGACAACTGTGTCAATATGTCTGAATGCTTCATTCATGAGGGGTAACTGCTGGGAACACCTTGATTACTGTAGAAGTAGTTGTGATCCCACTTTGGTATGTCCATCCTGTTCAAAACTGAAGTTGCCTGGAGTTTTCACAGCTGTCTGTGATTCTGCCAAGCCATCTTTCAGTTGAGATGACTAGAAAATACATGTTAGAATGTTGAAATGAGATCTCTGTGAAATGTGAGCTTTCTGTGCTGGACTCCTGTGTGCTTGGGAGAGCTCTGAGTTGGCTTCTCAGTTTGAAGCTACTGTAGATGCTGTTGTCCTATCAGGTTCCTGAAGGGTTGTGAAGGAGAGTTTGCTACTTGCAGTTTTGTGAAGGGTTCATCACATGTTTAAAGTGTGCCGTGAAAGACCAGAACCTTAAATGATGATGAAACTTAGAGATTATAGGAAGAATAGCAAGTAGGTTTAGTGTGAGCTTGCTTTCAGTTTCAGCACCACCAATAGTCTACACTTCTTCATGGTAAGAGATTTCCAGGATCGTCCACCAGCTTCATAACTGGGTACACAGACTTGCAAGCAAGGAACTAGGTTTCATGTGACATATTAGTGTTTTTTATCCTGGCTTAATGGTCTTCACAACATTTTTTCAGCAATTTTACAAAGGTGTGATGTTACCAAAGCATTATTAGCAAATGTATTTCTATTGACATTTCAGAAGAAACAAGGTGAATTGCTATCTTTCTGGCTGACACAATGGAAGCAGGTCTGAACACTGAGTTGTACTGACTTAATGCTTATCCTAGAGTCACAGCTTTTGTTTCATCCACCCTGATGGTATTTAATCAGGACAGCCTTAAAAACAGTTGGGGAATTCCCTGAATTTAACACAAACTTCTGGAATTGGAGCCCCATTTTAAAAAGCGGCTGATAGAACTAGTTTGGTTAATTTAGTTTCTGCTGGATTGAAATGCCTGGCTGCTTCCTCATTTTAAATGGGATGAAGTGCCATTAGCTGAATTCAGCAGATAGAATCTTAGGGTGAAACAGAGGTGGTGGTGAAGAGGCAAAGCCTTTTGCTTCTTACCTTAGCAATCTGAATGTCAGTAGAGAACCACTCCACCTTATGCTTCCTGGATGATAGGGCAGAGATCCTGTGAGTACCTAAGGAAGCCATCTTGCTCCTGCTGCCTGTATATGCCATGAATTATCCTTTCTGGGAGGAAGACAGGGGGCACATGTGTTTTTGCAAGCAATTACATCATGTTCTGTGTACTCCTATATTTCTTATTCCACATATGCTGTGGGCAGTTCTCAATTTTGTTAATTTTTTTCCTTCTCTGGGTTAAATGAAATCTTAATGTTTCAGAAGAGCAATAGTGTTGAGACATTGCTGTTAGTGCTAATATAAGTAATATCTGTAGAAAAACAGGTAGCCTGTTCATAGGGAGGAACTATACTGTAGTGGGATTTCCTGTACATCTGTGCTAAAGTGCAGCATGTCTCATCCTAGTAAGGAAAATGCAACATACAAAGCATTAGAACGGATCTGTAATATGGAGTAGGAAAAATACCCAGATGATGCATAAAAATTCCGTTATCATGCTGGTGTTTGTCTTAATGTGAACAGTTATATCCAAGCTGTCTTGATGGGCTGACTTTCTGATATTAATACAATGAGAAGTCAGTGTATTGAACTGTTATGTACTATAAGTAACATGCACTGGAGTTTATTTGAAGTGTTGAGAGTGTTTTAATTGTGATGTGATTTATTTTATTGGAAGGTGCCAGAAATGTGATATGCATAACAATGTGTAAAATGCAGAAAGCAGTACAGGCTTGTCTGTGTTTAAGGTGGTTAGAATGGTTTAGGGGAGCTTCAACCAGTGTTTCAAATTGATTTTGCAGAATGCTACTAAACTTTTGAGATAAAATTCATACCTGAGATCAGTGTCAGCTTATGTCATTACATGTCCAGTCTGTCTGTAAGTCTCATGTGGTGTCAGTTAATCACTTCAGGTACTGCAATTCAAGAGTTTTGTTAAAGTCGGTATTGAGCTGATTACTGCTTGCTGAAGATCTAGTCCAAGGTTCATAAACTACATTGAAATAAGAGCTAACAAGTAACACAAGTGCAAATTATCAGTGAGACAGATGAAAACAGTCTTCAATTTTTACCAGTTCTAAAACCCCAACTCTTATACACGCTATAATTTATGATGCATCTGTTTTAGGGTGTCAGTTCTGTGTTTTGCTATGTGAGAAAACATTTTGCTTAATTCCATCCCTTCATCCTAGATTTACAACAGTTGAGCTGGTCATCCTGGAATTGCCTTTGGTGGATCATATGTATAAGAAGCTTTCTACTTAAATATCATTTGCCTCAGTCTATTAGAGCTATTTCAGTTTGAAGGAGAATCAATTCAAAATGCTATTTGTGCTTTCGAAATGCTTGGTCACAAAAGGCAGCACTGTCATGTTTGGGATTGGGGAGAGATGTGCTTCACATTGCAGACTTTTTTCATGCTTGTGTGCGCCATTACGATGCAAGTAATTGGAAAGAGGGGTGTCCATGGTACATGCAGTAGACTCTTGCAGTTCTGAGGCCTGACGTCTTTCAGCTTTGGCTCCAGTAGCATATCTGGGAATTCACTTGAACTTGGGAACCTTGGCTAATGAGCTTGGAAGCCAAACTGGAGTGTATTTGAACTTGCAGGCAGTGAATGACTGGCACTGAGCAGAAGTGATCCATGTTGTGAAGCTTTAGGGTGCCATTAGCTTTGAAAAAATACTTACTGTCAGTGTTCCTGAAATACTAACTTTTTGAGGCATAGAGGTCTTTTTGAATATTCTTGAATAAGGCATAAGGTAATTCCTCTTCTAGGCATTATGCATGTGCATCCCGCAGTGAAAAAATGTGTGTCCTTGGGTCTAGTGGGAAAAATTCTTCCCTTGGTTACCTGAGAGAAAATGCAGAATAAAGTCATAGCTGCTACCAAGTTCCTTTGGTGCTCAGTGATGCAAATGAGAGCTGAATTCATCCTGCTGCCTGTATCTGCTGTTTTGCATAGAATTGCTCACTGTGCTGAAATGCATTCGTATTTGTAAGAATGTCTGTAGTTTACATTTCCAATTTTAATTTTTGAGCCATGTGCAAGAGACTCCAGGGAACATTGTGTACTGTCAGCAGAAGTTATCTTTCTGATGAATCAGGCACATTGTTTGTACTCCTGCGTTTGATAGACGTGTTGTAATAAGGTCCTGAACTGCTTACTGTGTCTTTATGTACCTTCCCTCTCAGCAGTTGTAACTATTGTGCTGCTTGACCTATATTAATGGTACTACAAACAACAAGTTTAACCATTAACTTGAGAACCCTGTTTGAATGGATTTTGTCAAGAGATGAGAACTGAAGATTTAAGGAAGTAAAAATTAAGAGGAGGGCTAACCTCTTTTTCAATGCTTGCTGGTCTGAGTAGAGAATGGGAAGGTGTTGGAAGACCTAAGATTAAAATCTAACATCACTGAGTCTGAACCTGTCATTCAGTGTATGGAAAAGCAGGATCTTAGATGTTTTTCTTCATTAATAAATACTATGGTTTATTCTTTGGTTATTCCAATGAGGTGTTTTTGTATTATCTATATGTACATGTGCTCTGTAGCAAAAGAGGGATGTGCAGAAGAAGGAGCATGCTGTCTGCTGCTGCCAGCTGGGGGAGGGAGGCTGATTTGTAGTTGCTTGGAAAAGGTGGAAGCTGCAGAGCCTGAGTGAAAGGAGCCAGTGTCAGGAGTTGGGTTCTTCAGGCACTGGAAGAGCGGTCTGATTTAGCTTGATTTAGTTGGGCTGTGTTTCAGGAACCTTTTTTGCACATGTTATTTGAATTCTAGGCCACTTAAAAGTCAAGTCTTGTTTCTGATGCATATTATATCCCAAGAATAAGCAACTGTGACTACTGATCTGTGGTAACTGGCCCCATGTGTGCATAAAGCCAATGGTGAATGTGGGATGGTTTAATATCTAGTATGGTTTGTTCCTTCATGAGTAAATAGTTCTGTGCTGCTGAGTTCACCAAATTAGTGGTTTTTGACTGAGATCCTTGAAGAGTGGGTGTGCAGAACTTTTTTTTTAAGCTGTTGTGCTCTGGGTTATGCCTTGGAAAAAACTTTGTCTTCTCTGATAAAGCTGCATCATCTTATTGCATGCAGGCATCTAAATCTGCTACTGTTTTATTTGGTTATCTCTTCTGGCTGGGATTTCACCACTCTGTCTGTATGGGACGTATGTGGCTATCTTGTGTAACTGAACAGTGTGTGTCCTCCTGGGGCCTGGTAACTGACAGTGCTATAAAAATGTGCTTTAGCTAAAAGTGGCACTTGATATTTCTAAGTGAAAATGTCAGTGGTTCATACTCTGCAGTGGAGCTGTTCTGATGTGTTTTTGCAGCTCTGAATTAAGCATCAGGTCTGTGCACAGGTGAGTGAGGGGCTCAGTTTCTGTTCTGAGAGGCTCCTGCAAAGGCTGTCACTGAGGTACAGAATTGCTTATTTTACACCAAATGCAGCAAAATGTGCAGGTAGTCCTAATTGCTGTGGATAAACTGGGGCGAGCAGACCTTAGTCTGACTTCTAAGATATTTGGTTGAAACAGGTAAACTGAGACAAAGCCTTGTCATCCAAATGTCAGGAGTTGTTAACTTAGTAGTGCTCTTTGGGCCTTGATTTGAAGATTGTAAACAACTTGGTAAACATTTAATGAAATCACAAAAAGCTTTGTCGTAGGAAGGGAAGTGCAGGGCAGGATTGTCAACATTGTAGTGATGTGTGAACGAAGTTGGTGAGAGAAGCCTGAGAGCAGTGACTTCCTTCTGTGTCCTGGATTCCAAAGAAAGGCACGCACGAAGCCACTCTGACTAGGAAGCGAGCTCAATTAGACTCACCAGGAAAAAACAAAAGCATTAGGGTAGGCTAATGGGGACCAAACAGAAATGCAGCTCTGCCAACAGAGGTGTTCTTGCCTCTAGGTTCCTACACTTCAGATGCCAGTAATTCCCAAGGTGTTTACTCTTACACAGGCTTTTACCAGTTTAATTTTAGGTGATTCCTACAAACAAATTTTTCTGCTTGTTTAATTTATTCCTGAAACTTCAGAGAAGCAAGTTTAGCTGAGGGATATCTCTTAAAGTGAGTCCATACACCTCACTGCATAAACTTAATCTGGCTTATTAGCTGGTTTCTGTTCAGCCCTGAGCAGCTATGGGAGCAGACCAGGCCACGTGGTTTCTCCTCTTTCCTTGTCTCAGTCTGTCCCTTCAGATAGTGAAGCAGCTATGTTCAGATTGAGGGCACAGTATGGTGATTTCATTTGGAATGTGAACTTTTGTTCTAGCAGCTGTGCTGGCTGGCACCCATGCAAGGAAATGTAGCATTTCCCACTGTATTGGTACAACTGTATGGTTTTATTTTGCTCTGAGCCTAATGGTGTGTTCCGGCTTACAATCATGAGAGGGCCTGGCAGATGGGCTTTTGAACTGTCTGCTTGCAGCTCTGGTGAACAAGTCCCTGCAGCTCTGTGGGCTCAGACCAGCCTGCGGGTCATCAGGGTCTTTTTGTGACTCTAGGTGGGAGTCTTGCATACTTGCTAGTCTAAAGTCACTTGTTCAGATGTTTGTATTAGCCTGATAGGAAGGAAAGGAAAACTCTGAAGTTAAACTTAATATTTCAGTCCCCTTCTTGCCACTTTTCAGATGTGAAAAATGAAAAATCTAGTTACCTGAATAAATATAGGCAAGAGGTTAAGTTAAAACAGCATGCTAACTAGGTGCCCTGTTAGAGCTTGCCAAGAGGTGTATTCTCAGACCCAGGGACAACAAACTGACACAACAGTGCCTAATTTAGTGGTTACTTTTGACCCTTTCAGTCTATCCTGTGTTAAGTCCTCCTCAATGCAGCAGCAGTCATGATGGGATATCATCTCTCAGTATCTTGATACTTTCTGTGCTAAAAGGTTAGTGTGAGCTGTCCTGAGAGAATTTTCTCCTATCAGAGCTATAAACCTTATCTCAGTAAATAGAATAAAGCTGGCTAATGATCGCCAACTTTATTTTCTTTTCTTTCAGGGGATGGGTTTGAGAAGGTAGTCATTTCTTTCAGCAACACAAAAAAACATCTTAGTCTTCATTATATATCAGTAAAGATAAGTAGCCTTTGTTAGGCTACTGAACACTACTGTTCTCATGTAAAGAGTGTAAGTATGGTGCATGTAGCTAGCTAGATGGATAGATGTTTCTTAACATTGATATCTTGAGCTCATGCTTTTGTTGTATATGCAGACCTGCTATGCAAGTCAGTGGGAGTCCTGCACATCTTAGAACTGATTTCTTTTGTTGAAGACAAACTCATCACAGTCATCAGGGAGAAATGGAAACAACTTGAGTTTATTATGTGGCTCTTCTGAGATGGAGAGTTGCCAACTGGAGGCAGCTGTATGTATGTACAGAACTGCATCTGGGAGGTTAATGTAAATTCCTTGAAAGCAACTTGTTATGGTGCTTGTAGTTATTGCAAACTATGTGCAAGGTAAAGATGAAGAATGTGGAAATCTGTTGTGGTATGGTGAGAGATCATGTTTGCAAACAGCTACATTTTTAAGTAGCTCAGTGATTGAACATGCAGTACAGATTTTTATACAACTTGGCAACCTCCACATGCATGTGTAAAATGGGTGATAAAAATTGTATAGGGACACACATTCAAAAGTATCCAAAATACTGAGGCTTGTCAGCAATTCTCTGAAAATCAGGACTTGATGCAGCTCAGTATATTTATACTTTTAAAACTGACACAGAAGGTCTCTTACATTGGGAAATGTTTTTGCAGCCTCTCCTGATTACTTTCTCTGAGCGGTTCACCCTTTCTTATCACTTGCTCCTGCAGTGTCTCCTTTTATGTGTTTCAGTGATGCTGTTCACTCCAGTGTCCATTTTTGTCAGTTATTCTAGAGGATGCTACAGTTTCTAAGTAAAATAGTTTTGTTTCATATGTTTCTTGGGCCTTATATGTTATGAACACTGTAGCAGTGTACACAGGTTGTTAAAAACTGTTCTGTTAATTGTGTTAACCAGATGTACATGTTTACAGTATATATATTTAATGACATATTACAATCACTTACATAGTATAAGGACAACAGCTCAATAGAAAGTATGTTGCTTGAAACGATATAGTGAACTAATTGGGATTTGGAATTGTACAAAATGAAGTTTGGGTAGACCATCCTCAGGAGTTTAGACTGTAATATGTTGTATTCCCTGCAGACTGTCTTTATTTGGGAAAACACCTTGTATACAGTCGGAAGTAGCATGTGTCTGAGGGCTACAAGACTAGTTCAGACCAACAAAGGACATTTGGTGCTCAGGGTCTACTACAGGCCACCTGAGCAGGGGGAGCCTATGGAGGAGGACTTGTAGCTTCAGTTACAAGAAGCTTTGTGTTTGTAGGCTCTCATATCCTAATAAGGGTTTTAAATCAGCCAGATGTCTACTGGGAAGGCAACACAGCAAGCTGTGAACAATCCAGGAGTCTCCTGGAGTGTTTTGAGAATAACTTTCTGGTCTAGGTGTTAGACAAACTGACCAGAGAAAAAACATTACTGGACCTGGTGCTCATCAGTGCGGAGGAGCTCATTAAAGAAATTAAGATTGGAAGCGGTCTCTGTAGTGACTATGCCCTGGTTGAGTTTGTGATCTCAAGAAAAATGATCTTGGCAGATCCTGAACTTCAGGGGAATGAAATTCTGGCTTTTTAAGGAGTTACTGAATGAGATCCCCTGGGAAGCTGTCCTTAGGGATGAAGAAGTGCAGTGAACAGAGTTGGCAGTGCTATAAGGATACCTTTCTGAGATCACAAGAGCCCTCCATCCCCCAGCATAAGAAATCAAGCAGAGGAGGTAGGAAATTGGCATGACTGAAGAAGGATCTGCTGATTAAACTGAAGGAAAAGAGGGGCATGTGTGGCAGTGGATGCAGAGATGGGTGGCTTAGGGAGGATACAGGATTGCCATCTGGATGTGTGGAGATGAGGAAAGCCGAAGTGCATGTGGAACTGAACTTGGTGAGGGATGTGAAAATAACAGGGAGGGATTCTAGAGGTACACTTTTCAAAAGAAGCTGAGGAGAGCATACACCCTCTGATAAATGAGAAGGGAGAACTAACTACCTCATGGAGAAGGCTGAGGTACTTAATGAGTTCTTTGCTTCCATCTTCCCTGACGGTGAGGTTCCCCATGTTTCTCATGTCCATGAACCTCTAGGTGGGGGTTGGGGGAGAAAAATCTTTCTCAGTGTAAGAGAAGAGCAAGTCAGGGACCACCTCGTGAGGCTAAATGTATACAAGTCTGTGGGGTTGAATGACGTGCTTCCTAGGGTCCTGAAGGAACTGACTTATGTGGCTGCCAAGCCACTCTCCATCATATTTAAAAAGTAATGGCTGTCAGGTGGAGTCCCTGAGTATCTGGAAAAAGGGAAGCATCCCTCTCATTTTTAAGAAAAGGGACAAAGGAAGACCTGGGGTGCAACAGGCCAGGGAGCCTCAACAATGTGCCTGAGAAGATTAAGATCATGGAACGGATCCTCCTGGAAGCTATGTTAAGGCACATGTGAAATGAGGAGGTGATTTGAGACAGCCAGCACAACTTCACCAAGGGTGGATTGTGCCTGATCAGTCTGACTTTTTACAGTGGAGTGACAGCACTGATAGACTAAGTGCAACTGAGGTCATCTGCCTGGAATTTTGCAAGGCCTTTGATGTGGTCCCATACTGCATCCTTATTTCTAAATTGGAGAGGGATGTATGTGAAGGCTGGACTAATGTTGGATAAGGAACTGGTTGGATGGTTGCAGCCAGAGGGTTGTGGTCGTTGGCTCTATGCCCACGTGGAGGCTGGTAATGAGTGGTGTCAGTCTTGGTACTGGTGCTTTTTAACATCTTCATCAGTGACATAGTGGGGTTGAGTGCACCCTTAGCTAGTCTGAGGACATTAAGCTGAGTGGTGCAGCTGGTATGACAAAAGGGATACCATCCAGAGGGACCTCGACAAGTTTGAGAAGTGCTTATGTGACTCTAATAAAGTTCAACAAGTCTAAGTGCAAGGTGTGAAGTTGAAATGGCAGCTTTTCCTTATAAAAATGTTGAGTTGTTCTAATGCTTCAGACATGGGGATGTACTAGAAGTGCTCATAAAGCAAACCTTTTTTTTTTGCAAATATTTTGCTACTTCCACTCAAAACTGCAATGTTAGGACCACAGGCAAGCTTGAAGTTGCTCTTTTGTTACCATCACTTTAAAAGTGACACCTCTTATTGTGAGAGGCTTAATGGTGCTTTTAATAAGATTTTTAATACCTTATACTTTGGAGAGTCTGGACGTGCTGTGTATGATGAAATGGAC
Organism: Aquila spilogaster; assembly: GCA_024606505.1. NCBI lineage: Eukaryota > Metazoa > Chordata > Aves > Accipitriformes > Accipitridae > Aquila > Aquila spilogaster. The sequence goes on along the minus strand of JANHGO010000020.1, from coordinate 21,542,749 downwards.
CGAATGGATCTTCACAGAAGCAAGACTAAATGTGCAAGTGGTCTTGCTGCTTTAAAAACAGGAAAAAACCCTCTTGTGTTGCATCATTCTGGCTGGGAAGTGCTCAAAGTTATTGTGACAGGCTGGTATTTTGAGCAATTGTTGGTGATTTGTTTTTTAGCACACAAAGAAAGTAATAAATCTGTCACCCTGAAAAATCAGGTTGTGACCTAAAGGAAGGAGCAAATTGTGGCTTTAGGTAAAAAAGAGTGACCTGTCTATGAGGGTCATTTATCATTATAACAAAATTGCTGGTGCTCTGCTTGCTGACCAGAAAGAAAGGCTGTGGTAAGCAGAATCAAGGGATGCAAGCATCCGAATATTTTTAACTGATCAATATTTTCAGGATTTACAAGCAGCCAAAAACCTGTCAGCATGCAGACTAAGTGTGCTGTGCATCTGTTCTGAGAAAGAGAACAAGGGATACGGGGTTCAATTTGGTGATTGAAGTATATTTTAGATTTAGAATAAATAGTAGAATTCAAAATTGTATCTTACTACAGATGCCCTTAGCAACCTGTATACCTGGTACAGTGGCACAGAAAATTGGAATCAAACTAAGCTTCAGAGAAGGATGAAAACAATAAGCAACAACATAAATCTTTTCAAGGTGGTGCTGGCATTTGCTTTCTAGTACTGCATGTGGCACATGTAGAAAGTCTCAGGAAACTGTCTCAGAACTCGCACAGGGTGTGTCATTTTTTTGTTTGAAATTAGCGGTCCCGAACTACTTCTAATTAAAAGAGAAACAACCTCCAGCCTTTTATTTCTTGCCACACCATTTATTCTGTTATCCCAAATGTGAAGTTGTAGGTGCCTTATAAAAAAAGAAATAGCAGAACAAGTTCAGTGCACCAGCTGAGGCTCATACGTTGCATCCGTTGTGAAGGGTATGTTCAACAAGTTATTTCAAAACATGTTCAGCTGGTAGGACTAGAAGATCAAAATGAGGAGTTCTGTTTGTCAGTGTTCTCAAGTATCACATCTTTCAGAATTAAAAATACTTTGAGTTAATATTTGAAAAAGCAATTCCTGCTGCTCATCATCTCCTAGTTGAAAACTTTCACTTTAATCTGTTTGTACAGAGAGAGACTGCAAAGGTGTAATGAAGGGGATGTTGAGGGGGAATGCAATTTCTGGCACGGTAATTTTCATGCCTGTTGCTAATTTCAGTTGATTGCCTTAGTGCAGGAGTCTCTTATCAGACCAGAACATCCAATGCTAAGCCAATTCTAACATGCTTAGAAAAGCATTTATTCCAGCTATCATCTATTGTTAGGTATTGCCAGTATTGCACTATATTAAGAATTCTTAAAGCTATTTCAGTACAAGTTGTGAGGGTATTTCAATATATAGAGACAGGTAAAGTGCTGTAAACTTTCAGTGTATCATACGAGACATTATGATGATAAATCATGTAGAAGATGAAACAGTATATAACTTATAACATGAACTATCATTTTATTGCCAGCTGATAATGCTGTATTAATTGTATCTTTATTTAGGAAATAATTTTAGCATAATTCTAAGCATAAATATTGAGATTTGACTACATGGCAATGTATAATTTCTTTGACTGTGGCCCATGTGCTGACATCTCTGGTTTAGTTCTACACTGAGATGTCCTGTCAGATCTTAGCACTTACCTGGAAGATCTGCCTGAATGAAAGGACAGAACTGCAGCTTCATGGCCCATGCTTTGAATAGATGAGGCTTTTTTTCAGCAGGTCCTCTCTTCTGAGAAATCCAAGTCAGCCTGGAAAGTACCGATAGGTTGTCATTAGATAACAGCATTTTCATTTTGCTCCTTCCTGAGAATATCTTGAAATTAATCTTTATCCTGATGGAAAAAAAATTCTAATTAAGAAAAAAAGGAAATGAAAGTTCTGTAACAAGCATGTCTTAAATATAATTTCATCCAATTAGGAGATTTAAGCTTTAGTACTAAACACAATATGCTTTGTCCTTGTGCTCAGGGATGTTTTAATTGTATTTAAAACAGTTTTCCGTAAGTTGGCACAACCACAGAATATTGTTTTCCATATCAGACTTGCATTCACAGGAAAACTGAATCAACTCAACCTGTGACTGTGTCAGTGAGAATGGCTTTGGTAATAAGTTAACCGAGGTCAGATTTCCAGCATAGCTTTCATCTCTTCTTTTTTTTAATTACCACATTACAGGTTTTGTTTTTGCTCTCATTAAAACCATTATCCAAATGTCTCCCAACAATATTTTTGTTGTAAACTCTAATCTTTGCATATAGAATGTTTCTTGCAAATTATAGAAAATCCTGGCAGAAATTGATTAGCCAGGAGATTCGTGAAAGCCCTCTTCCAAATCTGATTCTTAAACTTTATCTGATGCAGCATATTGCTACAGATCAGTAAAAGTGCGTAAGATAGATTTCTTGTGTGAAGGTAACATAAAAACGTGGCCTTACTCTGATTTCCTTCTGGTGTCTTTCAGCTTAATCAATATCACTCTAAACATGAGCACAGCTTTTACTTTTGAGCTAGGTCATCATTCTTCCTTGAAGCCTGGGATTAGGCCACTAGGGAGCCAGGTCCTCTGCCCAGCAGAGCTGAGGGGAAGCTCTCCTCTCTTCACCAGGAGCACTACACAAAAACAGAAGAGATTCCATCTGGCTCAGCAATGAAGATCACCTCTTGTGAAACTATGGAAGCATGAAAAAAGAGCAAAAATGGCACTCCAGAATAAGTGTGTTGTTTTTCACAGTCCCCCTGTAAAAGTTTTTGTTGTTTTACTCTTCTTGCAAGCAAGAATTCGGCTTTCTTTTTCCCCTATCTCTCCAGATGCCTAATAGTATATATATTTTTTTTCTTTCTCACTTAATCTGGTAGAAAGGGGAACTTCATTATTGCTCAGATTTTCATCTCTTGAACTTGGTTGAAACTAGCTTGCTTAAAAATAAAAATTAATTGGAGGAAAACCAACAAAAACAGAAGAAAATCCAGGGAGACAATTCTGAAACAATGGCATATAGGTAATTCTTTTAGGAATTGATGAGTTATTTTCTTTCTCTACTGGAAAGATTTTTCTTTTCCTCATATATTGATGCTATGCTTTTTTTTATCACTTCATAAAGAGAACTGGAATAAATCCAGATTACAGTAGTGAAATAAGGCACAAGGAGGAAAGAAAACGGAGGACCTCCATGTTTGTAGGATATTTCACCATAAATACAGCTGTTTGCAGCAATTTTTTGAACGGATTTGAGGAAGGTTTGTCTGGAGATGTCGCGTGAGACCCTCTAAGCAATATTGATATTGTTCTGTCTGCGAGGTGCAGTTGGTATTCATTTCAGTGAAGATCTATTGCACTTTTGTCTGATTCAAGGATTCCCTCAGGACTGAGGTTTTACATTTTAGAAAGTGGCAAGATATTGAATTTACTGTAAGGCAATAGCAAGTTGTAGACAGCAAGTGAAGGAGACATCTTTACTCACCAAAGCTTAGAACATTTCTAATTTTTGAGTATAAAACTGGATGCCAAAGCCTCTATTCAGTTAACAGAGTATAATGCACAACTTAGTTTGCTCATCTGAGTGTGACAGCGGAGATTTAGGAGGCATAAAGAGTTTATGAAAGGATGTACAAATCTGTATAAACCTGGGTCAAAATAATTTGGATTTTGTTATCAAACGTGTGGATGATCCTTCCTTCTAATACAAAGAAATTAACACTAGGATTAGTATTTTTATTGGTATTTACTAAAGATACTTTTAAAATACATTTAGATAAACTCTCAAGAGTTCTGAATTCTCAATGTCATTCCAGTACAGAAAGCACTTAATGCCCATAATGACACTGTTGCTATTTTGCACACTCATTAACCAAATTCTCTAAGTAAATGTATTTGCCTTTAATCTTTTTTGTCAGGTAAGAGCCATACATTTTGTTAACCAGATCCTTTTTTAACATTTTTTAAGAACATATTTTACTTGATCCAAATGTAAAGTTTTATTAAGGCAAAAGTGACAGTCATTGTCTAGCAAGAGTTTTCCTTCTATTTTTAGAAACAAATGTGCTTGTATGACATACTGTAGATTGGCACTTAGAGGAAGCTGGGGTAAGCAACTAATCAATCATATATAGATAATAGACATCACGAGACCGCTCTGCAAGGTGTACTCTGATTTATGCTATGGGGCTGTATTTTTTATGGGACTTTTAGAATATTTGTGACTGTTTTTACAACGAAGCCACAAACACGAAGCCATTATTTCTTTAAAAGCCATTGATCAACAATTTTGATTAAATTTGTATGTATTTTAAGTATGTTCAGGCTGGATGCCACCAGGTGCAATGAATAGAGGTTGCTTTGAAAATTGTGGTATTGGGCCCAAACTGCTGTTGACTGTTGCCTTGTGGAGTCACTTACAGTGGAGGGATGTAAAATACAATCAAGTCAAAAGGGCAGTGGTTATCACTCAGCCTGTGCTTCCTTTACTCTGATATCAAAGTCTGCATAAGCTTCAGCACAAGAGAGATTTGAGCCATTGTCCATTAAGCACCAAGGAACTTTCAGCTAAGAAATTTCAATTAATTTTTTGGCTGCTTCATTAGTTCTGAAGCATTAAAATCTTTAACTCAGTTGCAATAAAACTGAGGTTTAAAAACTGTTGCAAAAGTGAAATAAAAAGAAAAAGAAATGTACACCCATAGCTAGTATATATTAATATATGTCTGTCTGAAGTTGTTGCTTGTAAGCGATTTCTGTGGGCTGTTCTTGAATATGTCTGTTATTGCTATGCTGAACAGCAGCTGGTTATTGCATCTAATTCTGGGTTGCTCAGAACAGGAGAGAATGATTAAAGCGGAGTGAGCTCAGCAGAGGCCACCAAGCTTCTGGGGGAGGGGCTGGAGTATGCATCTTGTGAGGTGGGACTGGGGCCCCCTCCTGCAGGAGGATCAGAGGGTGGTGAGGGCCCGGCTGCGGGTTGGGCCAGGTTCTCTCTGAAGTGTGTGGCAGGGAACCAAAGGCTGTAGTTGTAAATTGATATGGGGGTAGAAGGAAAAAGAAGTCAGTGTAACAAAGCAGAAGAGCAGGTTTTTGGGGGAAGCTGGGAAACTGCTATCTTGGAGATGCAACCTGGTCTGGGTTTGGGGCTGAGGATGCTCTGAACAGCAGGCTGGACTAGAGGGCCCCAAAATCCTTTCCACATGGGAGGACTGTGATTTTATTTTTCTGAACAGGATTAATTATTGGGTGTGTTCTAAACAATACAACAGATAATTTTGAAACTGTCTGGATCCCCCGGAAGACTTTTCAGATGTGGAAGTTTGGAGTGTAACTGGACTCACTTTCAAAGACAAATTGTAACCAAGAGCTGTGACCTTGGGAATCTGTTCTCACTTCTAGTTTAGTTTATCTGAAGGGCATTATTCTAGCGAACCGATAAGAATAAAGCCAGAGCATAAATGCTGCCAGTTGATGGCAATGTAGAACATAAAGCCACCAGCAGGGCAATTGCAACCAAAGCTGTCAAGATCTATAGAAAATTACACTTCTGGGTGAGTGATCAAGGCTAAATGTGTGTGGACATGAGGAAGATGGGATCAAGTTCCCTTTAACTACAGTTTGGACTGATGACTTGACTACCCTGATAAGATTAACAACAAGACATTACAACAGAAGCAATGGAGTTCAGTCTGTAGCTTGCAGACAAAATTAAATAAAATGCCATCTTAACTCTATCCTTGAGGAAAGCTACAATGTAAAATTGAGAGAACTACGTGTTCCTCAATATTGTGCAGAAGAGGCATCATAATGAAAAATCTTATCTGTTTGTAAACTAGTGTTTTGTCTTGAATCTACCAGTGGACAGGCTATTCTGATGCCCTTCTGTTTGCTTTGCTCACTCTTGTCCTCATGTACTAGTGCTTGCTAAAGCTCCAGAGCTCCAGTCCTCCGAACCAAGATGGTTCTCATTAAAAATCAACATTTCTGATATTTTTGGTATGAATGCTCAGTAAAATTATGTGAAGTGGGATGCTGCAAAGCTGTAATCTGACTGATTTAAAAAAACCTTTGCCTGGGGTATGGTCAGTCAGGCCAGTGGAGAGGAACAGCATGCTGATTTTCTGAAGTGTCTATCAGTAATACATCATGCTTCCTTTTCAAAACCTTTGTATTATAACGTGAATTATTATTTCCTCCTGTTGTCTCAGACTGTGTATCCCTGTGCTGTAGTCCAGGAGACAGGCTGCAGAAAGAGCTTTCTAAGTAAGCCAGGCCTATATTGCATATAGATGAGGGCTGTTCTAAAAGTAATGCCTCCTATTTTATTATGCTGGGCCATGATGTCAGAGGTGGATGTTGGTGGTATGGCAGGAGAGACAGAACTTTCTTGTTAATATTGTTACTTTTTGTTGTTGTGTGATGGATAGCAGCAGAGGGGCAGTCTGACAAAATGGTGTTTGACATGGCAGTGTGTATGAAGCAAAGGTGTGCCATTCAATTTCTCCATGTAGGGAGAAAATGATACCCCTTGACGTTCATACATTCATCCGCACTTGCTAAATGTTGATGGTGATCAAACAGTGGATGTGAATGCAGTGAGGTGGTGGATGGTACATTTCAGCAGTGGTGACAGTGATGTGAAGGATAATCCATGTTCTGGACAGTCATGCACGGCTGTTACACCACAAAATGGAGAGTGTCTTGATCAGTTCAATTGTGGAAGCTGTGTATGGAGCTGAAGATTGCCTCTATCATTTCCAACACATTGAAGCCAATGTTGGAATATCACAAAGGTGGGTCCCAGGAATGCTCACACAGAAACAGAAAGAACACCATATGCAATTTTGTCAGGACTGATTGAACCAATATAAGGCTGAAGATGACAGTCTCCTGGGTTGTGTTATTCTGGTGCTGAGTTGTTAACACTATGAACCGGAGTCAAAACAGCAGTCCATGGTGTGGCGAAATGCGAATTTCCCATCAGATAAAAAGTTAAAAATGCAGTAGGTAAAACGATATGCACTGTCTTTTAGGATAGGAAAGGGGTAATCTTTCTGGATTTTCTGGAACCCTTGACAAACTATGTTGTGACACTAAGCTTAAGGCTCAAACTTCCAGTGACAGCGCAGAGGAGAAGGCAGCCTTTCTCTTGCAATACAATAATGCTAGGCCCCATACTGGTTTGAAGACTTTGGATCACATTGCCAGTCTTGACTGAGCTGTCTACCATACCCACTGTATAATCTGGATTTGGGTCAGCTGTGCTGGTGCAGATTTTTATGGATGTGCCATGCAGGCTGTCATTCATTGCTTGTTTAAAATGCCTAACTAATGGTGGTAACTACATTGAAAAAAAGTGTCTTGTAGCTCAGAATATGCTCTATCAAATAGTGACACTGTGCTTCTGAAATTGTTTTCCCCTTGTTTGTTGTATGTGAGAGAGGTTTATGTTGAAAGAAGGCAATGTTAGTTTGGGGGCTATGGAAATAAATGCAAATATTCTGGAATGACTGCAAAGAAACAATAAAACAAAAATTCCAATGCTAGCAGTCCTTCCTCTGTTAGATGGCTCTCAACTCTGCCTTCAGATGTGACAAACACAGTGCTTATCAGGATATGGAGGGATTTGGTGTATGGATCATCAGTATATTAAGATACGACTATTCAAAGTGGCAGCAACACTTTTCCCAAAGTAGTATGGGGAAATAGAGATCAGATCTAATAACTAAAGTACTGTTAGATTTCAAGTTATCCTAAATGCCTTAAATAAGGCAACCTGTAAGGAACAAAAAAAGTAAAATACGAAGACCATTACAAGACATGTTAGTAGAATCTCTGAAGCCTGTGTTAATGATGCATAACACTGTAAAGGACACAGAGCTTTGAAGTAAACGCAGAAAAGGGCATAGGTTCTGGCTCTAATCTTTTGTTTGATTGCTATGATCAGTAATTGATGCCTTGCAACACATCTAGGACTCTTAAATGGGATCTGCTTTTCAGTGGAGCTGTGTATGGTAATCATAGGATAATGGATAGAGCCACAAATGTGAACCCTTTGGATTGTGTAGGTCCTGTTAACCGGCCTTCATCGGCTGGTTTTGTACAGTAGTGAGCCATGTAATGTTAGTGTACCTGGCGGATCATTTGTTAAATAATTCTGCTCTTGATTTACTTTTTAGTGTTTCTGTTTAGGTAATCTCCCTCTCTATAGCAGTGTATATTAGTGCAAATAGCATTCCTATAAGCTTTTTTCCATTTTTGTCTGAGGGTTTGAGTGGTTGGGTAAGGTGCCAGTTTTTGTATAATAGCTATTCAGAAATTGTTCAGTTTCCAGAGGTGTAAGATATTTCTGAATAAAATGGTGGACCCTCTGATTGTGATCTAAAACCATCCTAGGTGTCTATGAACAAAAACAACTTTTTGTAGCAAATAGTTTTCTGTACTGCTTTGCAGAAAATGCTTCTCAGCAGACCTGCAGCAGAAATCAGCTTCAAACCAGTTTTTATGGCCAGCTCACTTAACTGTGATAACTTACAACTTACCACCATTACACCAAGTACTCCACAAGGGAAAAGACACTAAAACAGGTTACTACTGCTACTCCAGAACTTCTAATATATAACTGCTGGTAGATGACACTGGTATTAATGTGATGTTATCTGAGTTTTTCTCGTGTTCTCAGAAGGGGAGTGGGGTGCAGCCTCTACCAAATGTTGTGTAATCCTTTTTCATTAGTCATCTAGGTGCTGAGTATCTCATTACAAGGGTGATGAGCTGAATGTTTCTAGATACTAAAATTTCTTGCACAAAGACTTGATTCATAGATCTATTGGTGTCAATATAAGCTACAGTTACTACCAAAATAAATGCACAAATGGAATGCAAAATCTGGGCCTTGGATAAAAAAAAGAAACCTAGACAAACTTATAAAAGTGATCTAGAATTTTTTTCAGTAATCAAGGAAGCTGTCTCCGACAGTTGCAGAGGAGTGTTGATATGGATGATACTTTGGCTTGTAATAAACAATGATGTGAAAGAAGGATTAATTCAAATCATTTGCTGTATTAAATTCATAAGTGTGATTTTTCTTCCAGTGTCTATGAAGAACATACTGCTCTTGCAGAACTTGATTGGTACTCTGGCTATAGCTATAGCAGATAAAATGGACTTCACTAATTAACAAAATTTTGTCTTAAGCTTATTTTCTCATTCCAAATGTTGATATTTTAGGTTTCAAACTGGGGTTGAGGCCCATTAACAAACAGCTGTGGAATTTGACTTGTAAACCTGTACTGTTTTTTACCTATTGCAATTTATTCCAAGTCAGAAAACATTTCTCTGAATTAAGCTAGAGAAATAACTTTTCTTGCTTGATACGTAATCTCAGCCATGTATAAGAGGAATAGTTATCATCCGGAGTCCCTATGTTAATGTAGTTTCTAGGTCATGTCACATGCTGGTGTCAATGGGGTGTGAAGTGTTTCAATGACTTGCCTAAGATAGTACAGTGACCCTATGGCACTACCAAAAATAAAACTCGAGTGTGGTTTCTGATCCAGTGACCTATTCCTGGAAACACTGCTGCTGTAATCTCACTGAGCAAACATAAAACTTTTATGAAACATGAAAAATACACAATTTTAAAACAACCTACTTAAAGACAACAGGTGGCGTTGCTGGGTAGGGTGCCTTCTGTTGGACTTCTTTAGTCCCGGCTCCAAGTCCATTTTGGCACAAGACTGTGTTCATGACTGTGGGGAACATCCTAGTTTAGATATTTGTGGGAAAATATTTCAGATAGACATCTTCAAACAGACTTTACTACAGAGAATGCTGACTGAGATAGGAGTCATGTGGAATAATAGTACTGAGTTGAGTAAACCTGATGGGGATCTCTGAGCTCTGGCGTAGGTCTGGAGAACTTCTCCAGCATTTAAGACAACAGATCACTTTAGAGGTAATCAAGCCTATACTCTTACTGATGACTAACAAGAATTGCTCTGAGTCACAGTAGCTGCCAAGGAAGAAGAAAAGTGGGAAATTAAAATCCTGTGTGTAAATAAATTTCCATGCATGTGTATATCAATACAGGGTACTTGAAAAAAAAATCCATTCACATTAATGGGTGTTAAACAGAGAGAAAAGGCTCTACAGTTCTAATGTTAGGCAAAGCATTGGAGTAGTGTCCTGTTCAGCACTCATGTACTATATCCATGTCAAATGTCAGCTTAAACAAGACAGATCTGAGTGTATGCACATGTGTATAAGGTTAGATGCCAACTGCATACCAGGCACTTAAGACAAAAAAGAAAACTCCTGACTCAGACAATGCTTTCAGAGCTACTGAGATAACAAACTGAAATTCCTAAAATGCAGGATGTCCTGCTGCACGAGGGGCCATTGAGAAGGTGGAAGGAAGTTGGACAATCCCAAAGAGAATGATTTGCACAAACTTATTATCAAGACCAAATCTGAAAACCAAATGTGCGAGTAAACATAGACTGAAATTATTACAGCTGGCAAACTTTGTCACCTGTTACTTTAAAGAAGATATAGCCAGTACTGACAGCTTCAGTGAAGGAGGTGAATTTGTTCTTAGATATCTGATAGGTTTTCATAAAAGTAGCATTCTAATCTAGACTGGATCTAATACCTAAATATGCAGTAACTCTAGGTATATAAGATAACCTCTAAGGCAACCTGGGGCCTGCTCCTACTTTCCTTTTCAGGAGTAAAACTGTGAAATGTTTTAGATCGAATTTTAACTTTTAGTTCATTTTTGCTTATTAAGCTGTTCTATTGCTTCTTTTGCCCAGTCCTCTTATAACTGTGCAGATTGGTAAAGAGTATTATACTAACAAGACTGTGCTAGATACAAACACTAAATCAAAATGCCTGACAGTGTTTGTTATATTTGTGTATATGGAAGTGCATCTCATATGAATTTCAGTATTGTGTGCATAAGTATATACGTTTTACCATCTGTATATATACATATTGACACTACAGTCATTCGTTACTAATCTCTTGGGTGGGGAAATAAGTTTGAAGACAATAAAAAGAGCTATCCAATAAAACTGAATTGCCTCAGTTGGTGGGAATTTTTGCAATGAATATCACAGAACAACATGCTTGATAACAGGAAGCAATGTCATAAGACATAAGCTTGTGGAACACAGGGAAGCAACTTGCCTTAATGAATTAGAATGCATATAAATAATGAAGTTTTTTTAGGTCCTTCTAATATCCATACAACTGAAGCATTTTTCTCCATTATGCTGCTAGTTATGTTAGGGAAATGTCTGCAGTAGATGCTTTTCCTGTCAGATGAAGAGGGTAACAGAATGGAAAAATATTTAGCTGTAGAAAAAAATCCTGGAAGCTTCTCAGTGGTGTCCATGCAATGTTGTTCTCAAATATCAAATGAATGTTCATGACAATTAGTTCAGGCTCTGACTTAGAAAAGCATGGAGTGGGATGCCAAAGTTCCTATACTATGATGTAATAAATTCTATTTTATTAGTCAGAGCTCCAGTTTTGAGTTAAAAACAACTAAAACCTGCAATATGTACTTTATTCTGTTTGTGTCTCAGTGCTCCTTCATGGAGTAACTGATGCGACTTTTCAGACATTCCTTATGAGAGAACATTTAGCAAAAAAGAAAACAAACCAAGCAAACAAGAAGCAAAAACAAACCCCACACCGAAACTGGAAGTGAAAATGACTCGAATGTAGTTAAGATTAATTTTATGCTAGCAAGAAAATATTTCAAATGCTGCTCTTGCTGGTTCCTTTATTTTGCACACACAGAAAAGTAATATAATTTGTGGAGCATCGTTTCCTCTGCAAATGCTACTTCGTAGATTTTACATGCAACTGCGCTTTGAGCAGATGCCTTAAACACTATTAAATGAAATGCAGAAATGATTTTGCAAGTTGTGATCTGTTGATGTCTGGAGTATTCTACCACATTTTGAAAAATGTGTTGAACACCTATGGCATGCAGAGATGCATATTCTTTTAGTATCTCTTTGTAGCTAAATGTCAGGAGACTTGCTCTAATCTGATTAAATGTCAAATCATTGCCCATTGGGGCAAAATGAAGAGGACACTTGCAAAAAATGACTTTTGTGTTAATTTGAATCATTAAGGATTAATTCTCTCATATAGAAGAGACAAGAGCTGATGGCATAACTCAGGTTCTGCTAAGGTTCTGGTTTGCTTCTATCATCTAATGTTTGGCTAAGGATCACAACATTTCCAAGTAATAGTCATTTCAGAAACATGCCATTAGCATGTTAGTACTACAAAAACAATTACACATGCTTGTTTTCTTGACTTAGAGATCACAGAATACGAGGAGAAAATGTCCAAGTTTAAAGAAGGTTGGGTTCTGTACAGCTCTTCAGAATGTTTCTACATACTGGCTCTGTGAGCATGCTATATCTGTCATTTTAGCAGTCCTTTTCACAGTTAAAAACTTCACATCTATTCAGGTGGAATTTTTTGTTAGCAAAGGTGAACATGCAAAACATTTTCTCATAAGTAAACTATCTCCTTTTATCTAGAAATGTGCTCTGGTTGGGCTGTCTTGGCATCACTTTGTGGTAACAAGTGGCTATTTTAGTGATCTTGTAGTATGGTTTCTAGTAAGAAATGTTACATTTATTGACTTATTTTTAATGACTAAGCCTGTGCTGAACCTCTTGGCGCTCTTGTTTTTTCATGAACTCACTATTTTGCTTGCATCAAGATCTTTATTCAGGTAGAAGATTAATTCTTTTCAGTGCTCCAACAGTAGGAAGAGCTTCACGAGAGAGCTGAATGAGCATCAGTGCAGCCATAGGTGCTGGTGGTATAGGGACTGCCTAGCACTGGTACCTGGTGGAAAAAAAGCTCATCTGAACAGTCTCTGTATCCTATGTGCGCTCTAAATGAGAAAAATGTTTTCTTTACACACCTCTTCACGTAAAAGAAAAAGGACGTGTGTTAGATGTGCATCAGATAATGAATAATTGATTAATATCACTGCTTCTCAAGAAAGAGTTAGGAATGTGTGTCAGGCACTAGAACTTCCTTGACCAAGATGGCTATTTTTTCTGTAGGACCAATGCTTTACTGCTAGACTGATTAATTTCTTCTGTTTGAGATCAGCTTCTTTATCTCTGTAATCAGGCCATTGTAGGGGAAGTCATACAAAGACTGATTTATTGTGGATTGGCTCTATGTTCTACCTTCTGTATCTTCTGAATGTCAAATGGACTAGCACACTTTTCTTTGTCACTGATTTTGTGGGGAAAGAGCTAACACAGGATCTATTAGCCTTCACTGGACCAGTCTTCAGTCTGGGCCAGTACTCTTTTTCAAACTATAGCCAATGTGTGCTACTCCTGAATCAAATATGGGAATCCATCCTGACCAGTGATGGGTCACTGCTGCTTAAGATTTTTCCTGAGGGCTGTTAAGAATTTGCATATGCTCCTAGACAAGGGGATCACTCCTGGTGGTCATGCTATGATAGCCTACAGTCTGAAGGTGTCCTAGAGAAGGAAAAATATATACTTGTATTATGTAATTAGCATGCAACAACAGAAGTATTTAGGAAGTATTTTACTGCCAAGGGCAACTAGGCATCACAAAGAGTCATTACTGAGCTCTACTAAACATTTTCTTAACTGGATATGAACCCTAGGAGCATCATCAGTTAAATTATTTCCTCTAGTCATGGTGTGCTGGAGGGAGGAGCACATGGGATAACAGTTTGCTGAATGTAGGTGTTCCTTGCTTGTAGCCCTGCCAGCTGGACTATGAGAGCTCTCATGTCATGCTGCCTGACAAAACACCTGGAGGTGGACAAGTCTCAGGTACTTCAAGTGGTGGAGTATTGCCAGCTCTTTCCTGCATTTCTTTGGACAAGTTAACACAAATTCATTTAATGCCTGTGTCAGTGCAGGAGTTTTCATATAACTTTCCTTTTTGCTATTTCAGCTTCACATCTGGGTGGCTGCATTTGGCAGCTCAGCTCTGCAGCAGCATATCGGTGGGTCAAAGGCATTTTATAAACTGACAGTGCAGAAGCAATAATAAAATGAATGGAAGAAATAGCTCAGGAGAAATCTTGTGTGGAAATATTACCTCAAATGTGTAATAGAAACATGTCACAACTTCTCTACCTTTCTTTGCTTCAAACTTGGTGCCTGGGGGACTGGTTCCACGTAACTGGGCTGCACATCAGCAGAGTCCCTTACTGCTGATTTGGATTTGGCTCGCTTGGGAGATCCATGCATTTCAAAGTATGGCAGGAGATGCAAATTCCTCCTGTCATTGCAAACGTTAGGTTTCTTCTATCTACCTTTGAGGCATAAAGCAATTGAAATTACGGGCTTTAGAGGAATCTGATAGTCTTAGTGGTCGAGTTGAACAGCTCTGGGACTTCTTGAGGATCTAATTTTTTGTAATAAACCAATTTTTACAATACTGTGTGGTTCCAGGTGCATGTGCAACAATGGCAATTTTTGAAGTGAAATCGTGTTTGGGTGCAAGTTTAATAAGACGTTTTCATTCTAATTTCTCATAATAGCTCTTCTTGTTTTATGATTTTGTACATGCTGATGTGTGTTTGTAAGTAGATGCTTATGCTGCCACCTGCATACAATAATCAGCCTGTGCAACTTCAGGGATGAACTCTGGTGGCATGAGCACCAGTGCTTAAACCAAGGAATGTGTTGAAGCATGATTTCATCTGCCTTGTTATAAATAGATCTGATATGTAGATATTAAGGAACACATAAAGCATGGGCTGCTAGACCAAACCTTAGTGAGGAACCACCCCTGCTTGGGAGATCTGATAGATTAGAAAGGCAGCATGAGTTTCCTGACCTAAGCCTAATGTCTTATGTCATGTGGTAGACTGCTGCTAGTCCCATCTGAATGATTACCAGATAAGGAAAAATACAATCAAAGGAACACTGTAATGTTACCAGAAGCTATTCAGTGCAGCACAGTACTGGCCATAAATTTGACATGGTGGTTATAATAGTTTTCTCCTCAACAATTACACACCATATGACTCTGAAAATGACTGAGCCCATCTGAAATATCTTTATAGTGAAGTGTTAGAAAAAGAACGGAAAACTGGAATGAGGAAAATGACAGCAGCTATTGGAATTTCTCTTTTTCTTAAACTATGAGGGAAGGTATACTTTAAGCTCATGTGGTCATGGAGCATGCGCTGTCCCCCACAGTTGTGTACAGAGGTAGAGACCAATGCTTCCTATGGTCTCAGTTAAGAGTAGCTGAGTGCATCAGCAAAAAGCTGGAGACTGGGGCGTTCCAGACTATCCAGGTGCATGAAGCTTCTTCCTGGCATGTCCTGTACTGTCCTCTTTCAGTGCTCAACAGTGAAGGGTAGTGGCTGCCTCAGGATCAGAACTGTGACTATTAGCTGATGCCAGTAGCTCCATCTGGCAGGGCTTCAGTTTCTTTTTTTTAGTTCTTTCTTTTTCTTGCCTATTAATGGAAATCTCTTCTTCAGAATGCTTTTTATCTTAGTAAATCCTTTGCTGTAAGACTGTCATCAATTCAATGTACTGCAGGAAATCCTGATTCTAATTTGACTGCAATCAATCTACTTCTTTTATTTAAGCACCCAAACTTGCACTGTTAAAGAATAAACTGTTGCGTTGGGAGCTGGAGTTAGTCTGAGTATTTCCATGCAATCTTGTGACTGGGTAGTGTTCTGGGAAGAGATGCAAAAGTACAGCGAAGTAAAAAAAAAAAACTGCTGATGTGCTGAAAGCTAATGTAGTTTTACTTCAAATGCTGTAGAGGGAATAAAAGAAGTCCCAGTCTGCTTTAGTATGAGCAAATTTCGGTATCTTGGAATTAATTCTTCACTTGTTTGCCTGTTTTACTCCAAAGCTTACTTTGGTTCCGTAAGAACATTCTCAATGCAAAAAATACTGTAGAAGGAAGCTGCATACAACAGCTTATACTTAAGCTCCTTTACCCTTGAATTCTTACCAGGATGATTTGACCAGGACATGTTCAGGGTACTAAACTTCCTTCTTCAGTGTTGTACTTTTTTTCTTTTCCCTTTTAAACACGTGTTTTTTCTCTCCCTCTCATATAAGCAGATGGTCTCCAGTTACATGCGGGAGCTTCTATTCCCTAGGTTGCTATGCAACAAAATGCATCCTATCTGCATCCTTTCTGTGCTGTATCCCGTTTCCGTTCAACAACTCAAAATAACCAGCTTAGTGCTTCAACATGCTGCTTCCTCTTTTCTACAGA
>JANHGO010000020.1:21508338-21526255 GCA_024606505.1 Aquila spilogaster | reverse complement strand
AAAAAAGTGTCAGCCAATTGTGTGATGTTTGAAAGCAAGATTCTTCATTGTTGTCAGGTGTGGGGTTCCTGTTTGTCTTTTTTATCGTGGCTTTGTTTCCCCACTGATACCACAAAGTTGAAAACAAACTTTTTCTTTCTTTTTTTTCACTACTGGACTTATGAAAAGGAAAATATTAATCTCTGTCACAGCAAGGGAGAAGATGGTGAGATAGAAACAGTGGTGTGACTTGCTCTGGCTGATGATATGGCAAACTTTTTGATGGGTTTCCACTTTGTTTTATTGGATATTTACCACTGTGGTTGAAACTGCAAGTGTTTTATCAGATACTTGTTGAGAACTATTTACTGCTCTTATTCTAAGTTTTGCATGATCTAAACTGTATGTTCTACTGTTTAATGCTGATCAAACTAAGTGCAGTTACTTTGTACCCTTTTTAACTTTTTTAGGTGGACTCTATTCCTTGTTTGACCTCATGTTGGCTTTCCCTATATCAGGGAATGCCGGCTCTGGAGAACCTCTTCTCCTTATTGTTAAACCTACAGATAAATTACTGTCCTTTAACCTACTAAATTATTTCACCTGATTTGGGTGATCTGAAGTTGAGCATGTGGCCTGTCCACAGCTGTGCTTCCTCTAGTCAATAGAAAGGCAGACACTTTCAGTCAATGAATTGTAGTAATTCATTCACTAAGATAGATGGAATGAATCACTGATACACAGGACTTCTATTTCTCTAGCAGTTAAAGAAAGGGTTTGGCAGATAGCTTGGGTGAAACACCTTATTCTTGAGTTGCTGAAGGGAACCTGGGTGTTAGCAGACTTTCTTTGTATCATTCCAAAATAATTTCTATTTGTTAGTATCCGGTGCTGCCATTTCCAGGTACAAATAATCCAGCTAATGTTTTGAAGAGGAAGTGAGAAATAGCAAATGTACCTACAGATATGGATACGTACAGATAGATATGAGCACCCTGCCAGTCTGACTTCTCCTAACTATTGTTGGAGGGTCCTGTATATAACTAAACATTGTTTCCTTTTGTAGCCTGATTTCAGCCTGTGTGATACTAATTCCAGTCTCATGCTCCTGGAGCAGCAGTGTGTTTTAAAAGCAAACAGTTTATTTCTAGTGGAAATGCTGGTGTTCACTTAATGACAAAATTAAGACTGAGTCACTAGAGTCAGTGACTGAATCTTTCCTTCCAGCTTGCAGGTGAAGATTTTTGGTAGGGATTATTCAAGGCAGGATTTCAGCATGATGCTTATCCAGAGCATTTTGTTACACTAAATAGGACAATCTTCTAATGTGTCTGAGAAGTAGAATTTCAACTACTGCTACATTTCTGAAGGAGTTTGACCAGTTCTTTTACTAGGTATCGTTTGCCTTTCCACTGCTCAGGAGGTCTTCGGAAGTCTATGCTTCCTGCATGAATACTGCCTTTTGTTTCAGTCTGCCACCACCATCCAGCTCTGCTCCCTGGCCTGCCATCTCCCTGGGTCCAGCAGTGCTGGAGCTGGAGGTCTGAGGCTGGGCAGGTGCATGTGGGGCTGCAGGCCTCTCCTTGCCTGGATCTCACTGTTGTTCTTGTGAATTCCTCTCTGCTCTTTCCTTCCCCAAACTCTCAACCTTTGTTCGTGTAGCCCATGGGAGGGCTCTGGCAGCATCAGGCAGACACAGATGAAAAAAGGACCTCTGCAAATCTTGCAGGGGCTGTCTCTGCTGCATTTCTCCTTTAGTATGGCCACCTCACTGTCTGTGATCAACAGTGCAAGGCAGAGCAGCCAAATAAGATGTATTTCAGCTGAAGAAATGCAGCAGCTTGCACTGTAGTTTTACAGGCTGGGATTCCTCTGCTTGCTTTTTCTTCCTTGCACCACCACACTGCACTGAAACCTGGCATTGTTAAGAGTCTTTTGGAGAGGCTTTTCTTTGGAAAGCTCAAATCAAGGCTGCTTTTCCTTTGCTTTGGTTGGTGGTAACCTGCACGTAGGCTCTGGAGCATGGTTCCAGGGCAGCTGCTTCCCCTCTGTTCCTCCTTAGTGTGCTGCAGAACTGAGGAGGGGACATGCATTTGCTGCTCCTCCTGCTGTTCACTGAAGTTCTATTAGCCAAGACACTCACCTTCCCCTCAGGAACAATGCTTTGACCAATTCTGGGTATAAGACTGATTTTGCTCATCCTGAGAGAGTGTCCACATTGTAAT
This sequence comes from Aquila spilogaster, assembly GCA_024606505.1. Taxonomy (NCBI): domain Eukaryota; kingdom Metazoa; phylum Chordata; class Aves; order Accipitriformes; family Accipitridae; genus Aquila; species Aquila spilogaster. The sequence goes on along the minus strand of JANHGO010000020.1, from coordinate 21,524,051 downwards.
GGTCTCGATTGACTGCAGTCTGCTATAGAAAGAACAGTAAATAATACAAATACTATATTCATTTATTAAGTGCTACTTTCAAAATGCTGTGAATAATACAATAAAATTCATGTGTGGATGGTTTTCCCCATTGCATCTTTAGAAAACTTTGACATCAGCAACCACTCTGTTTCTGTTCTAAAGTTCAGCAAGGTATGGGAGTTGCTGGATGTTGACTGAAGGGCTGTGTATGTGGAAATGTAGTCTTAAGTGTTCACTGTGCTTTCTTTTGGCTTTAACATCTTGGAAACTGTTTATTAAAATAAAAGCAGTGAAAAGGAGAATGGTTATAAACAAGCTACCAGGAATCGTCCCTTTAAGTTATAAAAACTGCTTTCTAATATCAGGAGAAATGAGAAGAATTAAATTCAGGAGGTTTGAGAGAGTTTCACCTGATACAAGCTTACACAGGAAAGATGAGATTGGCTTTGCCCTATGAGGAGGTGGAGGAATGCCTCTAGACAGGTGATGTCACCTTGCAAGGCAAGGTGCAAATTGAATGCTGGAGGATAGCTCATGTGATTTAAGGAGGAAAGAAAACAAATGAACAAAAAAAAAGGCAGGGCTAACCTGTACTTTATTACTTCATTCCAGTGAATCCCCTCAGAGGCAGACATCTTCTGGCCTCCCAGGATCTGTGCACACAGCTCTTTTGAAAGCTTAGGGCCTCACAGTCAATAGATGCCAAACAACGTGGTGGCAAATGTGTTACAACTGGTATTGCTTATTTTCTGTGTGCATTGTAATGCACACCATTGTTTAAAGTCCAGTTTAAGATTTCTGAACTCAAATAGAGATTTGCTTTTACTAACATGGGTAAGGGTAAGTCCAGGACAAATGATTTTTTTGTAAATCTTGCTGTTCTGTCTGATGTATTTCCTTTTAGTAAAGTATGTCACCATTATTGCAGAATGATAGGAAATGCTAATGGCCAAGTTATTTCTCAGTAAAAGTTTTATTGTGAAAAAGATGCTTCCTCTTAAATGAGCGCAATGCTGATTTTCTTCCAAATAGAGAAAGTGGGCTTTGCAGTAACCCATATGAAAAAGGATAGCCTCAAGCCTGTATTGATAATTAGAAGGTACAGAGAGAGGGTTATGACTCTAAAACTTATTAAGGAGCCCTGTGCTTTGTTGATGTCTTAGTGGCAAGCAACAGAGAGGAAGATGAGCATAGATTAGCACACCTTTAGTTATCCAAGAGCTGTGGAAATCCATGTTTTGTGGGTTAAAGGAGTTTGTTTCCCTAGGAGTTTTCTGATACTGATTGCATCTATTTTAACTTTCAGAAATTAGCAGGTACCTTTCCTGAGTGATGGTGTGGTTGTTTTTTGTTTTAGTAAGAGATTTATACTCCCATTCTATGAATGACAGAACATATGTTTAATGAGTATGGTCTTTTCTAGATCCGTCTTATAACAATATGGAATTTATAATTCTACAAATCCTTTTAGAAATGTCACTAAGTTTATCAGAATATATGTGGACATTCATGGACAAAATCTTTTCTCCTGACATGCCTGCAGGTTAGACAGGTCTCTTCTGTGATCAGGACCTGCAGGCCGGCTGCATGCTCATGGAGTCAGAGGAACAACTGATTTCATATTTTATCTTGCAAAAAGCTAAACTAAAAGGTTAGGAAAAATCACTGCTGAGAAAAGTCTTTGTGCTGTCTTTGTGTAAGCATTAAACAAATAAAAAGTATTCCTGGAAGAAATTCCCTTCGTTATCTTAAAAACAAATGTGTCATCAGGACTAATCCCTGGGAACTGGAGAGGCTCAGTTGATGGGAGGTCAGAGCAGAAATCAGAGCTCACCTAACAAGAGATGAAATGATGTCCTGGCATTGCTCTAATAAGCAATTTGCATTAATCATTTTCTGGTAGACTCGGTAGTGTGTGTCCGTGGAGGGATTTTCTCTCCCAAACATTGATTGCCATCATGCATAGAATTACTTTCAATATATTTCTGATCATTTCCAGTACCAGCACGAAGGTTTGCAAAAGGAGTGTTGTACAGTCAAATTATAATATAAATGTCAATTATATTGAAGTGTTTCAACACCAGCTCTATCTTTATTATAGACACAGTAATAGAAACCAGCAAGCATGGTAATTAGCAAAGTGATCGATTTCAATATTATGCAAATCTGCAAAGGAAAAGAAACTACTCTCAACATGTGGATTCTTTGCTTGAGAAATACACTTTGTTTTTCTTCTTTGTGTAGCCTTGTCCTTTTGGACCCGCTTAATAAATTGTCTAGGAATTCATACTTACTTTGCAATGTGACTGTATGAAAATCAGTGATATATCAATAAATGATACTTATTTGTAAACAGATTAGAAATTTTGATAGAGGATGGACAAGTTCTAATTTGCCGTACTGGAATTTGTATTTGAAATTAATGAGCCTCATATATATTCATATAAATAAAAATCATGTTGTCGTGCAGACAGATGGGAGCACTATGCTGACAGTTGAGCTCTTTCAGACGCAAGCTATATATTCTGGCAAGTGTTCTTAAGGGATACAGCTCCTGGTGATAGTCAAGTTGTCTCCTTCATCCCATGCATATTGCTCTCACTGCAAAACTGGGAAAGACTGGAACACCAGGAGTTCAAGTAGCAGTAGTATAGCTGTGTAGGCATGTGGAGTTGGGCTAAACAACTCAATGTAAGGGCCCAGACATGGCTGGGATGGCCTTCCGAAAGCTGCAGAGCAGCTTCAGTCTGCAAAGTGGGCAGGAGAGCATGTGCGCAATGTTCTTTAGTATGGTGTGTTTGCAGCATCCTGTCTGTATTTTCTTAAATTAATATGGTTTGATTATCTTAAAAGTGGTTTGTCCCATTGGTAGAGAATATTTTTTTTAGCAGATTCACTAAATAAACTACACAATTGAAGAAGCAGTTGAGTTATGTAAGGATATTACCTCTGAGTCCAAAACAGTACTTCTCAGTATATGTTTAAAAATATTTCTAATTCAAACTCTGTAGGAGGTGCTCACAAGGGACAAATAACTTAATATTGACATAGCCTTAAATATATTGAAAAGACATAAATCAGAATAATGAGATTCATAAATCTGTTAATATTAATGGGAAAACCTTTTGGGAAATGTAGTGTAAAATCAAAGAAAAAGATGAACTTGAGATGTAAGCAATGACTCTAGTTAAATGAATAAAAAATTTGATATTTTGTTCCAATGCCTTCTCAAGTCAGAAGAAATCACTGCATCCATTGGAAACTGTGCTTATGTCTTTAATGCTGTCATAAAGAACACATTTTAAAAAACCAAAGATATCTCTAGAAGCCCACTAATAAAAGAAAACCCTAGAACTATTTGTTTTTTGCATCATGGAATGAGGAAGGCACCATGAAGCCTTTATTTCAAAAATTCTCCAGTATCGATAGACTGACTCTGCACTGAATTTCAAGGCTATAAAGCTTTATTAGCAAGAAGAATATGTATATTGTTATTCATTTGTTCACACTGCAATGGTTAAGAGTCTGTCAGCACTTACTGTAAAAACCCCTATAATTTAACAGGAAATTCTAACACAAAAATCCATTCTAGGCTGCATTTGATCCTCAACCATGTTTTCCATAATTAACTGTTTGGATGTTTTATCTTGAAAATAAGTGGCTTGTTGTGCCCTTAGAGGTGCATACCATGTTGTACACACTGCAAAGTATTCCTAATATCAGCAACTGCAAAAACAGCACTCTTTGTTTCTCTCCTACTTGGCTGACCCCTTGCCTATCCACTACTGCAGCAAGGAAGTCCCTAACTTCTGTCCTCCTTTCATTTCCATTTACCACATCATCTTTGACTTCTTTATTTACCTTTTGCGCTGCTGCAAACCTTTACCACACAACACAAGGCAATGTCTCCTGACTAAAACCACTCCTTTTTGGCTTTGAAAATCTTCCTTGGAGATTTGGGGTTCTCCATGGTGTGGGAGAGATCCTATGGGCAAAGCTCCTCTATGCACTGGACTCACTGCAGCTTCCAATTACCTCAAATAATCCAGACTTTTAGAATCGCTGTGATGTGTTGGTTGAAAATCTAGTTCTGGCTGAGGGTGATGCACAAAGCGATGCTGGTCCAGCCCAGCCTGCCCTCTCTTTTGAACAGATACTGGTGTTGAACGTCATCTTAAACCCTACATTAAGCCCATTAATTACGCTTGTATGAAGAGACATCTGCGTGCTTGCATGGGCTTCACAGTTTCTTCCTCAGGTAATTGATGCAATCACCCCCTCTGCAAAAAGCCGAGTTCTGTGTCGTACCATTAGTAGGTAATTTTTGATGTAGCAAGAAATATGTTACCACTAGTGATTTAAATAGGTGCTCATTGTACACATTTATAGGCAGGATGTATCCTGATAGTGCTTGGGAAAGACTTTATTACCGAGGATGAGTACGGATGTTGTATCTAACAAGCGTTCACATTTTAAATGTATTTGTTCAGTGTAGGGAATACCTGTACCTCTAGGATATCAGACAAACCCAACTTGGGTACTCATAACTGATAAACTGCACTTCTCAGGGTGAAAAACAAGATAATGAAGAAGCTCTTATGCTAGAATATTCAATAAATGTCTCAAAAATCTGTTTAAGATTTGTAGAAAATGGTTTTTTTTGAGCAATCATAAAGTAGAAATATTTGTTGAAATTCTCAGATTCTCCGATTCTCCATTTCTTAGTTGGGCTGTCTGAATGTGTTAATTGAAAGATCCTATAATAGTGCTTGTCCCATTTCTTTAAAGTTTCCTCAAAGATGGTTCTTATTCATGTGTGACTGGTACTGTACATCAACAGTATTTTCAAACCTCAGATCAATATCGTGGATGTTTTCTGAGAAATTAATTAGTCTCACTGAGGGGTTACTTTCCTAGTATGGAAAAAAAAATCTTTTGCTCTATTTGATATTGACTACATAGTCAACTGGATAGACACAATGTTTACCCTCCTAAGAGGTCAATTTAAGCACTCCAGGCAATACAGTAAGAATGCACTTTTTTGCTGTTTCATTTGTAAGCATTGACCACCCACAGTCTTTGGTTAAGTTAAATTATATTTCAGGTTATTGCTCCACTACCTGGTTTTACTCAGATTTACCCTTGATTCTAATATGAGTCTTAAATTAGTCCTTTTCTCTTTAGGGACGATCCCTTTCCTAGCAGCAATATATCTAAAAATGTCTATTGATGGAAGCAGACACAATTTAAAAAGAGGAAGCTCTGTGATCAAATAAGACTTTAAAAGTATTGGAATTACAGAATCTTACATTATGAAAGCATTTCATAATGATCATTTCATACAGAACACAAACTTTAATACATTACATACATTTTTCATACCCTTAGTTACAAATTCCTAGTGTTTTGCAGCATAGGATGTAATATTCGTTAGGAGTCAGCTGCAGTTCATGTTTAGGCATGAAGCATTTCTGCAGAAAACTTCTAAAGATTTGTCCTTTAAGACTGCAGAAAAAGTACATTTGTAGGATGTTTATGCCTTATTTAGAGGAGGACAAAATTATCAAACTGAAGACTTGACTACCACATTTGAAGACTTGAAAACCACATTTGATGAATGCATTCTTCTCTGAAAGAATTTTCTCTGTATGTGAAACTGTGTTTTAGTAAATCCTCTCTGAAGGGTTCATTAGATCATTTTGTTGCACATAGCATAAAGTTAGAAACTCAGGAATGATTCTGCAGTCAGCTTCCTGCCCGTCTATTAAAAGTGGGAAGCCCTGTTGGGTTTTCCTTCCTTTGACAGCTTGCCCATAACTCTTTAATCATTTTTCCGTAGCTGTAAAATGTTGTTGGTTTTGTTTATTACTGAGAGCTACAAGTCTGTGTTCTCTTCTTGGTATACCCAACATGAATCATGGTTTATAAACATCCTGTTGGTATTGATGGAATAACTGTCGACTTAATAAGACTTTGATGTTTTCCTGCAGCTCAAATACACTAAGGCACAATGTTGATAGTCTTCAAAAGTGCTAACGTTTAAAAAAAAAAAAAAAAAAGAAAACCTAAAAACAACAAAACCTCCATAAGCATAGGATGTAGATTGAAGCGTTACTTCATGCCGTGTTTTAGGCCCTCTTAAAAAAAAGCCCTGACGTTTTTGAGAATAAAACTTTAATGTATATGAAATAAAATTTTTGTGTAGAGCTGATCTAAGGACTGCAACAACTGGTTTGAACTGATTGTACAATAATTAGTCCGGAATTTCTTCCAAGAGCTGTGAGAAGAGTGAGTTATTCTGAAATCTGTTTTCTTTTAATTCTATATGGTTTTTTTATGGACATGACTGATATCAGTTATAGATGTGATTATAGACATATAACGGTTGTTTAGTAAAGGCTAATTTCTTGTTTATAAGGACCGAGAACATTGTTTCATATTTTAGCATGGCATAGTTTATAATGTAAGTATTTTGAAAGTGGACCGTTCCTAAAACAGTCACAGTTACAAAATCATTTTTACGAGAGTGGTTTTTTTGTAAACCAGACACTCCTTTAAAGATGACCCTGTGGAGTACAATAGATGGGACAAACAGTGAGAGACAAGTTTCAGACTGCTTTTGAATAACATCTAAAGCTTCATGGTGGCCCCTTTGATGTGACCCCAAGGGGACTGACCACCTGTGTTGCTTTGTGCAGTGATGATTTGTTAATCAGGAAAACAAGAAATGCAATATGGCCTCAAGTAAATCTTTCAGTAATCTTAGTTGAGATTTAGATTTTTTACACAAAAATAAAAATTTCATGAAGATTAACTGCTTAATCCTACATTCTTGCACCCAGTCTAAGAGATTTTTTTCATGTGTTTTAGTTATTTCTGTATGCTGCCAATATTAGAATGCAGAAAATGGCTTAGTTTTTTAAAAGGGGCAATCATTACATATGACTACTTATTTCTTTAAACTCACTCAGGTTTTTCACTTCACAAGTTGTTACTGATTATTGAATGTATTTAAGTACTACTGTAGTAAAATCTACCTGTGCCCTCATATTTTCCCCATAAGAAATAAGCACATGAAAAAAACATTACTTATTGTTTTACAGTCACTTAGGAAGGACTAAGTGAATTGAATTGTTTTTATAGGATAATAAATGCTTATTTCTACACTCTTTCTTGTTTCCATGGATTCCAATACTGACCAACAAGGCAATGAGACTTTTCAATTTTTATACTGGTGGTAAATGTGCTGCAGTAGTCTAAAGTGACAGTAAATATCTTTCCCTTCTTTTTAACATTCAGGAAATTATGATGTTTTTCAACTAGGAAGTCAGTGTCAAGAAGATAGACTGAATCTTGAATTTGAGTAACAAATTCCTAGATTTGTAATCATCCTAGTGTTTAAGACATCTGCCACTTGCTTTCTCCTTTTCAGAGTGTCATTGTAAAAGGAGTAATGAGGGGATTATTTCAGGTGAGCCTACAGAAATGTGATAAGCTTGTCTTCTAGACTGAGCTATGCTCTTCTTCTCGAGAGAGCTGCAAACAATCTTTAGTGTAAGGTTTCCTTCAACAATGAAATTTCATCTTAATTTTCTTTTTTGTAGAACAAGTATGTAAAGGAAAGCCTGTAACTGTTTTGATAACAACTTTTTCCTTTAACTGTAATTTTAGGTAGTTCTTAAACTACAGGTATTCTTAGATGAAGAGCTGAAAGACTAAGAAATATTGGTTGTGTTTGGACAGGGACGCAGAGCTGGGCTTAGATGTGTTACACAGTTAGAAAGGAGTTTCAAGTCCACGAAGTAGGATGAATTGGCTAGTTTCAGAGCAGCAATGTGATAATCACAGAATCATAGAATGGCCTGGGTTGAAAAGGACCTCAAAGATCATCTAGTTTCAAACCCCCTGCCATGGGCTGGGTCACCAACCACTAGACCAGGCTGCCCAGATCCACATCCAGCCTTGCACTGAGTGCCTCCAGGGATGGGGCATCCACAACCTCCCTGGGCAACCTGTTCCAGTGCGTCACCACCCTCTGAACGAAAAACTTCCTCCTAATATTTAACCTAAATCTCTCCTGTCTTAGTTTAAGACCATTCCCCCTTGTCCTATCACTATCAACCCATGTAAGCAGTTGTTCCCTCTCCTGTTTATATGCTCCTTTCAAGTACTGGAAGGCCACAATGAGGTCTCCCCTGGAGCCTTCTCTTATCCAAGCTAAATGAGCCCAGTTCCCTCAACCTTTCTTCATAGGAGAGGTGCTCCAGCGCTCTGATCATCTTAATGGCCCTCCTCTGGATCTGTTCCAAGAGCTCTGTGTCATTCTTGTGCTGGGAACCCTAGGCCTGGATACAGTACTCCAGATGGGGCCTTGCAAGAGCTGAATAGAGGGGGGCAATCACCTCCCTTTTACTGCTGGCCACCCCCTTTTTAATGCAACCCAGGATATAGTTGGCCTTCTGGGCTGCAAGCATGCACTGCTGGCTCATGTCCAGCTTCTTGTCCACCAGGGTCCCCAAGTCCTTCTCTGCAGGGCTGATAAGGTGTGGTAGAATACAATGACCATCAGTCTATGACTTAATTCTGCAAATTTAGGACACTGACATCATCAGATTATGTATGGCATCATTTTTTATCTTGCTCTTTTGTGTCTGTGTCTTTTACCTCTTGTTTTCTGACATAATGAGATGGGTGTTTGGATGATAACAGTCCTCTCCTCTGTTATGGAATCCTTGTCCACATGCAGTGCAGTGTCCTGCCTGGGCACTGAGGGAGGCAAAGGAAAAAGACTGTATCAGTAGTAGCGGCATCCAGATTCATATGCACTAAAGAGGGTAGTATAGTTAAACTGTGTGGGCAACCTTCTCATATTGCTTTGTCCTGGAAGTTTTATTTGAAGAGCTTATTTTTATTTTAAAGTATGATTTTGTGGTGCAATTTTATGGTGAAGATCTGCCTGTGGTCACCTATATAAATGAATTTCTGCCTAAATGCTAATGTAAGCTCACAAGTTCCACTTAGACTCACTTCTGTTTAGAGATGTGTCCTCTTTTCAAGTGAAGTGTTGCCTTTTTTTATCTTGTTTACTTCAAACCTACCATTGGGACTAATTTGGTTATTTACTCTCAATAATGGAAATAAGTCAAAGGGGAAGTGTTTTTCACACTGAGCAGGCACCATGTTCTTCTGGTATGAGCATTCTTTTCCTTTGTTTTTGAAACAATCTTTTGATTTCTTAGGCTTTCCTTTCATGACATTTAGAAGGAAAGGAAACTGCTGTTGAATATGAGATGCCTGGGATTTCTGTTTTATATTATACTTCTTAAATATTTGAACTCTGCTTCAGGACGGAACAAATTAGAGTTGAAACTGCAGGGTGGGTAAGTAGTTTCAAGGCTTCTTTATTTGATTTTCAGAAGTCGGTATTTACCCTCCTCCATTTTATATGTGAAGTACCTTTCTGCTGAGTCTAAACAGCCTTTTTATTGGTAACTTCTTATGAGTAGTTACCTGCACAGCAACTGCTAATCTTCATTACTAAGTCTTTCAAAAAAAAAAAAGAAAAAACCAGCCATGAACAAAAATCCATTTCCTCCGCTGTGTACTTTGAAAGACGTGAAAACTTCACGCACTGCTTTATTTTTTTTATTCCTTCTTTTTCACAATGCAGTTTTTGTATCTTGATTTCAGCTTAAATGCCCCCTAAGAAGCAAGCTTAATCATAGATCTGCAGGTTGTATTTTATTCAGTAGAATGCTGGCACTGCGAGCAGGTACCTTTCCGCAGTCCCAGCTCAGCTCCAACTAAAAACTAGTGCCCAGTTCATATGCTTGCAGCAAAGTGATGTATAATCTCCTTGTAATTGTATTGGTCATATTTGCTGTACAATGGAAACAAACTTCAGAGATTCACAGGTTCACTAGAAGGGCAACTGAGATGAAACTCATTTCCTAATATATTTTATCTATGCCAGCAATGTGACGGTTCTTATAAACAATAAGCAATAAAGCTAGTTAAAAGATCATTAAATAAACTCCCATGAAGTTATAATAATGCATTAAAACATCTAACCAATACAGAGCATCTTGCATCATGAAGTCCTTTAATTCGTCTGTTCTTGGGCTATATGCAGACCAGTGACCATAAATCTACAAGCTGTGCTCCAGCACTGTATTTCCTCCTTTGCTCAGAGTTTCTGGGCTACCATGAAGAGAGAGCCAAAATCTTGCAATATGCTATCATGTGTTGCAACTGTTCAAAGCTAGAAAAATTGCTTTGAACAAGGCAGAAAGAAGTTCTGATTTTAAACTTCTATATTAAAGTGGTAATGAACTGCATTTTCGTACACAGCTTTGAAAATCCCCGCTGTGGAATCATGCACTATCAAGGGTCATTTTAATAACATTGATTGTTAAAAGACACAGTTCCCAGTGTAAAACAAGAACTCATTAAAATTCAGGATAAAGCTGATTACAGAGGAATGCGTAAAATTGAATATTAAGAAGATTAAGAAGAGCTGGGTATCAGTGCTATATTCCAAAGGGAAATCCATAATGTGCTTACTGTCCCAATCAGCGGTACCCAAAGGCAATGAGTACCTCTGTGAGTGTACCCTACTGGAGAGGGAACTCTGAGAGTTTGGCCAAGGGTAACTATAAATATTAAAACCTTTATTATCAATGTTTGATAGAAACATAAAAAATTTATAGTTGTATACAAATTCTTTCTTTTACAGAGGAGACACATGAGATTTTATAATACCCCTGTTAAGTCACTCTTTTTTTTCTTTCAGACAAAATCTAATTATTTCTGCCCAAATTCCTTTTTTTCTTCAACAGAGGTAGTATCATCTGAAAGAAGCAAAATAGAATGAATAGCTGAAGCCCTATATAGAGCTAATAGTAGATCCTGTATCAAGGTTGTTCAGATAGGCTGCTGCGCTGTGTTTTGTTTCTTTTTCTTTCTTCCTTTTTTTCTATTTCCAGCCCCCTAGCCCCTCTGCCTCCTCTTGTTATTCAGTATGTGTTTGTCACAGACTGTCTCTTGTTTAGAAACAAATGCATTCAGACATCTTTGGTACTTACAAAAGCATAGTCTCAAATTACAGCAATCATTAACATAACAGTAACACACGAGTTGTTCCAGCATATTGAAAAACCTGTGAAGCTTTCAATGCACTCAGTAACTGTGTGAGATAGCAATGAAAGGCAAATATCTACCTAAATGTGAATTTCCACCTCCCCTTAGCATCGAAATGAAATTACATTTCACATTGTTGAGAAGATTCATTAAGGGGACATAGAATCTTAAGACTGAGAACCTCCTTGTTTTGTAGTGGGAAGCTATGTGAGATGCTGCAACCTTTTACATATTTAAAATATAGTTATTAACTGAAACGTAGAATTAACCAGTCCTGCACTATTTATGGTAATGGTGTAATAAATACAGGCCTCCTGAAAAATGCAGAGTGTCAAGAAACTATCTTAGAAGAAGCTGTAGTAAGGCAAGGCAGATCTTTATTAATTGCACTAGTAGCATTAGAGAAATTCATTTTGTAGTTCTATTGCATAGTACACAAGAAATTGGGACGTATCAGATCTCCACATTTTACTACAGTTTTCTGTCTTCTCAGTTGATATCTTTGAAGAGACCAAACAGTGCTTAACAAGACCCTTTCTCCCCTCCTAGCATCACCTCCAGTAAGGTCCCTACTCAGCTGAATCTCTCTGTGGTACTCAGCAGTATATAATCAATCATCTTTTCAGTTGGTCGTGTTCCCTATGCAAGTCTATTAATGTTGTTGCAGAAGCATTTGAGACACAGAAGTAGAAACCAGCCATTTAAAATATGCTCTTAGGTGTCCTGCCCTCCCATATAATTTGTACTACCATGCTGCCATAGCCCAATGATAGTTAACAGGCCTGTAGAAAATAATGTGAATTGTTTAGCTTGTCAAACAAACTAAGCTTCATGGCCAGCATGATGTATATACAACTGTGTAAAACTGGATTTTTGTGTATTTTGAGCAAAAATGCACTACCTCACCATAGATATGGAATTGGACATAGCAGTTTGTTCATGGTGGCACTACTATTGCACTTATGTTCAGTTACACTGCTGTAAGTTTATTTAGAATAATAAATGCCCTTGTAGTATTAAAATTGACACTATATGAATATCTCAAATTTTTGCATAAGTCACTCCATTTTTTGAATAGACAAAGACTTTAATACACTTTGCAACCTAAGACAAAGTACTGTGTCACAAAGAATTTCAGTAAATGCCCATGGACTCTCTCAGCTGCAAGTGAATGTTTTTGAATAACACCAGTAATCTAAAGGTAATTAAAGTAGTTTATGCAAGTTGCAATAAACAGCTATTGTTGTCTCCACAGAACATTACTTTAGGCTCTGTGAAAAGATGATGTCTTTTTAGCCTTCTAGCTGGTTTGAAAAAAAATAAAAATCAGACCGCTAGTCTGGAGGGAACAAGGACAAGATAATAACTAGAGATGCAATTAATGCCTGTGCTTTGGAATAGTACAAATTGTTACAACAATCACAGAGAAAGCTGTACAGAGGTTACAGGATGGCAAGTTAATGCAGTGCTTAAAAGAATTAGAGTGTTAGAAAGACCTAAATTACAAGAGCAAAGAAATGAAAATAGAACTTAATAAGAAACAAATGCTGCATGCTGTGTATCAACAGTGGAATGCTTGCAGAAAATATAGAAAGTCTTTGTTTACTCAACCCTGAATCATGGGCAAAGGTTTACATAAACTGTGTCTCTTTCCTGATCACAAATATGGGGAGTCCTATGGGACTGTGTAGTCAATAGGGCTTCTCAGTCACATGAAATGAGGTACGTGTTGGATGCAGTCATTTGGGGTAAAAACTTGGTCCTGTAATTGTCAGAAAAAGCACCCGTTTTATTACTGGGGCTAGAGTCCCACTAACGCACCAGGCACCTCTGCTGCCAATACTGGTTTCAGTAGCAGCAACATAGAGTCCTGAAGACAGGATCAGTCCCAGGACCTCAGCCCTTACTCCTGTAGATCAACACATTGCTGTGTGTCTCCCCAGTTTCTGGTGCTCTATTTCACTTACTGAAAGGAAGGAGCTTTTGTCTTGTGTGCAAAGAATGATACAGAGTGGCAGTAAAAGTTCTCTTCAATGAATGTACAGAGCTTTCAGTAATGCCCTTTCAGCTTCTCTGAGGTTGAAGTCATCTAGCCTCTTTTACCAGGACTCCATCTATAGTCTTCATCTCTTCCAGAAACCCAGAGTCTTTGGGAAGATAGGTGTCAGGACCACAAAAGTGGGAGTATATAGACAGGGATGTTAGAGTGGGAAAGGAAAAAGCACCTATGAAGTACCAAGGCAGGTGATGTAAACCCTTACTGCAGTCTGTGGTAGTTGAAAGTAACTCAGACAAAATAAATGTCTGACTCAGAACCAAGATGCAGCTGACCCAGTCTGAATGGGAACTTGATTGCAGTTGACCTACTGCATCATTAAATTAACCTTCTCAAAGGGAAGGGATGAGGGTTACATACTTTCTTTCTGCCTTAAAAGAAAAAAAAAAAAGCCTAATAATTCAAAGAGATGTCTAATGTTGGTAAAAGTGCATGGTAAGTACTTGATGGATTGAATCCACTCCCCTTCTTGTGTGCTGACATCCTACACGCTGCACGGGGACATTCTACAGAAATGCTGCACAGGATGGGATGTTTCTTTATGGCATTTCCGTGTGCTTTAAATCTCTGAAGAGTTTTCTGTGTGTGTTTTATATGGAGTCATTAAGTACAAAAACAAACTTATTCACAAACCAACTTTGATCTAAGTTTCCTGCGATTTATCTTTGCTGTCTATAGCATGCACTGAAACCCTACCTGATTGTTATTAGCTCCCCAAATATTTGTCATTTCAGATAATCAATGCTTATCACAGTTAATACAGATGTTACAATTTCCTCAAAGAAAGGCACTGTCAGCATAGTAACATTTTAATTATTGCAGCATATGTTTTCAAATGGACCTTTTGTTTACAGTATCAATTAAACAGAGTAGCTGTATATATCTAATTAATAGATGTGTTAAAAATATTGTATATGTAAATTACAGCTTTTCACACTAAATATATATGAAGCAATAAGGCAATGTCTTGGAGGTATTAATGTTCACTTAATTAATTTAAATCATGTTGCTTGTGCTGTTTTCTGTTCCCATTCCCTTGCGCTTGCACTCTCTGCAGGATGTTTTTCATTCAACTGCTGTGTAAAACAAATTTGCTTGTGGGGGTTTGGTGATATAAACTATCTGGCTGGCACCAGCACATTAGTTATTCTACGTATAACTGAAAACATAGATGTATATTTGGAAAAGTAGAGATAGCAGCATCTACTGGTTAGAAAGACTCATAAGACATGTTTTTCATTGTAGAGTATGGTGTGAGTTCATGGGGAAGTTCAGTAGAGAACTTGCGAAGTCCCTCTGTCCCTCATCTTCCTGGCTTTATGCAGCCTTTTACTCCTTGCATCTTTTTGAAGTTATCCAAAGAGAAGTGAAATATTTTAATTTTATTTATATAAATTTTAAAGAAATATCAGAAAACAGCAGTTTGCTCGTGCCTTAAAGAGGGAATTTTTGTTTCTCTCTTTTTTGTGTATATACCACAATCCCTAGTGGCAATACACCATCACCTTAACCAGAAAGGAACAATCCTTCCTCAGGAAGACCAATTAGTGTGGTGGTTTTCTGTACCGTAACTTCCTCAAATCTCTGCAATTCAAAATCTGCTTCTCCTGCAATCTAAAAGTTGCAGCTGTGAGGTACATCTTGTCATGGATTTTTTTCTATGAGTATTTGACAGAAGCCATATCTGGATCTTAAAGGATCTTTGGAAGAACGTTAAATTACTTCCTAAGCGTATAACAAGCATACCTTGCTTGCTCAGGGATGAGTTTCTTCCATGATTTTTTAAAATACCTTTTTTTTATCTGGTATTTGATAGCCTATGGGTTTAAAAAACAAAAATGCAGAAGTCAAGCGTTAGTGAATAGTATTTCCCATGTACAAAGACTATTGACCATAAAAATGATTTAAAGCTGGGAGAAAGACAGTTCAAACACAAAATGCTCTTCCCATAAGACTTCACAGGGATCTGGATGTTTGCCTCTCTATACATTTTAGCGTTTTTTATATTGACAAGAATACAAGAATTGATGCATTTATCCATTTTAGTAGTCTGACCTTTGATGGCAACCTCATTTTGAGCTGTAGTACAAGTCTTATGCACACGTCTTATTCACTGTAGCTACTGTGGAACACGGAAGGGTGATGCCAGACATTTCTAAGTTAACCTACTAAATGCCTCAATAAAACATGTTAATGTATATATGCTCATATTCTTGTCACTTCTAACTCAATTCCTACAATGTTCAAAGTTTTTCTTGCAATTTCCTGTTTTCTGGAGCTAATGGATTAGTTAGAAGCATAGAATAGCCTGAGTGGAATGGACCTACAGGATCACTGAGCCCGGCTCCTTGCACCGCACAGAACCACCCAAATTCTGTCTGAGAGCACCGTGCAGACGCTCCTTGAACTCCTGGGCAGTTTGTTCCGTGCTCTCCGCCCTCTGCGGCCGGACCTTTCCCTAACCCGCAGCTGCTCCTCCTGGCACAGCTCCACGCCG
>JANHGO010000020.1:21482560-21503740 GCA_024606505.1 Aquila spilogaster | reverse complement strand
TTTTTTTTTTTTTTTTTTTTTTTTTTTTTTTTTTTTTTTTTTTTTTTTTTTTTTTTTTTTTTTTTTTTTTTTTCCAACAGGTTTGTTTTGTCCAGGACCTGGTGAGAAACACTTTCCTCATTTTATATATTTTCACTCTCCAAATTCAAAGTGATGGCTCTAGCTCACTTAGATGGTGTCACAAGACCATTGACCACTATCACAAGACTATTTAAAGATGCAAACTAAAAAGTATGCTAAGCTTAAATTGACTTAATTCAGGATTGAATGTCAGCTCTTGTTCCTAGAAAACAATTGCACATATGTAGATAGTTTTTGATGCAGTGAATAAAATCTGATTGCTTTTGTACAACAACTTTGCTGAAGAATTCTGACAAATGTGATACTCGTGCTGTGTGAATGACTGCTTCCGTTCATGTAAAATCCGTACCAATTCAGGGTAACACCCAGTGCAATGGCTTTGTATTTACTTCCCAGATGCCTAAGTGGGAATAAAGCACTAGCTGTTGACCTGGAAATGTAAATACAAAAGAAAATTGGAAAAAAAGGACAATGTTAGTAATGTAAATTCCATTTTAAGATTAAGGAAATAGTCACAGGAAATAGTTGTGTTTGAGCATACTCTTCCTCTTTTGATTTCTGTTTCAATCCATACCTTAATACCATCTCTTTTACACCACTGAAATATAGTGAAAGAGTTTTAACGCAGATAGTTACATTCACGGTAACAACCCTTATTCTAACGTGCTGAGGTGTATTCGTGAGCTGTATCCTCAGTGAGCTGGTCTGTTGCATTGATTTCCAAGGACAATAACTTTAAGATATTCAGTGCCACTGAACTTGCATGCACTAGAAGGGCAGTAGATTAAAAGATGATCCACTGTTTTCCTTCAGCATAGATTGGTTCTCTTCAAGTAAAGTTTCAGGTCATTTCTGGGGCATGATCGCAGGTAAATGAGCACTGATTTTATTGGCCTGTCTGGTAGATAAGGTTTCAGTTTTAATGAATGCAAGATCAAATATTTGACAAAAAGTAAAAAGCAAAGACCGGAGGTATGTATCCTAAAGTGAAAGAGAGAGGAGAATAATGAGTTTGAAAGGAATAAAACACAGATTGTTTAGTGGAAAAGAATGCTACAAAGGTCTCCATGTGAATCTTTGGTTCCAAGAGTTTCTGCCAATTCTTTTTATTACTATTTCAAGTAACCAGATACATATGGCATGTTTGTAAGTAAAGCAGTCAATGAAGTTAGTTACACCTCTGCATTTATTACCTTACCCCTGAGTATTATTAACTTTTACATTCCCCATAAAATATAATTTATCACTTAAATAATTTGCTTTGTGTCAGGGTTCAGTGTGCTCCAGTGCTTTCCTGCTCATTAAATGAGATATTTTTACTTAATGAGCCCAGGATGTCCTTTGCATTTAACATTAGAATTGATTTCAAACACTCCATTTTTCTAACATATTTGTGTGTAATTTCAGAATGTGGACTTCATCCCACTATTTTACACTGAAGAAAAAAGAGCTACAAAGAATAATGATCCATGAATTCTACAGAGGGGCACAGTAAGTATGGGTGAATAATTTAAAAAAACCCCTATTATCTGCACTTTGCATTCTTTCATCTAGTTTGAAAGTTTGACTTACTATTTGAGCCTGATGCATTTATTACATACATAATACTCCATTAGGAAAGTGTTTTTTGAAGGGACAGCAAGACAGTGATTTCCATGAAATTAACAGAATATAAAAATAATCCTGCCCTTGGATGTATGTGTGTGATATGCTGATTCATGTAACAGACAGGTAGTATTCCAAAGGTACGGAGTTCACATATAAAATATATATCCATAGGATAAATGAATATTGTAGAACTTTAGCAATGTGCACCTAATGGGGATCTGGTTATTCTCTTTGCAATTGTGAATAACCACTTTGCAATTAATTAATAAAATCTGAGTAGAGAAACCCTCTGTTGTGCAGTAAATAATTTGTTCATAATGGTCACTGGAACAGAAAAGCAGCCCCAACCTCTGAGCTACCAGGGCAATTCCAGGATAATCACTGTACTACTACACTTTAAGTGGAATTTCGCCACCAGCTAGATCTCAAGGAGTCAGTGAGTAGTATATTATGGATTCATGACTGGGTGTTCGTTTGAGTCCATTATAACAAATGTGACCATCTGTGCATCAGCTGTACACCACTAATACGCAGGGCGCTAGTCTGATCAGTGAGGTGCTCGTGATCCATGGCATTGCACATGGTATGAAACACTCAATAAAGGATAGTAAAGCTGAAATTTAATCCCATAAGAAACACTAATATTGCAATATAGATATTTTTTATTCTGAGTGAAAAGTGAAAAATTAGTAACTTAAGAAATAAGCAAAAAGAAAACATTGGTGTATTTAACTGAACTTAAAAGTTTCATTTTCAGACTGTTTTTAGCCACCATTAAACCTCATATGTGTATTTTGCCATGGTTGCACTGTCTCACCTGATTAACAGCTTGGGCCTTTCTTTCTGTTTGTTCTTCTGGACCAGGTTCCTTGGCTGGACTGACTTTTCCTATGAGGCATGTGCAGTCATCTAACTGGTGTGAGTCAGCTGAATGTGGTGAAAGCATATATTGTGGGATGTGCTATGCTTACCATGGAATACAGTGAGCAAAGGAGAGCAAATATGAGGGGAGCACAGGTCCCTGAACTGCAGGTAGGCAGTCTGTGCCTTGGTGTGGCAGTTCAGTAGCCTTCCTCAACACGTTGTCATGTTTACCAAGGGAAGTTTTAAAATTCTTATTAGACAGTACCATATTATTTGAAAAACGTTTTAAAAAGCATGAAATAATACTACATGAGACTGTGCCATGCCTTATAGGTCAAGGAGAAAAGGAACATTTCCCTAGTTATGGTAATAGCCTTAACATAGTAGCGTGATTATCCACACAAATGTACTAAATGTGAAATCTTTATCTTTGTCATGTAGGGAGAGAAAAACAAATGTAAAATGTAGGACTCTTGATTATAATTTAGTGAAGGGCGAACACACCCAGGTTACTTATTAACGCTATCTCATAATTGAACAGGCTATTAAGTAACATATAACTCTCATATGGATTGGGGAAACAATGTCTTCAAATGGGTTAAGTGTAAGGGAACCTGCACTCTTCTCTTGATGCTACCATCAGGGATTGTATCACATACTCCCAGGAAATCGGTTTATTTTGCTTTTCCTTACTGTCCTTCATCTGTTTTGTCCATTTAAGCTGCAGATAGTTAAGGTTGGTACACTTAAGCAACCTGAATTAAGAATGCACAATTTTTTTCATATTTTCAAATTTTTCACTGTAAAATGAAAAGGAAGAGGGTTTTTTCCCGCAAAAACTAATAGTACAGTTTGGTCCAGAGAAATACTGAAATAGTACTTTAGGTACTTACTGAAGTCAGTAATATTGTAGCGTATTTAGATGGACTGATGAGACCTCAAAAGAATAAGACACTTTTATTTCTTCTGATTCTATACTAAAAATAGATGTGCCCTTCATTTCATTACACTTTGAAGCAAGGATGTGAGGTATTTAAAACTTGGTTTGAATTACTTTACTAGATGATAATTATCATTGACTGTTATGTTTCAAACTCTAATGCCAAAGAATTTATTTTTTAAATTAAAAATAAGAGATTTCAGTAAGATATCTAACTGAAACAAAAATCCATTAAAAAATGAATTATCTCCTGCGCTCTGGGTGGATAGCAATTTGGTTGCTCTGGGTGGATAATAATTTGATTGCTAGAGAATAAAAATCCTGTGGATGTCTCAGTGTACACAGAAGGGAAAATGTGATGACTACACCTACTTGAGAAATTACTACGATGAGTCAGCAAGACTTTTGGGAGAGGGCTTTTCTGTGTTGCTGAGTTAGAGTCAAGACTGGACCTGTGGTTGCAGTAAAACAGGAGCTTTTCTCCCCTTTAGCTTGTATGAGTCTTACAGACAAATACAAGTTTTAAGAAAATATATAATAGGGATATTATAGAGGGGTAACCCTATCTATTCGTATGACTGACAGTTTCCATTTTATTACTATGTGTACAGCTGATCATGGTACATGTATTAGGATATAATTCTCCCACTGGGCAACTGCCAAGGCCGGTTTTTGGTTGCTGTTATTGTTGTTTTAGTTGATGGTGTGAGCCTAAGACTCTTTGTTGTGGGAAGTCTCTGGCAGACTAGGCAAAACCCGCAGCAAACCACTCACGCAAGAGGTATTGCAGAGCTGTGGTCATTGTCACTAATGAAAAGGGACTAACAAGTGCCCTGCAGCCTAACTGGAGGATCTTCATATGGGGCATCTCAGGAAAGTGAGGAACACAGCAACCTAAGCCAATACCCTGATTTTTCTCTGCTATTCAAGGTTCCTTGTCTGAGACCAGAAATGGTTGAAGAGGCAATAAATGTCAGATGGATACACATGTTGTTTAAGGCGTAGTCCATTGCTCCACTGGGCTTGTATCAAAGGCTCCAGTATATGTATCTGTAGGCAACAAATTTCATTTAGATTTATATTTGGTTTGTAAATCAACCATTCGTAGTTGAGAAATAATCTATGTGGTTTCAGGAGAGGGTGAGATAAAGGTGCTTATCAGATTCCTTTTGGGGATGGCAGTAAGTAGTTTATAGCCAATTTCAGTTAACATAAACCTTCCATAAATAAGATACATAACTTTTTACACATGTAGACTAAGGCCAAAGGCTCCCTTCACTCTTTGAGAGCACTGACATTAAATTTTTTTATTAGCACCCATCATGAATAATGTACTTGACTTCAGTTTTGACTGTACTATTGAGAGAAACTACCATGTATTTCTTGAAGATGTCCATAAATAGCCAACTCTAATGCTAAAGAAAAGTTTATTTTTCTTTTAAATTAATTACTTTGCTGAGTTTAAGTTGTTTACCTCCTGATGTGTGCAGCCTTTCTTGCAGCACTGGTATCCCTGTTGCTGCCATTGTATTTTTTTGTGTGGTCATGGCTGCCTTTCAAGTTATCATTTCTTTACGTCCCGGGGCTATGTGGTATACTTTTACAGAAGGGTCCTGGATCTAATACTGCCACTGTCGTCCACTTTGCCCATACTGTGTATACTTGCAGATGCTCACAAACTCTTGCAGAGAAATGTGAATTGCTGTTCTAAAGTCTTCTAAGCACTAGGGATTGTCTTTGTTCACGCTATCTGCTGCTGCGCATGAGTTCATCTGGAGGTATTTGTGCACTCTTCTGCTTTTATAGCTCAGATTCTTCAGGCTTTTCTATTTGAGTCTTGCAGTGCTTTGACTTCTCTGTTATGTTTGGGATGCTCCCATATTGGTTTCAATTTGGCTGGAGTAGCTTCCCTTGCTTGCAAAATTCCAGGCTTCATTTTAGATCTTCCATACTCTCTTTTTGAGTGTTCTATACCAAATCCCAAACACCATCTGGCTTTCTACCAGGAAGTTAACCCTTCCCTCCATATTGTGAGATCAGTTGTAGTTCAGCCTGAGATCAATTAGACACCTTTGTGTTTTCTCTCTCTTTCTGTACTGCTTGCTTGAAACTGACTTGTTTCTTTTTGCATTGGGAGCATATTGCATGTATGCTGATTCAAATCTCTTTCTAACCACTGCAAGTCTTAAATGAACTTTGAAGCAGATATTTGCTGAAAGTTGCAAGTGATGGAGGGCAGAATTTTTTTAGGGAAGCTAAACTGCAGTGAGAAATGCTAAGCAGCCTAGAACCTTGACCTGATTTTCTGAATTTTCTGAACTGTAATCTGAAAATTGCAATTTAATTAAAGAAAAAAAGAGTCTGTAAATGAAGCTGGTTCTGATGTTCATGAATCTTAAAACTTTGCCAGTCTGCAACAATTTCCTTCTTTTACACGTTAAGAGCACAATGCCTCCATGAGGAAAATGGGCTTGATTGTCATTAGGCATTGTACTGTATTAATGGCACTGGTTCACTCATATTTTATTCATTAAATAATATTTGTCAATGTGTTTTTCTATTTTAAACTCTTACTGTAAAAGAGAGCATTATCACCTCAGAGCATTTGGTTCCTAGAGTGAATGCCAATACTATCCAGTCACGCCATATTCTCCTAATTATGCTGAGGGTTTCTTTCCTAACAGCATTTATTTTAGGGTGTCAACAATACTTCAGTTAAATGTAGTGTAAAGTGCACTTATTTAGCAAACTTGTCCTTCAGAAAAGGGTTTTTTTGTCTTTAAAACACTGCTAGATTGTTTCTTTCTGTCAGTGCATGATACAGTAGAAATCTTAAATCAATAACACTTTTTATTCCTATGCAATTGATGCATAACATCCTTCTTCACACAGAGGTTTAATGTGTTGTAAATTAATTATCTGGAATGAGTACAGGGTCAATGGACCTTGGTATGACTGGGATGTAATGTTAAAGTTTTCCATTTTCTCCCAGCCCTGCTCAGCTCTCTTGCCGACTCTTTTATATGTGTCAGTTATGCCATCTTCTGCAGTTTGTTCCCTTAAGTGTTGTTAATGCCCCTCTAGGGCTTGATTGATAGGAAAAATTTACCATAAATTTGTCCAACAATTGTCTTTCTTCTGAAGATGGACTATCTTTATTAACTTTACTTGTATAATGCTTCTTAGTAAACTATTCTTACTCTTACAGAAGCTTAAAATATTAGCCTTATTTTAAATCATAATGAAATTGTAAATATTCTGCATAAGCAGAATGCAGACCTAATTTTTGGCTTTTAGGTGCCTCAAAATTAATCAACTATGCTTGAAGTTTCTGGCAGGAGAAGTTTTGCTTTACTGCTTCTACACAGCAAACCACACAGATGAATAAAACTGCTATTAGCTGTGAAAAAAATGCTGAGGGAAAGATTCTCAGCCATGAACAGTGCAATTAAAACAGGCATTCACTGGGTTTAAAGTAGCCACTTCCCTTTAAAAATCGGAGAGGCCACCTCTATTACTTTTTTTGAAGCCAGCTTGGCTATTAGTTGCTAGGGTAACAAGATCCAAGATAGTAAATAAGGCCTGTCCAGGCAGCACAGTGTTATGGGGGTCCAAGATAAGAAGGAAATGCTGGCAGGAACATTCAATTATAGATTGTTTTTATTTATTTATTTATTTAATTTATTTATTTATCTATCTTTTTACTGCAAGAAGGGTGGTCAAAATATGTATACATTCATAATTAAAAAGGTGCTGATACTGCAGCATTTTAATTGTCTTCTCTGAGTAACAGATGACACTAAACTAGCCAGCAAACACTTCAAATCTCACTGAAAAAAAAGAGATGCTACTTAAAACTCATGGCATGTTGGTGGGATCAATTTAATGTACTGTGCTGTGTCAATGTCACTTTCATAAACTTTTGCTGAAGTGCTTTTCCTACTGTATGTTGAATGATGTTGTCAGGACTGTGAGTCGGGGGTATGGTGGATTCAAGTCTACTTTACTTCCCTTGATGAAAAGGTCACTGCCACTTGTAAATCTGTTTTACTCCCTGCACAGTTGTTAGTGTCAAAGTCTGTCAGCTCTGTAGGATGTTAAAATTATACAACTGTGGTAAGAACAAGGATCACAAATTCCCAAGTGGTACGTCCCAAGAAAAAGTTTCTGATCTTTGTGTAAAAGTTATGTAGAAAGTTTTTCATTCAGGATTTTCAGCTCACTTTGGCTTGATTGCAGAAATAAACAGTATTTCTGTTTCATGCCTCCCATCTGGTGGGCCTTCCCCAATGATAGCTCATCACAGGGCCACTTGCAGCTGTGGGCTACAGACATGGTAAGTGAAACAATCCCCTCTGCTTTATATTTTTAAGGCTGTAAGGGCTCCAATTAGAGCACAATTAAAACTTGGCCTGCGTTGCGTTATGTGATTATGTTTTGACAAATTGTCAAAATAGATCAGCTTCACAAGGCCTCACAATTATTCATAAATTATTTGGAAAATACAAGTAATAAACAAGAAATAAAACAACTGACCAGCTGTGGGGGAAAACAACTAATCCCCAACCCAACCTTCCAACAAATGCAAGTAATGCAAATATTAAAAACATCAAAAAACTGAGCTCTTTTTTCCCTTACTCATAGCATCATCTGAACTGTTTTGTGCGTATGCAAAGACAATATTTTATTCAGCAGTTTTCCAATATAAGTAGTCATACTTTACTAGTGAATTGCAGCAAATGCAACAAGAGCAAAACCAGCTGGAGTGCCAACTGCAGACATGTCCTGCTGAGTTTGATTGATTATGACATAAAGAGTTTTTGAAGTTTTATGCTCTGGCTGTACAGGAGATGGACACAAAGTTCTTTGCATGTGAAGTATGGCCAAAGCTTTTAGGTGGTCAATTGCCTGCTTAATCCAAAGGCCTCTGCTAAGACAGAGTCAAGTTTTTCATACTGTGAGGTATTTCCATATGACCTTGCAACTAAATTGATTTTTGATCTGAGTGGAGTAGTTTGCTGCTGAGGAGACAGAACGGGACCCGAAGGGGGCAAACACTGAATCTTTTTGGCTTGACTTTCAGTCAAGGTAACTCACAGGGGTCCTGAAGGTGATGCAAGTAAACATCTGCCAAGTGAATCTTCATGTCAAGGCAGCCATTGTGGGTGAGCTGGGGTAGGCAGCCATGGGTGCGCGTATATCAGTGTGCCAAGTAACCATCAGCATGAGAGGGAAGAGCATATGCCAAGATCCTGGTTTCATTTTGCCTTATTTTTGACTGGAAAATGCACTTCATGTGCTCCCGGATCTGACCTAGAAGCTGTCTCAGGCATTCATTTCAATGACATGAAAGCAGAATCTTTAATATGAAGTTTTTCTTACTGTCTGTGAATGATTTGAATGACAGATGAGCAAAGAAAAAAAAGGAAAAACTGAAGTTTTAATTACTCTGAGGAAAAATTCACTGCCAGCTCTATTAATCACTACCTTGCTTTTATAGATATCTTTTAAAATGTCATCCAATTTGCCTTTAAGATCACAAACACTTCTGCTTAATTCTCCTTCCCTGACTCCTGAGAGAATTATAGATATCTTTCAAAATGCCATCCAACTTGCCTTTAAGATCACAAACACTTCTGCTTAATTCTCCTTCCCTGTCTCCTGAGATAATTACAATATAAAAATTCACCTTTTCCCTTTCTTATCAGATTCATTTCTACTGTTTGAAATTGCTAAAATCCAAATTGTAGCTATTTGTACTTACATAATTAGAAAGCTGAATAGATGCCTGTCATATCAGTGCTTGTGTTTGCTGAAGACTCACAATGTTAGACAGAGGGCATGTCTGAGGAATGTAAACAAACATCCACCTTATCAGGACTTTTACCACTGAGAAATAGAAAATAACATTTTTTCCCTACCCTCTGCCCTCCATTATCCCTCCAATTCTCTAGGCTTTGCTCAATATGTGTTTTCTAATTTTCAACTTTTTTAGGCACAGGTAAATGAAGAACAATGAAGAACTGTTGGAATGATTCACCTAATAAGCGGGAAGAGCGGTTCCATACTCTCAGGTCTGTGTATGCCCATATGATGGGTATCAAATATATAGGTATTTTTTCACTCTGAAATAATATTAAGGAATGTGTATATGCTGATGTGTCTTTATACATACTGGGGATGTTTTAATCCTTTATAAAACCAGATTTTCATAAAACAAATGTTATATGTATTTCAACACAAAATTAGATACCTATTTTTGTTAATAGACAAATCCCAAATAATCAGATTTAATTTGGACCAATCTTCTACATATATTTCTAGGCAAAAAGGAAATAGAGCCTAGGCCAAAAACTCTGCCAGTATTTAGAGAGCTTTGCAAAAGTTACTTATTGGTCAAGCCTACTGACTGAATGTTTGAGGTGATTTACAGACAACAAAATGTTTAGGGCATTTTGTGGGACTTGTAGCCTTCCCAGAGAAAAGGGTTGCCTAGGTGTACAAATATCCAGTAAAAATGACTTTACCTTTCCCTTAACAAATTAATTCAAAATACTGAATTTTAAAATTATTATAAAGCAGTGGAGTCCTTGTGATAAATGAGAGACTACTTAAGTACTCCTTGTTCTTTGAGTTTTATTTAGCCATTACAATCTTCATAAAGATAATCTGAAATTGCCTTGTCAGACACCTGCACAGCAGTATCTCCCAGGTATTGCCTATGTATGTTGCTTACACTTAGCCCTTGCCTTTCTTCAAATTTTCAGTCGTATCTTTACTGCTTCCTTTCATGACAGACATAATTACACCCCTTTGGGCTTCCTAAATGTCTGTCTTCTACATGTCACCCTACAGAGCTCTGGCTATTTTCTCAGAGTCTGAGATTATTATTATGCATCCCCTCTCTTTTGTTGTATTTTTAATAAAGCTTTCAGCTTTTTTTTTTTTTAAAATGCACTGAAACACCTTTTCACGTTCATCACAGTTTTCCAGCTGTGCCATCCAAGTTGTGCCTCTTCTCTTTTCTTCTTATTCCAAGAAGGCCCTGGCTTTTTTAAATTTCTGTCCTTAAGTCTTGTCTGGAAACTTTCTTTTCCCTCTTGGCTTACAAGGTCAATATTTTGGAATACTCCGTCAGATAGACTGCCAAATGCTAGCACTTTATTTTGTAGATATAATGACATTCTGGCAGGCCCCAGAGCAGTGCTACTAGGTAGTGCTATAGTCCCGGCTGTGTGCAGATGAAGGATGTCTCTTGTTTTGGACTCTTTTAAGTGATTCCCCTGTTATCCTGCGGGCTTACCTTTTTGCTTGCTTACTATGGTCTAGTCTCCAGAATGACTGTTGTCTTGGCAGAGTTGAACCATTCCTCATTTCCCCTCTGCTAATATTTACTTTTGTTTTGAGAATAAAGGCATTTGATATACATGAGGTGAACCAGACCAGGTATGAAGTTCCTTGGTGTGTCTAGCCCCACCCTGTGAACCTACTTACCAGCCCTAGCATGTGAATTCATGTAAAGATTCCTTGTGTGAATTCTTACTCTGGCAGCCCGAAAAAACCCTTTTTTGCATGTCTAAGACTAGAGGACTTGATGGAGACGTGCAAATTTGTAGTAAAGGTTTGAAATGTATGATATGAAGCATCAATATGTTGATGTTAGGCTAGTTGGCTGCTTTTTTTTTTTTTTTTTTTTTTTTTTTTTTTTTTTTTTTTTTTTTTTTTTTTTTGAGAAACAGATGTGTGAGATCTTCATCATGTTACCAGTGGTTATGGAGAGCTAACGGACTGGACAAAGTTTTTTTTGAAAAAACTTCAGTTCAAAAATGTGGCTCAAGCAGAGGCTGAAACTGAAGACCCTGCTCAGCTGAGATGGGAAGTTGGATTTGGTAAGGAGTGAATAAATACCCATGCCAAATCCTCAGCTGCTCTAAATCATAATGGAGGATCTTTCTTCATAAATGATCATTCCCAAACAGAGGCTGTCAGTGGCAATACTAATTCAGGCTGGGAGCGAGAAGAGAGACGTTAATCAAACTATACTAAAAAGGAGAAAGTTTATAAATGTTCTCAATTTGTGATAAACTTTCTGCACTGAAAAATGAAGTTTATACTGATACTTAAATTTGCAGAAGCATAAAGACTTTAAAAAAAAAAAAAGTCACAAAAACCTGAAACGCTTTAACCAGACGAATTGCTTTTCTGCAGACATTTTGAAGCAAAAACAATTAAGAAGAGCTAGTGTATGCGTAAGTGCTAAATATTTGAAACATTCCAAGCCACTGCCACATGATAGCGATCCTGTCCCTGGGGTCAGGATGTTCTCTGGTAATTTCAGTGTGAGGAATCTCTGTGCTAGTGAACCTGCTGAGGAAAAACTGGTGTCCCTTCATTCCTAAACCAGGATATACTGTGCTTGTATACGTGTTCATTCAAAAAATCTGTGCAACAAACCCAGCTAAACAGTCTTTACTACTAAGATACAGAGCAGAATACTTTTCTAATCTGCTTCTTTAGGAATCATATTTCTAATCACTTCAGCCAATCTTTTTATTGTTTCAAATGTAAGCTTTGCATACGGCCCCACATGAGCAGTGGCATTCTGCATTATTTATACCTAACATTTTGATGTATCATTTTTAATGCAAAAATTCAGTAACACTTGTGAGTTCCTTTATATAGTTGAACCAAAAAAGAAGAAAACAAAACCCTACATCATTTCCATACACTCATCTTCAACGTACAGTTATGATCTAGGTTGCCCCTATTGTTGGTTAATGTATGAATAACAGCATGCATTTGCAACCTGCGATCAGATTTTACTGCAGGAATAAAGCAACGTCAAAATAATATCTAATGTTTAGACAGCATGCTGGTAGTTTCCCCATCAGCAGACTATTCTTAAGTAATAGTAACAAATTAGCATTAAAAGCTCTCCACAAAAATCATTCTGGATGCTCAGTGACCTGTGCAAAGAAAAGAAAATGTAATACACTGCTTTCTAATGCTCCCAGCCCCAGCTGCTGTAGTGTCAATTCTGTCACTACAGCTTTTCAGAGGTGGAACTAGCATGACTCAAGAAAATAACAAAACAAGAAAAAGAGAAGGAAAAAAAAAACAAACCGTCCAGATGCAAGAAGAGAGAGTGTTGCAAGAGGAAAATGTTTTGCTCTAGCACTGGGTTTGAAGGGGCTGCCCTCTTTAGCACAATGGGAGCCAGCTTCCCTGCTGTGTTCTCTGAAGTGGCTCATTGCAGAGCAGTAATATTATATCTTAATAAGCATAACACTGTGAACTGAGACATATTTTTAAGTCAGACACATGGAAGGGAAACATATCAGAGCAGAGCTGTGTTATTTTTAATGGAGCATGTGTTTGTCTTGTAAGTGTGTCAGAAGAAAAGGAACAGGTCTCGGGTTTCTTCTCACCATGTCTAATGTAGGATGGGCACTCCAACTGCCTCTCTAAGTGACATTAGTGGTCTTTGATATTACAAAGACATGGGACGGTCTGGACTACACTTGCACCTCACATTCTTT
This sequence comes from Aquila spilogaster, assembly GCA_024606505.1. Lineage (NCBI taxonomy): Eukaryota > Metazoa > Chordata > Aves > Accipitriformes > Accipitridae > Aquila > Aquila spilogaster. Next base: position 21,490,708 of record JANHGO010000020.1, on the reverse strand, counting down.
TCTACTATTTGTGTACTTTAGTGTTCATTTGAAGCTATCTTTCAGATGAAGCTCTTCAAAAACCACAAAGACTAAGATAGCTTTCATTAGATAAACAAGATTATAATGAGAGTCTCTGTCCTCTTCCCAGATTTATATGAGTATATGGTACAGATGATGGGGGATATGCTCTACAGGAAAACGTATTTCCTTTTACATTCAACTAGAAAATAGATCTTGCAGTGTGGAATTGATAGCTGCCATTTGTACCATACTGCAACCCATGCCACTCACCTCTCATTCATGACATCAAAACCAATATTAGAGTAAAAATGTTTGCAGTGAAATTCCTAAGGACATTTTAAATTTCAATTAATATCAATAATGGGTTTTTAAATAAGTCTTGGGTCAAGATGTATCATAAAACTATTTTCCACAGTGCACACAAAATATCTTCTTATTCTGTCTTTGTGATATGACTGGATCTAGTCTTACATCCAGCAGCCAGCTGAGGCTGCTTGTCTATTATAGTCCCTTCCACCATTCCTGACAAATGAACAAATAACTAGATGCCCTGTGAAACATTTTAAATAGAAATGTCTCCTGGAAAAGCTGTTACTGACAGAGACAGGTTTGATCCAGATCAAGAGAACCTGCTTTTGGGATAGAGAAGATCAATATTGGTCACTGGCTTTTTTATTTCTGATTTTTTTTTTTTTATTATTATTTTTACTAAGCAGAGGTAAGGATTATGATGAATAAAGTAAAGCACAAAACAAGCAACCTATGAACTGAAGTGCATCCTTCTTATTAAACCTTATTGTGCTCTTAAAGCAGTAGCAGAAGCTGTTGCTATGAACTCATGATCATGTAAGAGGCTTTCAAAAAAGCATTTAAAAATATATATATGCTAGAAACCACTTTGTCCACAAATTCTGAAAGAGCTGAAAGTAGCTTTTGAAAAGGAACCAGTGTATTTGAAAAGGAACCAATATATTTCATGGCAGAGTAAATTAGCTGCTATTTTTTACTTTTGAAGTGTTTGATCAAAATCCAGTGCTGAGTACAAGTGTCTTAAATTAATTCTATTTAGAGTGCTTCTCTCTTGGTTACAAACCGGATCCTCTGACCTGGATCCTATAGTACTAACTGCCCCCCTTTGCTGTTGTGTTCTTTGGTGTATGTGTGAGAATTGCGTGTTTCCAGCACCAGCTGGAGGCGCTGAGGCCACGTTCTTATGTTTAAAAGCAATGCATGAGTTTTTGCGAGCTGGACAGATCAAAACTATGATTGCTTTTAATTATTCTATTTAAATAGCATCATCTACTCTGATTTTGCTTAACAATGAAAGTGCCAATTAAGAGGAAAGAATAGTCACCAAGACCAAATCATCCCAGTGATGGAAAATGATAATACAGAATTTGACAGGTCTTAGGAAGCAATACCAGCGTTATAGCAACAATATTCTCTGTAGCCTTTGGCTAAGTCCAGGAATTCAGCCTACTATATAATCAATCCTCTACAATGCACGAGCATTAAATTAATCATTAAAATGTTGTTCTCCCCTTCCCAAACCTTCCATGTAACAAGCATCTCAGTAAGATGAAAGGCATTTGTTACTGAGAACAGCCTTAAGGAGAGTAAAAAGAGCAAATCTGAAAACATATTCATATTTTTCTGGAAATGGGTACTATTCATAAAACATTTAGCGAGTTCAAGGTCAACTTGTTCTCCTTCTGTATACTATTCATAACAGCATTTGACAGTGACAGTCAATCTAGCAGCTGAACTGAATATATTGGGCCATCCAGTTTAAATAAAAGCTAAATCTTTGTTGTGGAATGAGCACAACAAAAACAAGAACAGCAAAAGGCTTTCCTGTTTCTGAAATTTCAATTAAAATCAACAAATACAGTTTCAAAAGAGAGGAAATAGATCTAATTCTGGTAAAAGGGGGCTACTTGAGCAGGTGTATGCATAAATGGCAAGAGATTATGGTCCTTCACACCACAGTGGGTGTTGTCGTCTTATTCAAGTGAAACTTTGTAATCCTGAGCATTACACAGATTTCCCCCCCCCCCCCCAGCATACCATGTCTGAGAAATGACCCAACACCAATAAGATATTCAAATTTTGCAGTTACAGTTACTCTGGACTTATCTTGTATTTTCATTTCTTATACAAGACCACCCTTGAGTTTATTCCCAATATTGACTGTTTCTCAACACGCTCTGCCATTCAGTAAGAGGTATCCCCTTATGGCTCTTGTCCTATTGAGAAGTGAGGAGATTACACTCATTGGATTGGAATAATGAGATTTTCATTTGACTTCAAAGCTGGTAAAAAGCAGCTTGGGGAGCCACAGAGACACATGTTTTGGAAATCCCAAGAATATTGATTTTTGTATGCATGCAAATTCTGAGGTTGGGTCCATTTGTAATTCCAATATTTTTTCTCATTGTAGTTACTGTCATCATGAATCTTAACAAAGTTATTCTCTGTCCATGTATGTCCCAAACATATAGATATACATGGCATATACCCATCTTTTAGAAAAAAGAATTCTCCTAACTAAATAAAAAATAATCTTATATGGCGTATGTTGAAGACAGATGGTCCTAAACAACCAGCTCATACCTTCTCTCCACCACTTCCAAATTGCACAGCTATTTCTAACATAGTGAAAGTGCATCATATCACCAATTGCCTTCTCTGTTTCAACAGGATATAAAACGAAAAACAACTAGCAATTGTTTTGTGGGTGGGTTCACAGATTAAAGATCAACTATAAATTTTGAGAGGAGTATCAAGTTCACAATCTACTTTGTTCCTTTTTGGAAACCACTGCCTGGTTTTGTTTCTAAAGCTGCCACAGGTTTTCAATGGGATTCTTACTCTAAGAGCTCCATATCTTTCATCAGCTAGCACCAACTGAATGGCTGCTGTAGATTTGAGTGTCAAATTCTTCTGCAGACATCCAGCTGGACTCTCTGGGGGGATTCAGCTGAAAGGGCTTGCTGGAGGAACGATGTTACTAACGGTTCCACCTCTCCCACTCTGCATCTTTCAAACATCAGCTATAAATATTTTGAATATGCTCATTATTTAAAATTTTAGATCTCTTCCCCAATTTTGTAAGGTATTTTAGAAGTGGCTTTCTGCCTACAGTTATAATGTATGTCTGCAGTCCACGAAGGCAGCTGACAAACACAGTGAATCTTGCTCTATATTTGGAAACATCTGCTGTTTTATTTCCATGATGCACAGTGACGTGCTATTCTAAGAGGAAGAACGAGTCTGGCCCAGGAGACATTAATTTCTGGTTATATATTATGATACTGAAGTTGGGATTCTTCTAATGTAAGTCTTCTTAATTACCCTCTGGTGGCACTTCTCCATTGAGTAAAAGATGCAGAAAGAGTTGCTTAATGGTCCTCTGACTGTCAGACTGTTTGCTGAGGAAATAACTCCCCCCCCTAGTAAGGCAGCCTTTTCAGATATCAGTAATTGGCTTCCTCTGCATCATTTTGTCATTCTTGAAAGAGAAGCGTATAGACAATGTAACTGTGACGTGGAGGCAAAATGACTAAATTGACTTGGGAGGGGCTTTGGTTTGAGCAGTCTCTAGATTCAGGGTGAGGTGCTAAGGATCTGGGAGAAAATTTGCTTTACTATGTATTCTATAAAGCAGTCACACCAAAAAGCCAGCAGTGTTATCAAACACATAAAAGCCCAGATGCATATTCAGGAGAAGTGCCCTTTGACAAGTCAAGAAAAATTGGCAAAATTCTGTTCATGATAGTGGCAGAGGAAATACTGGTTTTTAATGGTCTGTAAAATAATTTGAGAAGAAAACAGTTGCATGAATAATCTTAGCAATGCTTTATGGGTGGGTAAGGCAATTTACTATCTTTGCTGCTAGGGATAGTTTTGACTCTTATCTTCAACTGACCAAAAAGAAGGCATTTTCATAGGTATTTCCATGGTGATCAACTGTTGATCACTGCTGGATCCAGAACATTGAGCTATCTACCCCCGTGGCCTGACCCAGCACCATTACGCCTATGGACTTTTGTTCCAGTGAAAAGGCAGGAGTTAAACCTTGCGTGGGTTCAGAATCAGCCCATGGTTTTTGTTCCTCTGAATAATGGTTGTCAATGGAAAATTTAAATTAGAGCTAGAAGAGAGCATGGGGATTTAGGAGACCTGAGACAGCACGTTTGTGAAGTGCTGTTATTATGGTACTGTTTGAGGTTTGGATGTCTTCTGAGTGTGTCTGTCTTCAATCACACTGCTAAGTGTACTGACAGAAATTTTGGAGAATGTTGAAAAATTGTATTTAAAATTCCCTCATGCATTCATTATGTAGGAGCTTTACAATATGTGCATTACTTTTAGAGCAACGTAATTCTGTTGGCCAGGAATTCTTAGCTTTAAAAGGCTGGGGCACGAAGAACTGCCTATTTCTACAGAGAGGACAGATTTGATCTTTTTCCTCTTAAATTTAGAGATTGGTGGAGTCTTTCTTCAGCAAAACTGAGGAGGAGTACATTTTAATCCACCAGATTCAATTTGATTTGTCGAATTTCTGAATCTGTGATCAAAACTACAAAAATTAAACTATTTCATTAGTTGAGCTGAAAGTAGTACAATATAGTTTAACATAGCAACAATGTTTTGTCCTAAATGTTATGCAAGACTCTCTATCAATAATTCAGCTCTTATATAAAATATTCTTGCAAGTAAGATATTGTACTTCAAGGACAAATGATCTGCGCAGATATATTTTCAAAGAATATCAGTCTCACTGTTTACGCCAGTGAAGAGTGAAAGAAACCTGAAGGTGAAAATTAAAACAATACAAGGTTTCATGAAATATGTGGGCTTGGAAGGAAAAATAATGAACATTTGGAACAGTTGGACTTCTAGCGTGGAATGTGTCTTAATCATTCTATTGCTTTATTCTGATGTTTTAAACCAACTTTCAACAGATAAAAAGTGCCAAAAGGAACTTTAATGACAAAATACCATTAAGTATGCAAGAAATGTAAAATAAGCGCAGCATGTAATGATGAAATGGCCTGTTCTAAGGTAATGCAGCCCAAAACTGAGAGCTACAGGTGAAAAAAATAAAAAGAATTATTACTTAAATCTCATTTAAGATATACAAAAGAATTGATACCTTGAAAAAAAATCAATGAATTTGCCCTGAGGTAAAATGCTAAGGTGATGGGAAAAGCTTTTATTGTAAGATGACTATGCAAAATCCCTGCATTTCATAAAAGAATAATTAATGATCTTTTTTTTTTTACAGGTTGTTTCATGTCTGCTTACATTATTCAGAAACATTTTACATCTTCACCTTCTAAATAGGCTGAAGCGGCATTGTTCAGCTAGCCGTAAAGGCAGGAGTGACTGCTTATACCACTGATTTTTAAGAGGTATTTTTGGGTTTGGAGTGACTAAAATTATGTCCCAACATTCACAGCATTGCTATCCCATACTTCAATAAAATATGATTTAAGTATCTAGAAATCATGAGATCTGCTTCAAAGCTGAGTTTGAAGTGAAGTGAGTACATTTGGCATGTCTAGCCTTCCAAGCCTTGTGGTTTTAGAATTCACTTCCTAACTTTTTCCCACAATCATGAATAGAGGTGTTTTTTTTTTTAAAATGAGCACTGGATGATTTTACATAGCCCTGTGACTCTAGAAGTTGATGATTAAGTAGGCCATAAGAAATTCAGATACTACAGTAACTAGTGGTAAATGTACTGTTGGCTAACCTGGATTTTAAATGCTCTGAAGGAGAAGGTTAAAAACACCTAAATTCTTTCTGCCAAGGCTGTTTTTGTGTGTTACAGAGATCAGCTGTGTAGGAATGAAATCTTTCCCTCAGTGTTTTTTTTTTTTGTTTGTTTGTTTTTTTTGTTTGTTTTTTTTTTTTGTTTGGTTTTTTTTTTTTTTTTTACAGCCAGATCCCTGTAACCATCAACTCTGGCAGTTAAATCTCTTTTTCACATCTGTACAAAGAACAGTGAAGTTGAAACTGCCTGGAGAAGCTACCAAAGTTGTGCTCTCATCCTGCAGAGTCGTTTTGGTGGGGTTCTGCTGCAGGTCTTTCTACAGCTGGGGAAATGGAAATTTATCCTGGTTCCTGGACACCACTACTGATAATATGTCTTTTTATCCAGAGTCACTTGTTTCTCTAGAGGTCACTGGAACTCTTGCCGAAACACAACTTCATATAGCTCTAGGCAGCTCTAGGCAGCTGCTGACCTCAGCAATTATGAGTGAAGAGTTTCATGTGGGTGAGAGTCAAAAGGGAATTATCACCTGAAAGTTTCTGAAAAGGGAGAAATATGGGACTGCTTCACAAGCGAGAGATAATACTTGGTTGGTCTCCATCAAACTTTCCTGAGGAAGAAGATTTGGCTGGATACAAGGGCAGCTGTCTTGCTTCCTCGCATTCAGATTACCCCGTGGCTCCCACGTGTCTTGTAGCCAGTACAGAGCCATAGCATCTGAGGTAGGCTTCAAGCTCCATGTGATTGCATTTCTGAAAGTGATGCACATACCTGTGATCACAAAATATAGATGATTTCCTCGGGGAACTGAACACTGTAGTACTTGAGTGTACTCCAAGCAGGCAATACAATCCTATGGTTAGAATAGGTCTATGACATCTATTGGACTATCAACTTTGATTCGGTAGTTAGTAAAGCCCTGTAAAAACCCGATATTGATGTGATGCTGGTGTGTACTGCGAAAGCAGTATTAACCCAGTTGCCTCACCAGCCACAGAGCAAATAATCCCGGCACAGGATTGTTTCTCCAAAGCGGAATAATCAGTGTATCAGTGAAAATATGGGGGCCAAATGTACCACTGTGTACAGATAAGCCCCCTCCTCACCCTTCTTATTCCAGATAAGAATGGTATATTTTCAGATTTATGGTGTTGCTCCTTTCCTTCTCTTGCTCCATCACTTTACTCTTTCCCTCTCCTACCCTTTCAGTATGGCATACAATATAACTTCATAAGATATATTGGTGTGGGTATGATACTGAGATGGGATTTTTGTTTCTTTATTCTTTTGGTAAGGGAAGCTGAACAGACTCATATAGATGGATGGGTGAAGCGAAGTAGAATATTACTGAATAATCTTCAATCTTGAATGAGGAAAATGAGATACAAGATGCCTAATGTTTCACTGACATCCATGGAAAGAGACATGAAAACATCCAAACCTCTCTGAGGAAGCAAGTTAAGGGGACCACATGCCAACCCACAGCTCCAGTGAGAAGGGTGGCCCTGGCAGCCAGTGGGACAACAGGGATCCCATGCACAGTCTCCTTGTGTGACCACAGGGGAGAGGCTGTGCCTGGTGCATGAAGGAGAAGCAAAGCATGTTTGGCGAGTTCTCAATGCAATGCTTTCCTCTTATTTCTGCACAGGAGGTAATACTGACTTAAAAGAAAACAAAAGTTTTGTGTAAAATGGGTAAAATACAACTCCATGTTTCTTAATTTCTGTAGTAATTTCATGATTATGTTTCTAAAAGAAAGAACACATTTTTATTTTCATAATTAACAGGAAATACATGTTATACATTAAATGTGACACAAGAGAGATGAATTATGCAGTAAACTCTGTGTGTGCTGATCAGCACAAAGCCCAAGGCACATTCAGCAGAGTTTCTATGAAGATCTGTAATGAGTTTCAAGTACATAAGATCCTGATGGAGGGTAAGAAAACATCCGTCAATGCTAATTTTCCCACAGTTTTTAGCTTTTTATGGATACTTTACAGCTTACAAAAAAGATGAATTTCTAAAGTGCAGCTTGAGGAAACTCTCTTAGTAATAAGAGAGTATTCCTAGCCAAAACTAATGAGGTCTGAACCTTAAACATGGGGATGGTTCAAAGTTGACAGCCCCAGCTTCTAATTTCTTCCAAAAGGTTAAATTGATTCCCCAAATCTCTACAGGAATATTTTGTTTTCTAGTTGAACTGTAAACCAGGGTTGTCATTGTGCCTTCAAAATAGCAGAATTTAGGTGTTAGGCTCATTCCTGATTCTGTAGTAGTGTTGCACAGGATTGAGGATTAAACAGTCTGAAAAAGCAAACTTGAATGAGATTGGCGCATCTCTATGCCAAGATTGAGGGCTT
>JANHGO010000020.1:21460298-21482460 GCA_024606505.1 Aquila spilogaster | reverse complement strand
CTTTACTTCCCTTGATGAAAAGGTCACTGCCACTTGTAAATCTGTTTTACTCCCTGCACAGTTGTTAGTGTCAAAGTGTCAGCTCTGTGGGATGTTAAAGTTATACAACTGTGGTAGGAACAATGATCACAAATTCCCAGGTGGTATGTCCCAAGAAAGTCTCTAATCTCTGTGAAAAAGTTCTGTGTAAAGTTTTTCATGCAGGATTGCCAGCTCACTTTGGATTGATTGCAGAAATAAAAAACATTTGTTTCATGTCTCCCATCTGGTGGGCCTTCTCCCTGATGATGGCTCATCACAGGGCTGCTTACTATGTCTAGCCCACATTTGCAAGTGAAAGAATCTCCTCTGCTTTATATTTTTAAATCTACGAGGGCTCCAATTAGAATACAATTAAATCTTTGCCTGCGTTGCATTATGTGATTCTGTTATGACAAATCATCGCAACTGAGCAGCATCACAAGTCCTCACAGTTATTCATAAATTATTTGGAAAATAAAGAAATAAGGCAACTGACCAATAGGGTTGTGGAGGGAAGAAAAAGCCCCCCTTCTGCAAACCAACCTTCCAACAAATACAAGCAATAAAAAAAGTAAAAACCTCAAAAAACAGAACCTTTTTCCCCCCCCTTCTAACATCATTTGAACTGTTTTGTCCATACATAAGGGAAAGTTGTTATTCAATGATTATCTAGTACAAACTGATGGAATTTACTAGTGAACTGCAGCAAACGCAGTGAGAAGAAAACAGCTGGAGTGCCAACAGAGACTGTGTCCTGAATTTGATTGATTGCACTGACTGTACAGGAGATGAACATGAAGTTCTTTGCATGTGAAGTATGGCCAGAGCTTTCAGGTGGTCAATTGCCTGCTTAATCCAAAGACCTCCACTAAGACAGAGACTTGAGTTTTTTGTGCTGTGAGGTATTTCCATATGACCTTGCAACTAAATTGATTTTTGATCTGAGTGGAGTAGTTTGCTGCTGAGGAGACAGAACAGGACCCGAAGGGGGCAAACACTGAATCTTTTTGGCTTGACTTTCAGTCAAGGTAACTCACTGGGGTCCTGAAGGTGATGCAAGTAAACATCTGCCAAGTGAATCTTTGTGTCAAGGCAGCCATTGTGGGCCAACTGGGGTAGGCAGCTGTGGGTGCACGTATATCAGTGTGCCAAGGAACCATCAGTACAAGAAACAAGAGGGCACACCAAGATCCTGGTTTCATTTCTCCTCATTTTTGACTAGAAAATGCTCTTAATCCACTCCTGGATCTGACCTAGAAGCCGTCTCATGCATTCATTTGAATTATATGAAAACAGAATCTTTGATATGAAGGTTTTTTTACTGTCTGTGAATGATTTGTGTGACAGATAAGCAAACAAAATAAACCCCAAAACCCAAAGTTTTAATTGCTCTGAGGAAAAAAATCACTTCCATCTCTATTAATCACTTGTTTTTATAGATTTCTTTCAAAACGGCATCCAGTTTGCCTTTAAAATCACAAACATTTCTGCTTAATTCTACTTCCGTGCTTCCTCAGGGAATTGCCATATAAAAATTCACCTTTTCCCTTTCTTATCAGATTCATTTCTGCTGCTTGAAATTGCTAAAAAACAAATTGTAGGTATTTGTACTTAAATAATTAGAAAGCTGAATAGGTGCCTGTCATATCAGTGCTTGTGTTTACTGGAGACTCCCAGTGTTAGACAGAGGGCATGTCTGAGGAATGTAAACAAACATCCACTTTATCAGGACTTTTACCAGTGAGAAGTAGAAAATAACATTTTTCCATACCCTCTGCCTTCCATTATCCCTCCAGTTCTCCAGGCTTTGCGCAAGCTTCATATGTTTTATATTTTTCAACTTTCTAGACACAGGTAAACTAAGAACGATTAAGAGTAGGAATGATTCACCTAAAAGTGAGGAGTGAGGGCCCAGACTTTCAGATCTTCCTGTGTCCATATGATAGGTATCTGGTACAAAGATTTTTTTTTAATCACTTAGAAATAAAATGAGAAACACACATCCGCTATTGTATTTGTGTACACTTTGGGGACAACTGAATCCTTTATAGAATCAGATGACTTTTTCTAGTGGTCAGGCACTGGCACAGGCTGTGCCCAGGGAGGTGGTGGAGTCACCAACCCTGGAGGTGTTCAAGGAATGTTTAGATGTTGTACTGAGGGACATGGTGTAGTGGGAAATATTGGTGATAGGTGGACAGTTGGACTGGATGTTCTTAGAGGTCTTTTCCAACTTTGGTGATTCCATGATTTTCATAAAACAAATGTTAGCCATATTTAAACACAACATTAGATGTCTGTTTTTGAGAAAACGTAAATCCTGGCATCTTTAGTAATCAAATTTAGTTTGGACCAATCATCTACATATATTTCTGGACAAAGAGGAAATAAAGGTTAGGGCAAAAACTCTGCTGGTATTTGGAGAGCTTTGTAAAAGTTACTTGTTGATCAAATCTACTGACTATTTGTGATTGCTTAAAGACAGCAAAATGTTTAGGGTCTTTAGTGGAACTTACAGACTTTCGAGAGAAAATGTTTGACTAGGTGTACAAATACCCTGGAAAAATGACTTTTCCATCCCCTTAATACGGTTCATTCGAATACAGCATTTTTGAACAATTATAAAGCAATGTCATCCTTCTGATAAACGAGAGAAGGCCTAAGTACTCCTTGGATACGAGTCTTATTTAACCATCATGTTCTATGAGCACTTTCTGAATATCTTTCTTCTGTCAGCTTACAGAGCTCTGGTTATTATGATGCATACGTTCTCTTTTGTTGTATCTTTAATACAGCTTTCAGCACTTAAAAAAAAACCCCAACAAAACAGAACACCCAACACTGAACCATCCTTTCATGTTCATCATGGTTTTCCAGCTGTTCTGTTTGCCAGCATTGGTGCCATCCAGGTCACAGCCTCTTCTTTTTTCTCGTTTCTTCTTATTTCAAGAAGGCATTGGCTCTTTTTAATTTGTTCTTAAATTGCATCTGAAAACTTTCCCTTTTGTCTTACAAGGTTAGTGGTTTGGAATAGTCTGTCAATTGGATTTGCATACCCTAACAGTATTTTGTAGATGTGGTGACATGCTGGCAGGCCCCAGTGTGGCTCTGCTGGGTACTGCTGCAGTTCAGGTTGGGTGCAGATGAAGGATCTCTTTTGGTTTGGGCTCTTAAGAGACAACCCTGTAATTCCTGGGGAGGACGTACCTTTTTGTTTTCCTATTGTGGTCCAGTCTCCAGAATGAATACTGACTTTGCAGAGTTGAACCATTCCTAATTTTGCCTGAGCTGATGTTTACTTTTGAAGGCCCTCACTGATAATAGTAATTTAGGCTGGGAGTAAGAAAAGCAATACTTTGTTTATGAAAAGTCAACAAATGTTCTTAATTTGTGATAAACTTTATCAGAGCAGAAGGTTTGTATGTACCCTTTAATTTACAGAAGCATAAAGTTTTTAGAAGTGCCACAAAAACCTGTGATACTGTAAAACCAAGTTCATCTAATTGCTTTTCTGCTGGTGTTTTGAAGGAAAACAATTAAGATGAGCTAATGCATACATAAGTGCTAAATATTTGAAACATTCAGAGGCACTACCACATGACAGCAATACAACCCCAGGGGTCAGGCTGTTCACTGGTAATTTTAGTGTGAGGAAACTGACTAGCTAACCTGCTGGGGAAAAACTGCCAGCTCTTCACTGCCAGCCTGGGATGTCCTGTGCCATATTCATTGAAAAGAGCTAGGTGACAAACCTGAGTGAAATGTCTCTGTTACTAAGATACAAACAGGATACTTTTCCAATCTACTTCTTCTGGAATCATATTTCTAATCACGTCAATCTTTTTACTGTTTCAACTGCAGGCTTTGGTTATGGCCCCACATGTTCAGTTGGCATTCTGTATTATTTATAACAGCATTTTGATGTATCATTTTCAATGCAAAAAAAAAAATCAGTGACACATGTGAGTTCCTTTATATAGATGAACCAAATAAAAAGAAAACAAAACCCTACATCATTTCCATACCCTCATCCTCCACTTACAGTTATGATCTAGCTTGCCCCTATTGTTTGTTAATGTATGAATAACAGTGCCTTTGCAACCTGTGATCAGATGTTACTGTGGGAATAAAGCAAGATCAAAATAGTATCTAAAGTTAAGGCAGCATGGTGGTTCTTGCCCCATCAGCAGACTATTCTTAAATAAAGGTAACAAATTAGCATTAAAAGCTCTCCACAACAAGACGTGCTGAAATCAGACCGGATGCTCAGTGACCTGTGCAGAGAAAAGAAAATGTAATGTGCGGCTTTCTAGTGCCCCTAGAAACTGCTGGGATTGTCAATTATGTCACTATAGCTTTTGAGAGGTGGAACCAGCATGACTAAGGAAAATAATAAAATGAGAAAAAGAGAGGGAAAAGAAAAGATTAAGCTCCAGATGCAAGACAAGCGAGTGCTTGTTCCAGTACTGGATTTGAAGGGGTTGCCCTCTTCAGCACAATGGGATCCAGCTTCCCTGCTGTGTCCTCTGAAGTGGCTCATTGCAGAGTGGTAATATTATATCTTAATAAGCATAACACTGTGAACTGAGGCATATTTTTAAGTTGGACACATGGGAGGGAAACATATCAGAGCAGAGCTATGTTATTTTTAATGGTGCATGTGTTTGTCTTGTAAGTGTGTCAGAAGAAAAAGAACAAGTCTAGGGTTTCTTCTCACCATGTCTTATGTGGGATGGGCGCTCTGAATGCCTCTCTAAGTGTCATTAGTGATCCTTGATATTACATTTGACACAGGACAGTCAGGACTACACTTGCACCTCACATTCGTTTCTACCATTCGTGTACATCAAAGCTATCCTTTAGATGAAGTGCTTTAAAAACTATGAAGATAGTTTTCATCAGATAAAAAAAGATTATAATGAGAGTCTCTGTCCTTTTCCCAAATGGACTTGAATATGTGGTACAGATGACAGGAGTTGTGCTCTGCAGGAAAACATATTTCCTTTCACATTCAGCTAGAAGATTGATCTTGTAGCGTGGAATTGATAACTGTCATGTATACTGTTCTGCAGCCTATACCACTCACCTCTTGTTCACAACATCGAAACCAGCATTAGAGAAAAAATGTCTGCAGTGACATTCCAAAGGGCATTTTGAATTTCAATTAATATCGGTAAAAGTTTTTTTAATAAGTCTTGGGTCAAGATGTATCAGAGAACTATTTTCCACAGTGCACAGAAAGTATATTCTGCCTTTGTGATATGACTGGATCTAGTCTTATGTCCAGCAGCCAGCTGAGGCTGCTTGTCTATTATAGTCTCTTCCACCATTCCTAACAAATACAAATAACTAGATGCCCTGTGAAACATTTTAAATAGAACAGTCTCCTCGAAAAACTGTTACTGACAGAGACAGGTTCAATCCAGATCGAGGGGACCTACTTTGGGATAGAGATCAATAGTGGCCACTGCCTTTTTTTTTTTTTTTTTTTACTAAGAGGAGGTAAGGATTATGGTGAATTAAATAAAGCAGAAAACAAGCAATCTATGAACTCAAGTATATCCTTCTTATTAAACCTTATTGTGCTCTTACAGCAGTAGCAGAAGCTATTGCTATGATCTCTCTCTATCATGCAAGAGGCTTTCTAAAAAGCATTTAAAATTGTATATTAGCTAGAAACCACTTTGTCCACAAATTCTGAAAGAGCTGAAAGTACCTTCTGAAAAGGAACCGGTGTATTTGAAAAGGAACCAATATATTTCATGGCAGAGTAAATTAGCTGCTATTTTTTACTTTTGAAGTGTTTGATCAAAATCTAGTGCTGAGCGCAAGTGTCTTGAACTAATTCTGTTTAGAGTGCTTCTGTCGGTTACAAACTGAATCCTGCGACCTGGATCCTATAGTACTAACCATCCCACTTTGCTGCAATCTTCTCTGGCATATGCATGAGAATTGCTTGTTTCCAGCACCAGCTGGAGGCGCTAAGGTCACGTTTTTGTTTGGAAATAATGCTTAGGGTTGTACGAGTTAGATAGATCAAAACTATGTTTGTTTTCCTTTATTCTATTTAAATAGCATTATCTACTCCAATTTTACTTAAGAATAAAAATGCTAATTTAGATGGAATAGTTACCAAGACCAAATCATTCCAATAATGGAAAATAATAAAACAGAATTTGATAAGTGTTAGGAAGCAATGCTAGCATTATTGCTACAATATTCTCCATAGCCTTTGGCGAGGTCCAGGAACTCAGCCTACCATACAATCAATCCTTTACAATCCACAAGCATTAAATTCATCATTAAAATGTTGTTCTACCCTTCCCAAACCTTCTGTGTAACAAGCCTCTCAGTAAGATGAAAGGCATTTGTTACTGAGAGCTGCCTTAAGGAAAGCAAAAAGAGCAAATCTGGAAAACATATTCATATTTTTCTGGAAATGGGTACTATTCATAAAACATTTAGTGAGTTCAAGGTCAACTTGTTCTCCTTCTGTATACTATTCATAACTGGCATTTGACAACTAGTGACAGTCAATGTAACAGCTGAACTGAATATATTGGGTCATCTTGTTTAAATAAAAGCTAAATCTTCATTGTGGGATGATAACAACAAAACCAAGAACAACAAAAACCTTTCCTGTTTCTGACGTTGAAATTAAAATCTAACAAATACTATTAGAAAAAAGAGGAAATAGACCTAATGTTAGTAAAAGGGGGCTACTTGAGCAAGCATATTTGTAAATGACAAGAGATTATGGTCCTTCACAACATAGTGGGTATTTTCTTCTTATTTAAGTGAAACTTTGTCATCCCAGGAGTCCCACAGGTTATTTTGCAGTATACTCTGCCTGAGAAATGACACAGTGCCAATAAGAAATTGAAAATTTGCAGTTACAGTTACCCTGGGTTTGCTTTGTCTTTTCACTCTTTACACAAGACCACTCTGAAGTCTATTCGCAACAGTGACTGTTTCTCTATATGCTCTTTGTTTAATAAACGATATCCCTGCTGAAAATTCATGATGCTACCTTCCTTGAATTGGATTAATGAGATTTTCATTTAACTTCAGAGCCAGTGAAAAGAGTGACTTGGGGAGCCAAAAAGACATACATTTTGGAAATCCCAAGAGTCAGCACAAATTGTGAGGCTCAGTCCCTTTGTAATTCCCATATTACTTCTCCCTGTAATTGCACCATCGATCTTAATTTAAATAATTTATTCTGTCCATCTTTAATCTGAACACCTCCTAACTAAACAAACAATAATCTGATACAGGATATGTTGAAGACAGATAGTCCTAAGCAACAAGCTCCTACATTCTATCCACCACTTCTAAATTGCACAGCTATTTCTAACATAGTGAAAGTGCATCATATTGCCAAATGCTTTCTCTGTTTCATCAGGATATACAATGAAAAACAGCTAGGAATTGTTTTGTGGGTGGGTTCATGGATTAAAGATCAACTATAAATTGAAAGGAGTATCAAGTTCACAATACACTTTGTTCCTTTTTGGAAACCATTACCTGGTTTTGCTTTTAAAGCTGCCACAGGTTTTCAACAGGATTCTTACTCCGAGAGCTCCATGTCTTTCAGCAGCTAGCACCCACCAAATGACTACCGTAGAAGTTAGTGTCAAATTCTTCTGCAGACATTCAGCTGGACTCTTTACAGGGATTTAGCTGAAAGGACTTGCTGGAGGAATGATATTACTAATGTTTTCATCTCTCCTACTCTTTGCTTTTCAAATGTCAGCTACAAATATTTTGAATATCCTCATTATTTGAAATTTTAGATCTCTTCCCAAATTTTGCAAGGTATTTTAGAAGTGACTTTCTGCCTACAATTACAATGTCTGCCTGCAGTCCAGGAAGACAGCTGACAAGCACAGTGAGCCTTACTCTATCTTTGGAAACATCTGCTGTTTCATTTCCATGATGCACAGTGATGTGCTGTTCCAAGAGGAAGAACGAATCCGGCACAAGAGGCATCAGATTCTGGTTATTTATTATGATACTGAAGTTGGGATTCCTCTAATCCAGCTCTTCTAAATCACCCTTTGGCGGTACATCTCTATTGAGTAGAGGACTCTGAAAGAATTGCTTAATACTTCTCTGACTGACAGACCATTTGCCAGGGCAGTGACTCCCATCTCTAGCAAAGCTGCCTTTTCTGATCTTCCTCCAAGTCGTTTTCTTATTCTTCAAAAGAGAAGCACGTAGGCATTGCAACCCTAATGTGGAGGCAAAGCAAGTAAATTAACTGGTGGAATTTGTGTTTGAGGGGTCTCTGAATTCCAGGTGAGGTGCTAGGGGTCTGTGAGAAGGTTTGCCTTACTGAATGCTCTACTAAGCACTCACACCAAAGCCCAACTGTTTTCAAACATATGAAAGCCAATACACGTATTAAGGAGAAGTGCTGTGTGATGAGTCAAGAAAATCTGGCAATTTTTTTTCATGGTAGTGGCAGAGGACATGCATCCTTTAGAAAAATCTGTAAAATTGAGCAGAAAACGTGCATGAAGCGTCTTAGTAGTGCTCTCTGGTTATTAGGTGAAGCAAATGATTTTCAGCTGTCTTTGGTAGTTAGGGTAGTTTTGATTCTTAGTTCAGTTGACCAAAGAAGAGGGCATTGCATAGGTATTTCCATGGTGATAAACTGCTGGTCAGCTCTGGATCCAGGACAGTAAACTAGCTACCCATGCAGACTGACCCAGCACTGTTATTCTTATGGACCTTTGTTTCCATGAAGACTGAAAGTAAACCTTGGATGGATTCAGAGTCAGATTGTGGGTTTTTTTGTTCATTTCAGTAATTGTTGTTAATAGCAGGTTTAAACTGGAGCCAAAAGAATGCAAGGATTCTTAGGAAAATGGAGCATTTTTGCATAGTACTGTTTGGGGTCTGGGTAGATCTGGGTTTGTCTGTCTTCAGTCACGCTAAGTGCGCAGATATTTTGGACAACGTTGAAGAAATATTATTTTGAGAAACATTTCTACTACTTTGTATTTAAAGCTCCCTCAAGCATTCATTATGTAGAGGATTTACAATACAATGTACGTAACTTTTAGAGCAATGTAGGCCAGGAATTCTTAAATTTAAAAGGCTGGGGCAGAAAGAGCTGCCTATTTCTACAGAGAGGAGAGGCTTTGTTTTCCTCTTAAATTTAGGTATTGGTGGCATCTTTCTTCAGCAGAACTAAGGAGGAGTATGTTTTGAACTGATTTAATTTGATTTGTCAGATTTATGAATCTCTTGTATCAAAACTGCCAAAATCCCACTATTCTATGAGATGAGCTGAAAATAATACAATATAGTTTAATATAGTAATGGGTTTTTTTGGTCCTAAATGTTATGTCAGGGCTTTCTATCAATAATTTAGCTCTCATCTAAAATATTCTAGCAAATAAGATAGAGCACTTCAAAGGACAAATGATCAGCGCAGATATATTTTAAAAAATACCAGTTCTACTGTTTACTCCATTGAAGAGTGAAAGAAACCTGAGGGTGAAAAATATATCAGTTCAAGGTTTTAAGCTTGGAAGGAAAAACGATTAACGTTTAGAACAGCTGGACTTCTAGCCTGGAATATGTCTCAATTACTCTATAGCTTTTTTTCTAATGTTTTAGACCAACATCAGATAAAAAGTGCCAAAAGAAATCAATTCTCTTTGATGGCAAAAAAAGCTTTATGCAAGAAATGTATAACAAGAGTAGTGTGTAATAATGAAATGGGCTGTGCCAAGGTAATGCACTCCAAAACAGAGCTAGAGATGAAAAAATAGAATTATTTCTTAAATCTCGTTTAGTATACACAAAAGATTCAATACTTTGAAAACACACCACAAATTTGCCCCGAGGTGAAACACTAAAATGATGGAAAAAACATTTATTGTCAGATGACTGTAAAATCTTTGTATTTCATGAACAAATATGTCATGATCTTTGTTTTATTGTTATTTTGTAATTTGTTATGTGTCTGCTTACATTATTCAACTACAGGTTACATCTTCACCTTCTAAACATGCTGAAGTAGCATTCTTCACTTATCCATAAAGGAAGGAGTGACAGCTTATACCGTTGATTTTTATGAGGCATTTTTGGTTTTGGAGTGATAAAAGTTACATTCTGACATAGGTGGGGCCTTTGCACAGCTGGGGAAACAGAAATTTATCCTGATTTCTAAGCACCTCTACTAATGCCTTTTTATCCAAATTCACTTGTTTCTCCGGAGATCGTTCACACTATTGGTGATACACAACATCATATTGCTCTAAGCAGCCAGTCAACTTTCCTAAAGTTAGCAGTTATGAACCAAGATTTGCATGTGGCCAAGAGTCAAAATGAAATCTCACCTATCTCAGAAAGTTTCTAAACTGGGAGAGCTATAGGACCACCTCAGCAGTGAGGGATAATATATGGTTTCTTAGGGCCCCTTTTAACAAGACTTAGAGAGACACAGCATCTGAGGCCAGCCTCAGTCTACATGTGTTTGCATTTCCAAAAATGATACTCATACCTATGATGAGAAAATGCAGATGATGATGTAGGTAACTGCATGTTGTGATACTTGAGTGTATTCCAAAAGAGGTAGTACAATATTACAATTAGATTATATCTACTGCATCTATTGGATCTGATTCAGCCTTCCCTTGGTAATTAGTAAGAACCTCTAAAAACCCAAAATTGACCTGATGCTAGTGTAAACTATGAAAGTAATATCAACCCAATTCCCTCATCAGCCACAGAGCAAATAATCCCAGCACGGGATTCTTTTTCCAAAGGAGAATGATGAGTGTATTGGTGAAATATGGGAAGTGAATGTACCAGGGAGTGCAGATGAGCCTCCTCCTTCCCCCTCATTACTCCAAATGAGAATGGTGAATTTTCAAGTTCATAGTATTGCTTTGCTTCTCTTGCTCCAACACTTTACTACCTTTTGGGGTGGCAGACAATGTGACTTCATAATATAAATTGGTGTGGGTTTGATGCTAAGATGGGAGTTTTGTTTCTTCATTCTTTTGGTAAGGGAGGCTGAATGGACTTATAAAGATGGATAGATGAAGTGAATTAGAATATTATTGAGTAATCTTCAACCTTGAATAAGAAAAATGAGATACGGGCTGCTCAATGTTTCATTGACATCCATGTTCAGAGACATAAAAGCATTCAAAACTCACTGTAAGAAAGGAAGTTAAGGGGGCCCTGTGACAACCCACAGCTCCCTTTAGGAGTGTACCCCTGATGGCCATAAGGATGTCAGGGATCCAACTCACCTATCCCTGTGAGGCTGCAGTATTGAAGCTGTGCCTGATGTGTGAAGGAGCAGCCAGGTGCATTTGGTGAGTTCTCAGAGCCAAAGGTAACGCTGACTTAGAAGTTTCATGTAAAATGAGTAAAACACAACTCCGTGTTTCTTAATTTCTGTAGTAATTTAATGATTATGTTTCTAAAAGAAAGTACGCATCTTTATTTTCATAATTAACAGGAAATACATGTTATACATTAAATGCGACACAAGAGAGATGAATTATGCAGTAAGCTCAGTGTGTGCTGATCAGCACAAAGCCCAAGGCACATTCAGCAGAGTTTCTATGAAGATCTGTAATGAGTTTCAAGTACATCATTTCCTGATGGAGGGTAAGAAAACATCCATCAATGCTAATTTTCCCACAGTTTTTAGCTTTTTATGAATACTTTACAGCGTACAAAAAAAGATGAATTTCTAAAGTGCAACTTGAGAAAACTCTCTTAGTAATTAGAGAGCATTCCTAGCGAAAACTAATGAGATCTGAACCTTAAACATGGGGTTGGTTCAGAGTTGATTTTGAAGAATTTAGAGGTGTTCAGGTCAAGAGTTCTGAAGAGCTTTTGGAGATAAATGATAAACTGGTTTGAATGGAGGGTACCTCAGTGTCTGAAATGCATGTATAGTTGGACCATAAGCACACACTAATAAATGCAGCCAAGCAAACCAGAAGGTACGCAGCTATCCTCAATGTGTGGGGGATAGTTATACAAGGATGAAATCAGTATTTCATCTGCCAGTTATGTAATCTTCCTTCTTCACACACTTCCATTGCAGCAGCAAGGTCAACTGCTATACTCTTCGCTCAGTAAAACTCGCTCTTATTGGAAGCTCCGTGCTATCTGTCTGCCTCCTTATGTCTCTTCGTTACAATAAATGAAAACTCTCTTAGGTTCCCACTATGATTTAATGACAGCTTTTTAATGATAGATGATATTTTGTAAAAATGGAATTTAAAATTAATGTTCATGTTTTTTAACACTGATTTCAACCTCTTTCACTTGAACCATAAGGTTTTTCTGTACAACACAGAGTAGACTTTGATGAATTACATTATCAAAAGTCATGACCTATTGAAGGCAGGAGACTGAACAATAAACAAAGTAAGTTCAGTTATAAATTAGAAAAAGAAAATATCTCCTAGTAATTATAGTCACTTGAATTCTGTAAGAGCATCTCTGCTTTTCAGATTTGTTTCTGTTCCAAAGCAGAGCTTGTTTCAATCATGTTTGTGTTTTTGTTAGTATTTACATACATTTATGGTAATAGTCTTTTGTTCTCTAAAGTACTTGAAGGAAAGACTGTGCTTCATATGAGTCTAGGCGTGACCAACAATACCACACAAGCATTAAATTATTCTCTTCCAAATATTTCAGCTATTCAGCCCAGACAGAAACAAGTTCATGTGCCCAGATGACCAAGTTACAAGCCATAAGTAATCACAATGGATTACACTGGATTTCTACAAAGAAATAATGTCTGGGTTTTTTTTTTGTACTGGATAGCAGTGATGGGATCTCTCATGATATGGTGTTAGGAACAAAGGCTAGGTTAGTTTTGATTCAAGTAGGTAAAAATAAGTCACTCCACTCTGGCAATAATAGAAAGCTATTCTGCAATACAACAGGGAATAGAAAAATAATACCAAATATTATTCACATTTTTCAAGCAAACAAAACTTGTGTAGTCTAATATCGCGTGCATTGCCCTGTTCAATAGTTAGTATGTCAAGTGTTCATACCAGATCTTCAACTGTGCTGGAAAGCTCAAGAGTATATCAACATTTGCAGCATGAAAAAGTCTTCTCTTTGATCATTCAGGCTTTCCATCACCGTAGGTGGTCCTAACTAATAAGGAACTGTGATCCTCTTTACTATTTGATTCCAGTAGCCGTGCAACAGACCACATGCAATTAGTGCTGGCCGTTATTGTTTCAGTCAAATGCTAAAACACTTAGCTACAGATTCATGATCCTGTCTGTAAATCAGTTGTTTTTAAGTGCATATTTATAAATCCTGTCACTCTATGTGTGGGAGCCAGTATTTCTTTCTCTTAAGCATTTAAAAATGTGATACCTTTTTCTTTGGGATATTTCCAACCGTAAGGCGAAAAAGTGTGCAAGTGTTTTAATATACGTAGCGTGTGTTACTGAGCAGGAGCCCTGCTCTGAAGTTCTGTGCAAATATATACCATGAACAAAATGAATCTTCAGTTTTCTCCAGATTTCTAAATGAAGTTCTCTGTATAAGAATCTGGTTTACAGTGGAAGGCCCAGGCAGTCAGTGCTCAAGCCCTCGTCTCCACTTCAGCAGCTGTGTCCCTTGTCTGCCCTGCTGTGGCTGCTGGGCACGAACATCCCTACTCACTTTGTTGTACTGAGAATTCTGAAAAAATGCATCTGCAGGAAGGAATTAGTATCCCTAGAATTAAAGAGCTGCTTCTGGTAGCACTGTTTCCAGACAGCTATTCTGTTATAGATTTAATACGCTAAAGTGTATGTTCTTGAAATCTCTGCAGGACATCAGCAGTTAAGGGGAAGTCAGGGTGGTAGGAACACAGTCACACTGTGGATGTATGTTTTGTTTAGATACTAGGGTTTAATGATAAAGGGAGAGAGGCTGATGGCAAAATCCATTAGCATGATGATAATTACTAAATTTTTGAAAGAGTTTCAAGCAGCTGTAACCGTGTAGATCCTCTATGTATTTTTTTTCCTATATTTAAAAAAAAATCTGAATTTGAGATAGTGAGAATGACGAAGCTGGCAACGGGAAAGTAAGGAATGACCTATGGGTACAAACCTGATCTCTGTAGAAAGCTCAAACCTCCTCCTGCACAGGTTACAGGTTGATTTCATTTGCTGACCTCACAAGTTTGGAAAATGTGTGCTTTTGTGATGAGTTCACGGTGAGGTAACTGTTTCAGCTACGTAAGCTGCAGAAAGCTGTTGGATGCATAAATAATTCCCATCTTTGAGGTTTATGATGGTAACCTCCTCTTCTCAAATCTTGTGTAGGCAGCAGCACGCGTTGCGGTTTCCTCAGTCCGTGCTGTGTAATATTTGGTGATTTAGAGGCACTGGATGGTCATAGGTTCCTGCTGTAGTATCTATAGCACCTACAGCTGACGTTACCCTTATTCTCAGCCTATCGAGATACTTTATTAGGCTGGATTACCTGGCAGCAGGTCTTCCTGGTACTCTGAATGTCTCATGCAGGGTGCCAGCAATCTGAATCTTTATGCACTAATTTTCAGCACTAGTCAGCTGAAAAAATATAAACCAGTATAGTTTCGTTGCTATACAGTCCCTTCATTCCACATTTTCCTTAGAGTTTGAGTTAAAAGCCCCTGGTAGTTAATGCTAATGGAACACACAAATTTAAGACTTTGATTTCCTTCCATTTTGATATATACAAATGTAGAGTTCAAATATTTGTAAAAGAAATAGACTTAATAGAAGAGAAGTGTCTGCCCTAAGAGAGGAATGACACAATAGATTTTCTGTAAACTGCTTTGGATCATTTAAAACCAATGAATTAAAAACCAGATAGTCAGTGAGGGCTATAATTTACACTACAGAGGTGATAAGGCCTTTTGTGTTCATATTTACAAAGAAAGTATTAAACTACAGTGATTTTTGATTTTTTTTCTTCCCACCAGGGAGAAATGTGAAACTCAGTTTTACCCCCGATTGGTAAGGTGCTAATTTGTCTGACAAGTTGCTGGAATCTCAGCATGTTTGAGGTATCCTTGATGTATCAACACCTTCATGCTGAATGAAGGATGCCTTTAATGTGTAAATGTTTAGTACGTATCCTATATCTCATTAGCCAAGAACCGTACAAACCACACAGAGGCAGGAAGGGTCAGAAGCAAGGTCCAGTCAAAGAAATCATCTTTTATGTTCTAATTAAATGAGCAAACATTTGGAATACATCTAATTTGCAAACAGTTCATCAAAAAAATGTACTTGATGTTCACTGACTAGCTTGTGTCCTAAAGGCCTGACAGGTCTAATATCCAGTGGTGCATCCTGAATCAGTGCCACGTAGCAGTGTTGATGTTTCACTTATCTTGCTGTGTGTAATATTTAAATATTTACTAAGAATAGTAGAAGGGAATAACTGAATAATAAAATCACAAACATCTACTTTTCCAAATGATTTCTGTTGTTAATCTAACCCTTGTTAAATTACATGTAACTTAGACAGATGTAGACATTTAGTTTGTTTGAGTCTTGTGAAAATGCAAACATTCCTAAGGAATATGAAACAATTTCCTACGGAATTACCATCCCCATTTGAATGAAAGGTGGAATCTCAAGTTTCATTTCAAAAGTATACACACATCAAAAAAAGCCAAGCCTGTGAAAAGCAGATACTCCATGGAAAAGCTAGTAGAAATGTATTCATCTGCATTAAGCTGTGGCTCATGTGCATAGCAGAGGGCTGCTAGTGAGAGGGAGAGAGCTCTGCTAGATGTCCTCCAATAGGACTTTTCTTTCTGCGAGGTGAAGAATGTGACAGCTCTGAATGAGGAACTGTAAAGGATCAATGAAAAACACTGTCTGACTTTCTGGGGTTTGCTTGGCTGGAGGACATGGCTGTCCACTCTCAGCTGCTTATTTCTGCCGTTGTCTGTTTGAGCTCATTGCAGCAGGTGAATGTTTGTGGGAAATGAGCGATCTTATTTGTTTTGCAGAGCTTGCATTAAACATTATTATGAAGGGAAACTTAAAACAGTGAAATGTAGACAAAGATCTTCTGAAAGTTATCTTAAATATTCCCAGCTTAAGGAATTTTTTAAAAAATCCCCATGTGACGGTCTTGACTACATGTAACTCAAGGGAGGAAACATATTTTCAATACTGTGATTGAAAAATGGGTCTCGTTTGTAGTGTTGGTGAGATGCATAAAAATTATCTGCATCTACTTCCTTGTTATGCAAGTTCTGAAAGAGTATTTAAATAAATCCCCATGATGTGTTTATGAAATACTGCAAATTCCTTCTTCTGGCCAAACACGTTATTTTTCTTCTTTGCTTTAAGTTTTCAGAACAGCTCCCCCTGCCCTGCACTGGAGCTGGAGCGAATTGTTGGGCACCTGCCCCTGTAAGGAGGGGCATTTAGGTCGGGGAGATAGGGACAGAGTCTATCCAAGGTGGCCTCATCCCACCTCCGTGGGCTCCACCTGCCCTCATTGCCTTCCATTCACCACTGCCCACCAGCCATCAAATAGTGCTGGAAGTGGAAGTGCTGAACAGTGCTGCCTCACAGCCCCAGCCATTTCCTGGGCACTGCCATCTGCTGTCATTGTTGTTCCTAGGAGCAGCCTGAACAGGGTTGGTAGGCTTCTTACTTGCTCTGTTAACCATTCCTTCCTGGCTCTGGTTCTGGTGGTGCCCCTTGTTCTCTCTTTAGACCAAAGCATAAATTGAGCTGGTTCCCATGGGGAGAAGTGTGGAGCTTCAGGTCCATTTGGAGCTCTGGAGGGGGACACTTGTCTTGTGTAGCCCTTGCTCATGTAGCCCTCTCCTCTGCACGCCATGGGAGCACCCTGATGTGCCACAAACTGCTGGCTGCCTGAGAGAGATTAGAGAAATTCTTTTCCTTACTACTTATCCATACAACAAAATCGAGTGCCGTTTGTCAGTCAGTTGAAGTAGTGTCCTCATCCTGGATATTGGTTAATTCCTTCTTTCTGCTTCTCTTTTCCAGAGGTTGATCCCTCTGAACTGCTGAACTTGATGACTTGCAATCAACAGTCTGCGGAACAATAAGGTCAACAGTGTGAAGATTTGGATTTTTTTCTGCCTCTAGATGCAGGCTGCTGTGCTGGGCCAGCGAGGTGAGTCTGACTTCAGCTGACTGCCTGATAGAAAAACAGAGTGCAAGGAAAGGGATTAGAGATACCTGAAGATATGCTGAGCTGTTAATACAGCGTTCACTTCTTGTATGAAGTAGGGGCAAGTTTGGCTGCATAACCTTCAATAGGTGTGACTGACAGACATCATTTTCTTGTTAAACGTTAAATCACTGATGGGACCCTTTGACTGGAGATGGGTTTTCTAAGCCCCACAGTCTACGCTGCAACCTTGTAGAAGGATCAGACACATTTACTAAGACAATCACAAGATCAGTATTTCCTATGAAGGTGAAACAACAGTCCCCTAAATTAATTCATTATTTAAAAAAAACCCAGTAAGATTATACTTACTTGTTCCAGGCTGCTAGAATTGTTACAGGATTACATGCTTTGATATGAAATGCAAGTTTGGATCCAATTCTAAGAGGAGCTAAACGTGGATCTCACACTAAAGCCAGCACTAGCAGCTCTGGACAGTATGGGTAACTTCCATGTGGGGGGGCACATTACATAATTACTCATAGCACAGAAACTGGCATCATACTTAGCTATGGTCCAGCCTGCGCACCTCTCAGGGGATCAGTATTGGCTCATACAGCCATATTTAATCTTGCTCCTCTGTATGCAAGGGGACCTCACCTTAGCTTGATTACACCTAAATTCATGTTGCACTCACAAATAAAAAAAGATTGTAAGGACTGGCATATGTATGACCCTAATGGGTACTGCTTGAGGTATTCAGAAGCGATACAGACAGCTACAGTCACATCAGTGTGTGTCTGTTATTCTCCATCTAAATAACAGAGAGGATATCTATGACATTTGGAAAAAAAAAAAAAAAAGATGAATTTGCCCAATATGTGTGCAGGGATATGGGATAACAGTACCGCGTGGATGGAATAGCAGGGAGTGCCTGGGGTCAGCGGGTGAGTGGCAGAGCTGTTTGGGGATGGTTGTATGGGGCCGCTCACAGCACTGCCCCAGCCCATGGGTTGGACAGGCAGGGTGAGCTATTCTTAGTCAAGAACTTCGCGCAGAACCCAGCCCTTAGGAAAAAAGAAAAGAACAAAATTGCTTTTTGACTAAAAGATTGAAGCTTCTGATGTAGTTTGAGGCTGTCATCTGATGAACAGCTTGTCCCAGAAGTTATCGCTAAAGTGATTACTGAGTGCTGTGGCATGTATTCCAAATTCACAAGACAAATTGCGAACAAACCAGCCACAGCAGCTGGGTGACCTGTCCTGAGTCTGTCTGGCTGATGAAAACTCTGGGTTTGTTAGCTGTGCAAATATTCATGATCACAAAGTTGCTGTAGGCTTCACATAAATTGTGTTGGTTTCAAATGCATGCTCTTTATACTAAGGCTATTTACTTTTAAATACTTCTGGTACATTAGTGTCCATAGCTCAAATCAGAAAAGCTGCAAGAATTAGCCAGTCTTAACAAGGTTCTGTTTCATCCTGAAATTAAATCAGCTGGCATCAATTTGAAGAAAATCTGCTGTAATGAGTTTTTCCTATTGAGAGTGACCAAAGCAGATCATGGGAAGGAGTGCAACAAATCAAAGAAACAAAGAAAAGGTTGGGAAGACAGGCAAGGTATGTGAACATATTTTTCATGGACATTTTGACTTTCTTGCTATATTAATTTACTTTATGTCACACAGTTTTATGTCACAGTAGCAGTGCCCTTCATCGGAACAAAATTCTATCTCTGACCTAATAGAATAAGGACAAGCATGTACAGATCTAACTTCAGTGTGACTGTCTGTACTGAAATCAGTGAGAGGCTGAAAAACTTGAATATGCTTACAGATCTTGTGATTGTTCTGTTCAAACAGAATTCTTCATGTTTTGATTAGGTTACTGCTTATAGATAGTTTGTACATGCCTCATGGACCAAAGTAAATATTCATTTCAGATCTCAATCCAATCATCAGGTCCCTACAAATTTATTACTGCAGATTGGAAGAGATTTGCAGGGATGCTTGTGTAGAATTGTGAAATCAGACCTAGGTCCTCGTTCCATTCGTAAGTGAATGGAAGGAAAAGTGCTGCTGTTCTCCTCTGGCTCATTTTTGTTTTGGGATTCCAGTAGGCAGTGCTAAATGTGAACCCCTTCAATGCTGACCCCTCCTACATTCCCATATGCAGCTGTACATTCTAAATGCTGTGAAAAAGCATCACACAGTGCAGTGTGATCTGCAAGCATTTACACAATAGGTGAGCCACAGTGACTGTTCAGGCTTGAACTGGGTGTTATAGTTAATGCAAGTTCAGGCGTGAAAAGCCATATTTTGAAATGAAAAGAGGTAGGAAAAGATAAATCATACCTTTGTTTCTGTGAAGCGTTCTTCCCTAAAAACCCAAATACTGATGCCTAAACAAGGCCAAAAATTTATTGTCCCTACCTTTCATTAAGGGTGTTTGCTTGTACAGTGCTAGGATCATCTGTACTTAAGACAACATTCACACTTCTCCCAGGTCCATATGGCACTTCTGTGCTGCTGGGACAGTCTAGCAAAGCTTCTCCTTGTTCCTGAGCACACGACACTGAACCATCGCAAGGTGTAAGTTCAGCCAGCTTCAGCGTGTTGCTGAGCTTGCTGCCGATGGGAGGGAGCTGGCTGGGCTTTGTTGCTGCCCCAGCCAGTTCCCACGGCAGCTCCCTGGCAGCCTGCTGGGCTGCAGTAGGCTATCTGTGTGGTGTGGCTGTGCCTGCGGGCTGCTGGCAGCACGAGCAACTCTGCAGAGCCGCGGGCTTTCCTGGGTATGTCTCCTCAGCTCCTTGCTCTGCCCAGATAACAGGCACTAGGATATAAAATTGCTGTCCTCTAACTCTTTTTCTTTTCCTGCTGTACAGGGGCATGCATATACTTAATATATATGTTCGCAAACTGTCAACCTTAGTACTGTTTTCTCTTTTCCTACATTAACTTAAGCTTCATTTCATTTAGAGCACTGTAATCACTTGACTCAGCAGCACAGTCAAGGACACACCCCGTGGGTGCTTCAGCTTTTTCCACAGAAGTTCCCAGGGTGTCGAGGGTCACTTTCAAGGCTTGTATCTATCTCAGGCATTTGGAGGTCAAGCCCAAGTGGTCTTTGGAACTGCTTCGTACTCTGAAATCGCGTTCCTCTAAAGCCGATATGTCCTGTTTTGGACACAATATCCTGAATGTGGAGATAACAGATGTTGCCCTTGGGTGGAAGACCTTTGTTCTACTGGATGGTGGTCTTGGACATAGCCTTCCTACCAAGGAAATCACAGTCAACCAAAAAACCCCAACCCCCATCCCAAATTGTGTAAGGGGTCCTGGCAACTCAAGCACAGCCAATCTGATGTTGAACTGAACTTAATTACTTTAATTTTATTCAAACTGAATCTTTATCTGCGTGGACAGTACTCTTCTCCAATCTACTTCACAGTGATGGGCAGAATCCAAATCCCATTCAAATGAAAGAAAGACGAAGCCAGAGATGGACTCCTAGCAAACAAACAAAAACAGTTTGACATTTTTACTTCAAAAGCACGGCAGTAGTTTACCAGCAAGGGCTGAAGTCATTAATGCTGCCTTATTTGTGCTGATACTCATTAGAGTTTTTAGTGTTGCTGTTAAAAAAACATTTTTAAGAGCCAACTGTTTCACTGCTTTGAAATCTCTCTGCCCGGGAGTGAATCTTTGCATTCGTTTTCAAAACAGTCAGTTCTTCCGTGTGGTAGCTCCGCAAGTAAGTTGGTG
Source organism: Aquila spilogaster (assembly GCA_024606505.1). Classification (NCBI taxonomy): domain Eukaryota; kingdom Metazoa; phylum Chordata; class Aves; order Accipitriformes; family Accipitridae; genus Aquila; species Aquila spilogaster. Next base: position 21,461,525 of record JANHGO010000020.1, on the reverse strand, counting down.
CACGTTCATCAGCCTTCAAAGACAAATGAAAAACAAAGGGCTTCCTTGTCTGAGACCACTCTACTTTTCTGCTCACCACCTCCCTTCCCATTTCCTTTTCTTATTTGTTCTCCAGCAGCAGCGACTGCAGCCATGCGATGGTACTGAAGTGGGACGTCAGGTGAAATGCAGGCATTGTGCGGAGCTGGGAGAGTGCACGGCACATGGGAACACATTCAGGTGAGCCCAGCAGCTGCAGCACCTCTGACGTGCAGCTCAGCCAGGTGTCACGGCCACTGTGCACCCTGTTATCTGTGTGAACACACAGAAGCAAGAACCGGCATGGGCGCAATGCTGGCAGCACAGCTAGCATCGCTGCCTGATAAAGCATCCTGCTTGAACAAATGCAAGTACACCCATCTAAACAGAAGTTTCCAGTCCCAAACATTTCTGTAGCTTTCAAATGTTCTGTTTTACAGCTGTGATATTTATGCTGAGGTAGACTGCAAAAACATTGAAAAAACTTTTTTTGGGGGAGTTGAAATGGTAAGACAAATATGCAGATGCGGATGCAGGTGCTACTGCAACCTGTAGCAGAAGATGTGAGTAACTCCCACGTCAGAACGTGGCTGGTCATATGAAAGAGTTTTTGGTAAGTAGCCATGCGCGTGGCTTGCAAAGGCTCAAGGCAAAAGAATTCGGGATTTTTCAGGCCGGCTGTGTGACTGCAGGTGATATTTTCATGTAAAGATAACAATCAAATCACGAATATTGAGCACGCATAATGCAGAACACGTGCAATAGCAGTACACGTAGGCAGCGGCTCAGGGAAGCCGGCGGCCATCCCCGCAGCGCGCACAGCGTGTGCAGGCAGCGCCTGGCCCGCCACCTAGCGGGGTGCGCCTGCGGGCTGCCGTGCTGCGTGAGTCACGGACGTCAGTCATGCCAGGGGGGTGTGGGGGTACTTTTTGGTGGAAAAAACTGCTGTGCTGCTATAAGTTGACTGCCTCTTTTCTGCGCTGTCAGTTGGTTTTCCCTTTAATATCTCAGTTCGATGCAGAACTCTGCTTTCCACTTAATTCTCTGTTTGGAGTGTCTCAATTAACTGTGTACTTAGAGGAACACAATTGGGTCCTATCTTAACCACCCTCCTCCCCTCTCTGCCCCCCCTGCCCCCAAAGAAAGAAAAAAAAAGCCACCACAAACAGCCCACCAAGCAACCAAACCCCAAACCTAACACTCCCCCCC
>JANHGO010000020.1:21449161-21460198 GCA_024606505.1 Aquila spilogaster | reverse complement strand
AAAGGAGATCACTACTCTTATTCAGTCATAATTTAAGGTTTTTCTTTTTAAGATAGAGTCTAAAATTAATATTCAAGTTTCTTAACACAGATTTGTTTCCAGCACCTCTCACTTGAACTAGAAGGCTTTTCTTTATCCACAGAGTAGATTTGATTTGATGAATCACAGAATCAAAAGCTATGACCTGCTGAACAGCCTGAAGGCTGGAGACTGAACAGCAACAAAAAAAATAACTTCAGATATGCGTGAATAAATTAAAGATTTGCTTATAGAATTTAGAGCCACTTGAATTCTGCAAGACAATTCTTACTGTTCAGTTGTGCTTCAGTTCCAAAGCAGAGCTCGTTTCAATCGTGTCTGTGTTTCTGTTAGTATTTACAGACATTCATGGGAACAGGTTTTTGTTCACAAAAGTGTTTTAAGGAAAGGCTGTGCCTTGTATGAGTCCAGGCATGACCAACAATACTGCAGAGACACCATAAATAGTTCTCTTTGAAACATTTCAGCTATTCAGTCAAGACACAGAAACAATTCCGTGGGACTGGATGACCAAGTTATGAAAAGTAAATAATTACTCTGGATTACTATGGATTTCTACAAAGAGATTATGTCCTGAAATTTTTTCAGCCCATCTACCCAGTGATCACTGTGGATATTCTGAGAAAGCAGGATAGGATCTCTCATGCTTTGGTATTAGGAAAAAAGGTTAATTTATTCTCGATTAAGGTAGGCAAAAATAAGTTGTTGAGCTCTGGTACTAACACAAAAGTATTTTGTGACACAATAGGGAATAGGAATATAACAGTGAATATTATTCACTTATCTTTGATGCAAACAAAACTTTTGTAGTCTGATACTACACTCATTTCCCTGTTCAGTAGTTAGTATGTCAAGTGTTCATACTGGATCTTAAAATGTGCTAGAAAGCTCATGAGTATATCAACACTTGCAGCATAAAACTGTCTTCTCTTTGATCATTCAAGCTTTCCATCACACTAGGTGGTCCTAACTAATAAGGAACTGTGATCCTCTTCACTACTTGATTCCAGTAGCCATGCAACAGACCGTATACAATTAGTGCTTGCCATTATTGTTTTAGTCAAATATCAACACTTATCTACAGAATTATGATCCTGTCAGTGAATCAGTACCTTTTAATTACATATAGTGAAATGATTTATAAATATGTATGGGAACCAAAATTTCTTTTTTAAGCATTTAAACATTCTACATCTTTTTCTTTGTGATTTTTTTCTCTTAAGGCAAAAACCTGTGCAAGTGTTTTAATATATGTAATATATGTTACTGAGCAGGAGTGATGCTCTGAATTTCCATACAAACGTACTATGAAAAATAGAAATCTTTGATTTTCTCCAGATTTCTGTATTAAGTTCTTTGTATAAGAATCTTGTTTACAAGTCTGACATGCCCGTGCAATGCCCATACGGTCAGCATTCAATCCTATATCTCTGCTTCAGCAGCCCTTGTCTGCCTTGTTAAGGTTGCTGGGCACTAACAGCCCTACTCATTTTGTTGTAGTGAGAACTCTGAAAAACACACATGCAGAAAAGGAATTGGCATCCTCAGAATTAAATACCTGCTTCTGGTAACACTCTTTTCCCAGGCAGCTATTCTGTAATGAGTTTAATTGATCTTTGAATCTTTGAACAAAGGTGATCGCACACAGGACACCAGTTAAGGTGTCCTGTCTTAGTTAAGGGGAAGTTGTGGCTACAGGATAACAGTCACATTGAGCAGATACCCAGGTGTGGAACAGGAAGGTATGTATGTTTTGTTTAGATACTAGGGTTTAATGATAAATGAAGAAGGGCTGATAATAAAATTCATTAGTGTGATGACAGTTCCTTCTGAAAGGAGTTTCAAGCAACTTCAACCAGGCAGGTCCTCCACAGATGTCTTTCCTGTATTTAAAAAAAATCTGCTCAATTTGAGATTATTGAGAATGAAGAAGCTGCCAAGGGGAAACTGAGTGACCTACAGGTACATACCTGATCTCTGTAGAAACCTTAGGCCCCCCTTTGCTTTGATTATAGGTTGATTTGATTTGCTGACCTCATAATCTTGGAAAATGTATGTTTGTGATGGGATTATGGTGACTTATGTAAGTTCAAGAAAGCCCTTTTGATGCATGAATAATTCCTATCTTAGAGGTTTATGATAGTAACCCCCCTCTCCCCAAATCTTGTGTAGGCAGCAATTTATGTCATGGTCTCCCGAGTACATACATGATTTGCGACTTAGAGGTACAGGATGGTCATTGGTTCATGCTGCAGTGTCTACAGCACCTAAGGTTGATCTTAACCTTACTCCCAGCCCAGTTATTCGATTGGGATACTTGATTAGGCTGGATTATCTGACAGTAGGTCTTTCTGGTGCTCTGAATGTCTCATGCAGAGTGCCAGCAATCTGAAGCACTGAGCACTAACTTTCAGTGCTAGTCAGCTGAAAAAAAAAAAAAAAAATTGAAGAATTTAACCTTTATAGTTTCATTGCCATACAGTCCCTTAATTCTACATACTCCTTAGAGTTTTGGTTAAAAACCCCTGGTAGTTATATGCTAGTGGAACATACAGATTTGAGACTTTGATTTTCTTCCATTTTAAAATATAGGTGTAGATTTTAAATAATTGTGAAAGAAATAAAAGAGGGGAGATGTCTGCCCTAAGAGAGGAATGACACAATGCATTTGCTCTAAACTGCCTGGGATCATTTAAAACCAGTGAATTAAAAATCAGATAGTTGGTCAGGGCTATAATTTACACTACAGAGGTGATAAAGCCTTTTGTGTTCGTACTTACAAAGAAAGCATTAAACTACAGTGATTTTTGATTTTTTTTTCTTCCCACCAGGGAGAAATGTGAAACTCAATTTTACCCCCGATTGGTAAGGTGCTAATTTGTCTGACAAGTTGTTGGAATCTCAGCATGTTTGAGGTATCCTTGATGTATCAACACCTTCATGCTGAATGAAGGATGCCTTTAATGTGTAAATGTTTAGTACATATCCTATATCTCATTAGCCAAGAACAATACAAACCACACACAGGCAAGAAGGGTCAGAAGCAAGCTCCAGTCAAAGAGAAAAATCTTTTATGTTCTAATTAAATGAGCAAACATTTGGAATACATCTCATTTGCAAATAGTTTATCAAAAAATACCCTTGAAATTCACAGCCTAACTTGTGTCCTAAAGGCCTGATGGGTCTAATATCAAATGGTGCATCCTGAATCAGAGTGCCGTGTTGTAACGCTGATGTCTTAAAATTCTTACTACATGCAACATCACAAAATGTTAAGAATTGTAGAGAAAAGCACTTGTTAATAAAACCACAAAAGAATACTTTTCCAAACTATTTCTGTTGTTAGTCTAAACCTTGGTAAGTTATATGTAACTTCAGAAATTTAGTTTCATTGACTCTTTTGTGAAAATGAAAACATTTCTAGGGAAAATTAAACCATTTTCTAGGGAAATACCATCTCTGTTTGAATGAAAGGTAGAATGTGCATTTCACTCTGTAAGTATAGCAACATCAAAAAGAAGCCAAGCCAGTGAAAAGCACTTTAAAGTGTTTAAAGTTAAAGATACTTTAAAGAAAAGCCAGTAGAAATGTATGCAACTGTATTGAGCTGTGGCTCGGGCGGAGATCAGAGGGCTGCTGGTGAGGAGGAGAGAGGTCTTTGCTAGTTATCTTCTAACGGGACTTTTCTGTTTGTGAGATGAGAAAAATGATGACTCTGACCGAGGAACTGGAGGATGTGGTCACACACTCTCAACTAGTTATCACTGCCATTTTCTTAGTTTTGGCTGGGATTATGCTGCTTCCCTTTGATAAAGTTTTCCAGGCTGGGACGAGCATCAGGTTCAAGTACAACAGGACTCAAAATTAGAATTTTTGCTAATTTGCATTGCTGGTTGTTACTTTTAACCTCCTCCAGCCTGCAGCACTTCAGACATTTGATGCCGCAGTTTTGATAAATACAATATAATAACAGGAACAAAGGGCAAACAAAACCTGCAATTTAAACATAGCAAAAAAAAAAAAGCTAGATTTTGCTACCATACTTTATTAGAAAGACCAGGAGGCACAGCTGAGTAGCACAGGTTGCGGACCAAGGTCAGAGCCTCAGTGGATCTCAGGTCCCTGCTGTGGAGGCGGGACAGAGTGACACTGATCTCCTGCAATTCATGGTCTCGAGAGGGTACAACATTTGCCACATTTCTGAGTTACTGCACAAGGGTGGATGTGGATGTGTTTATATAGTGTAAGTTCATTGCAGTAGGTGAGTATGTTTGGGAAACAACTGGTCTTGTTTGTCTTGCATGGATTGCATTAAATATATTTATGAAAGGAGACTTAGAAAACCAAAATGTAAACAAAGATCTTCTCGAAGTTGTCTTAAATAGTCGCAGCTTGAAGAATTAAAAAAAAAAAAAAAAAAAAAAAAATCCCCTTTTGACAATCTTGATTACCAGTATCTCAAGGGAGGAAACATATTTTCAATACTGTGATTGAGTATTGGAAAAAAAGGGTCTTGTTTGTAGTGCTGGTGAGATGCATAAAAATTATCTGCATCTATTTGCTTGTTATGCAACTTTTGAAGCCTAGTATTTAAATAAATCCCCATGATGAGTTTATGAAATTTTGCAAAACCCTTCTTCCAGCCAAACGTGTTATTTTTCCATCTTTGTTTTAAACGTTTGGAACAGCTCCCTCTGTCCCACACCAGAGCCAGAGGGAAGTGGTGGGCACTTAGGGGCGTTTAGGTCTGGGAGATTCAGACAGGTCTGTCAGAGGTGGCCTCACCCTGCCTCCAGGGCGCTCAGGCTCTCTGCTCTAGCTGTTGGCATTGCCCTTCCCATCCCCACTGCCCTTCAGCAGTCAAACTGCCCTGAGAAGCTGCTCAGCAACCCCCAGCCCTCACCCGGGCACTGCCATCTGCTGTCACTGTTTTCCCTTCCTGGAGCAGCCTGAACAGGGCTGGTGGGCTTGTTACCAACCCTGTTACTCATTCCACCCTGGCTTTGGTACTAGGTGGTGCCTCTTGCTCTGTCTAGACCAAAGCATAAGGTGGGCCTCGGCCCATGGGGAGAAACATGGAGCTTCTGCTCCATTTGGAGCCCCTGGAGGAGGACACCTGTCTCACCCAACCCGTGCTGTGGTCCTCGCCACCACCCCCTTCTCTGCAGGCCATGTAGGCACACTGATGTGCTGCTGGCTGTGTTCAGATGCTGCATAGAAGAGATTAGAGAACCACTTTTCATTCCTATTTATCCACATTACATGAAATCGGCCCAATGCTGTTGGTCAGTTCAGTTGCAATAGTGCCCTCATCCTGTGTATGACTTCATTCCTTCTTTCTGCTTTTCTTTTCCAGAAGTCGATACTTTTGAACTGCTGAAACCTGATGACTTGCAATCAATAGTCTGTAAAACAATAAGGTCAGCAGTGCGAAGATTCAGATTTTCTGCCTCTAAGCGCAGACTGCTGTGCTGGGCCACTGAGGTGAGTCTGACCTAAGCTGATTGCCTGATAGAAGAACAGAGTGGGAGGAAAGGGATTAAAAATACCTGGAGACATGTTGAGCTGTTAATACAGTATCTGTCCACTTCACATAGATGGCTGGGGGAAATATGGCTGCGTAAATTTACAATAGATGTGATTGGCAAACGTCATTTTCTTGTTAAATATTAAATCATTGATGGACTCTGTAACTGGAATTCTAAGCCCCATACGCTACACTGCAACCTTGCAAAGTGATCAAGAACATTTACAAGCCCAGTCATAAGATCAGCTTTTCCAATGAAGGTGAAACAGGAGGCTCAATTGCACCCAAGTTTATGTTGCACTCACAAAAGAAAATATCAGACAGTAAGGATCAGACCATCAATCAGTAAAATGATGCAAACTCATTTCATGCAAATCAGTGAAATGATGCAAAGGGAGAGATTTTCCTCAGGTTTTAACAAACTAAGTATGGGCCTAAGTATGATCCCGAGGAGTGCTGAGGTATTCAGAAATGATACAGATGGTTATGTCCACATAAACATACATCTGGTATTCTTTGCCTAAATGAGAGAGAATATATCTGCGACATGCAAAAAATAAACAAACAAAAAAAGATTAATTTGCCTAATATGTGAGTAGGGCTGGGATAACAATACCACACTGATGGAATAGCAGTGAGTGCCTGGGGTCAGCAGGTGAGTGGCAGAGCTGTGTGGGGATGGTTGTGTGGGGCCAGCTTACAGCACTGCCTCAGCCTGTGGGTTAGAAGGCAGGGTGAGCTATTCATAGCCAAGAACTTGCACAGAGCACTTAGCCCTTAGAAAAAAGAAAAGAAAGAAAGTGCTTTTTGACTAAAAGTTTGAAGCTTCTTTTGTGGTTTGAGGCTATCATCTCATGAACAGTTTGCCCAAGAAATTATTGCTAAAGTGATTAGAGGAGCGTTGTGGCAAGTCTTCCAGTTTCACAAGATAAACCCCGAGCAAACTGGCCACAGCAGCTGGGTGACCTGCTCCTGTGCCTGGCTGGCTGATGAAAACTCTCTGGATTAGTTAGCTGTGTAAATACTCACGATCATGAAGTTGCTGTAGGCTTTACAGTTGGTCTCGAAGTCATGTTCCTACTACTAATACAATTTACGAAATACTGTTAAATATTTCCCATATATTAGTGCCTGGAGCTCAAATCAGAAAAGCTGCAAGAATTAGCCAGTCCTAACAAGGTTCAATTTCTGCCTGAAATTAAATTAGCTGGCATCAATTTGAAGAAAACCTACTATAATGGGGTTTTCCTGTTGAGAGTGACCAAAACAGATCATAGGAAGAAGCACAACAAATAAGCAAAGAAAGAAAGAAAGGGCTAGGAAGATAGAGCAGGTATGTGAACATATTTTTCGTGGACATTTTGACTTTCTTGCTATATTAATTTACTTTATGTCACACAGTTTCATGTCACAGTAGCAATAATCTTAACAGGAACAAAATTCTCTCTCTGGCCTAATACAATAGGGACAAGTATTTACATATTTAACTTCAGTTTAGGTGCCTGTACTGAAATCAGTGGGAGTTAGAGGAACTTAAGCATACTTAAAGATCTTGTGATTGTTCTCTTCAAACACAATTTTTCAATTCCACAGGTAAAGTTCTGGTTTTATTACGGTAATGATCATAGAGCATTTGTCTACTCCTAATTGATAGAAGTAAATATTAATTTCAGATCTGAATCCAACCCTCAGATGCCTACACATTTATCACTGCAGATATTGAAAAGATTTGGAGGGGTGCATGTGCAGAATTGTGAAATCAGACCCGGATCCTCGGAATTGCTCATTGGCCATAAGTGTATGCAAAGCAGAGCACTGCTGTTTTCCTCTGGCTCATTTTTAGTTTTGGGATTCCAGTAGGCGATGCTAAATGCAAACCCCTCAACGCTGATCCCTCCTACATTCCCATTTGCAGCTGCACATTCTAAATGCTGTGATCTGCAAACATGTATATGATAGATGAGCCACAATAACTGTTCAGGTTTGTAATGGGTAGCATAGACCCTTCATGAAAAAGCTGTATTTTGAAATCAAAATATAAAGATGGAGGAAAAGATAAATCAGCCCCTTTGCTTCTGTGAAGCATTTTGCCCCAAATACCCAAATGTCAATGCTTAAACAAAGCCACAGAATTTATTGTCCCTATCTCTCATTAAGGGTGCTTGCCTGCATAGTGTTGGGATTAGCTGTAGCGAAGACAAAAGTCACACTTGTCCCAGATCCATATTCCACTCCTGTGCTGCTGGGAAGGTCTGGCAAAGCCTCCCCTTGTTTCTGGGCACGTCACATTGAAGCATTGACGGTGCAAGTTCAGGTAGGCAAGCGTTTGCAATGCTGAAAATGCTGCCAATGAGAGCTGGATGGGCTTTCTAGCCACTCCAGCTGTTTCCCCTGCCAGGTTCCTGGCAGCCTCTTGGGGGGGCACTGGGATGTCCGTGTGGCACCGGGCCCATCATACTGCCAGGACTCTGAGCAACACAGCAGAAGCCATGGGTCTGCTCCCGGGTGTGTCTCCTCGGCTCCTTGCTCTTCCCACATAATAGACACTGGAATACAAAATTGCTCTTCCACCTCTGGACTCCTTTTCCTTTCCTGTCATATACGGGCATGCATATATTTAACATAGACATTCACAAACTGTCAGTCTTAGTACTGTTACTCTCTTTTCCTAGATTAAGAAAAGCTATTCATGGTTGACTAAGGCTTCAGCTGCTTTAGAGCACTGCAATTCATTGACTCAACAACACAGTCAAGAATATACCCCCTGGCCAGTTCTTTTTTTTCCCACAAAAGTTCCCAGGGTGCAGAGGGTCATTTTCAAGGCTTGTATCTATCGAAGGCATTTGAAGGTCAAGCCTAAGTGGTCTGTGCAACTGCTTCATACTCTGAAATCAAGTTCTTCCAAAACTGGTATCTCCTGATGAGGAAACAATATGTTGAGTGTGGAGGTAGGAGATTTCTGAGTGAGTGGCCTATTTCTCTAGGGTTTGCTCTTGGGAGCAAGCAGGGTGACCTTTGTAGTCCTGAGTAGCGGGACTTGGACACAACCTTTTTACCAAAGAAACCACAACCAACCAAAAAAAAAACCAAACCCCAAACTTCATCTCAACTTGACATAAGGCATCCTGGCAACTCAGGCAGAGCCAAACTCATGCTGAATAGATCTTAATGATTTTAATTCAGTTTGAACTGAAACTTCATGTGTGTTGACAGTACTGAAAGTACAGGATTTTGTTTCAGTTTTTCTAAAAGAAAACCTGAACAGAACTTAGGAGCTAAACCAGAACTTGACAACTGGGCACTGATGCAAGATTCATACTAGGTGTTAGCTTTTCCTTAGGCACCTAAATGAAATAAGGGACAGCTAAAAGCTTCCACCACCCAGAGCTCCTCACGACTCTTGTGGACAGACTTTCAAATCTCTAAAATTTCAGAACATTTTAAAAAATGTTGCCAATGACCATTGAAGCCCAAATGGGAGCTGGGCAACACTAAGCCTGTGAGCAGCGTACAGCCCCCCTGTTCTGTGCGGGTGGCCCCTGGCACAGAGGAACCACTCTGGTTTCTCAGGGGCAGCATTTGGTTGTTAAATTCACTTCTCACAGGGCCTTTCCCTCTTTTCCAGTCTACTTCAAAATGACAGGCAGAATCAAAATCCCATTCAATTAAAAGAAAGTGAAAAAGGGAGATGAACTCCTAGCAAACAAACAAAACCAGTGTGAAATTTTTACTTCAAAAGCACAGCAGTATTTTACCAGCAAGGACTGAATTCGTTAATGCTGCCTTATTTGCGCTGCTACCGTTAAGAGTTTTTCAGTGTTACTGTTCAAAAACATTTTAAAGAGCCAGCTGTTTTACTGCTTTGAAATAGCTCTACCCAGCAGTGAATCTCTGCATTCGTTTTCAAAACAATCAGTTCTTCCATGTGGAAGCTATGCAAGTTTATGCAAGTCCATCAGTCTTCAAAGACAAGTAAAAAATAACAGGCTTCCTTATTCTAGAGAACTTTTCCTTTTCTCTTCACTGTCTCCTTCCACATTTCCTTTTCTTTCTTGTTCTCCAGCAGCATCTACTATGGTCATGTGCTGGGGCAACACGCATGTGCATGCCCTTGTGCACACACATGAAGAGGCTTCAAAAATGAAGACCAGTACCTTATAACTCCCCTATATATAAGTCTTGAATAATTTTTTGTTTCTCCTTATCTTGCTCTCTTCCCTTTCTTTTTCCCTTTCCTTTATATCTGTCCACCTTCTCTGCTAGCGTTTTATAGCACTGTTAATTGCCCTGATACTGTGAATCCAGGGTTAACTGCAATCCCAAACTGCTTTCATTTCCAGTGCACTGGCACTGCTTTTTGTGGTGCTGGAGCCAAAAGCAGAAGCCCGTGACCTTCCTGAAGTTACTCTTAGGTCATTCTGGCCCAATTAGATCCAAAATTAGGCTGTAATAGTTTATTCTGTGCATGGCAACTCAGACCTAATCCAGGAAACATTAAGAACGTGTCAGATGTGAGAGACTGAGTAAAAAGCGTGCTTTTGTTCTGAAATGTGGGAGTCCCACCAGAGCAGACTGCTGCAGAAGCACAAATTCAGATGAACTCAACCACCTCAGCATCTCTGAGAGGCTTTTAAGTCAGTTTTTGTGACTTCGGCACACAGGTACGACACAGCCACTTAGGTTAGTAACGTGAACAGACAGGAAGCAAGAGATATTAATGCAATGTCAGCAGTGTAGTTAATATGACTTCCTCGATAAAACATTGTGTACACTAACAAACTGACAAACAGGCCAACCTCATTGGAAGATTAGAAGGAATCTAATCTAATCTAATCTTCTCATTAGAAGATTCCTGTCCTAAACATTTCTGTAGCTTTCACACGTGCTGTTTTACAGTTGTGGTCTTTATGCTGAAGCAAGCTGTAAAACCGCTGAAGAAACAGTTTCTTGGGAGCAAAATCAAGAATAGAGGTAAAACAAATGTGGAAAACCTAAATGTGGATGGAGATGTCATCACAGCCCGATGCGGCGGATTTCACAGGCTCCTACTTCTGAATATGGTGAATATGGTGAAGGCTCCGGGGAAAAGATTTGGGGATTTTTCAGGATGATTGCGTGATAGCAGGTAATATTTTCAAGTGAAGATAGTAAACAAAAGGTGAACTCCGAGGGAACGGTTTTCCTTAGCTCGCAGACCAAAGGATCCAAGGAACAGGACATACTACTGTTCAGAGCCTCTGAAGTTCGAGCAATAGGGCTTCACAGCAGTGGAGAAAAGGGGGAGTTAATCGGTTTTTTTACCCACCCTCGGTCTGGTAAAAGCAAGCTACGCTTTCTTCTCACTCTAGGCAGGCGGCTGCAGCACCTGAGGCGCGTCCCCACGGCGGGAGGCGGCCGCCGGCGGGGGGGCGGCGGGGAACGCGCCTGCCATGCCAGCGCCTCGCCCGCCACCTAGCGGGCGGCGGCGGGCA
>JANHGO010000020.1:21419177-21449033 GCA_024606505.1 Aquila spilogaster | reverse complement strand
CTGCTGCGGCGGGCGGGCTGCTGCGGCGGGCGGCGGGGCCGTGCGGCCGCGTTCCCGTGCCCCGCCGCCGGGCCGGGACCGGCACCTGAGAGCAGGGCCACGCACCGTGGGCGCTGTGTTCGTTTGTAAGTGGATGAGGGAAGAGAGTTTAGAACGCGGCGTAAGTAATGCACACGAGTAATGCCGGGTGGCTTTTAAAAGTGACGTTTTACTGGACAAACCTACTGCTACGTCTTGTCTTTTTTCTGTCTTATCGACTGTTTTTCCCTTTAATAGCTCCCTTTGATGTAAAACTCCATTTGCTTTCCACCAAGTCCTCTCTTGGGAGTATCTTGGTTAACTGCCTAACTAGGGAAACAGAATCGGGTCCTAAGTTATGAAAAACCCAAACCCAAAGTGTTGCTCGTTTTCATTTTAACTGTATTTCCTGTAGTCACATTGGTTATGTTATGAAGCGGCCATGATACCCTGGCACAATATAACAAGACAAAATTAAAGCATTATTTTTTAATCTTTTTTATTGCTTGTCTTGTGCCAACTTGATAAAGATACTGAAAGTGGGAGGAAGGGAGTATGCATTTCTAAAGAGAGGCTTATAAGTTCAAAATTATAGTCTCCGAAAATACTAGAGCTGATCTATGGAAAAACAAGTAAAATAACAAACTACACTGCACCTCAGTTGTTAAACTGCTGCTGTCAGTCAATGTAATTCCCACCAGCTAACAATAAGAATGTTTTGACATGCAATCTTGTACACGCTTCAATGATAGTTACCTAACAGGAATTTTCAACCATGGAAATATTTCTTTTTCTGCTCCCTTAGAATCATGAAAATTTTGACATTATACAAGTCCTGTTGTAAAGGGCACCCTGTCAATGACAGCTGTCACCAGAGCAACTCTGTAAATTGCATTGTACACAACAGTCATGTACAATACAACTGTTATATTTCATAATAAAAACCAGCTTATCACCAGGGACAGAAGGCTTTAGTTTCTTACAGAAAATACTGTCAGACCAGACAGTGCTTGTAGTTTGAAATTTAGGGTCTCCCAGTTGCCTTTGGCTAGTTAAGCTCCATTCAGGCTCCAGCCTGAGCAGAAGAGGTGAAAGTTTGGGTAATTACAGAGCTAATGGGTGTCCAGCTTGTGCTTAGCCCCACAGACATTAACAGCATCCAGCACAAGCAGAGTATGACACAGCAATTGCATCCACAGCTCCTCCGTTCCCAGCTCCAGAAGGCAACTGAGACCACAGCAGCCTTCACGGTCGCTCCAGCCACGGTTGCAAAGCAGCTGGACTAGGCACAGGAGCTCTGCTGATCCGGGCTCTCCACCACGCCCCTGCTTTCACAAGTCATGCAGGGATGTGGTTTCATCTCTGAGTGGAAGAGATCTGTAAATGATTTGAAGGTTCAGAGTTCAGGGGTGGTTTGGAAAAACACCTGTTGGGCTGCGATGCCTGCGGAGAAACCATCTGGTTAGATAGGGTGTCTCTGGGTATTTCTGGCATTTCACCTCCTGACTGAAGTCAGGAAAACTCCAAGAAAGTACAAAATTAAAGATACTTCCAAACTTGGAAACCAGTTTCCTAATGTTTAGTCAAAGGCAGAAGTCAGTTCTTGTTTTACCCACCCATCCCTCTTTGGACTAGAAAATAGCGCAGTTTCCTTTAAAATATCAGATAAGCAGCATAAATAGTTGCCCAAGAATCAGAGATATGACTAATTCCTATTCATTAGACATGTGCAACATAACTACTTGTTTCACTACTCATTAATTACAGTGAGATGCCTCCAGCTCTGTCGCTTGTGTCCAGGTCTGCTTCCACAATGTCTCCTTTGAATAAGTCTGTGTCGTCATTCTGCAGACTTGCACCAATGAGAGGAAATGGGAAAGGCTGTGTGCCACGGGCATGCCTCTCTGCTTCCGCAGCTCTGGTTCCTAGGGCTTGAAGGCCATCACATTGCAAACACTTCTGGGGAGTTTTGTAATTCACCTCAGCAGTATATGTAAACACTACTTAATGGACGTCTTTAATGCTGTCTTCCTGCTTCCAGGATTTTCACTGTGTCACTGCATTGGTTTTGGAACTTTCCCTGGGGCTGCACACACATTGCCATGCAGGTGAGGGCAGGGGAAACTGTGCCATTTCAGTTCAAGTTGATTACAGCTTTTTGACTGAAACATGCTTTTTTTTTTTTTTTTTTTTTTAAAAGAAAACACTGTGTCACAAAAACTTAAACTTACCTTGTAAATGAATTGATTTTGAGGGTAAAGTTTCCCAAACAGGGTGGACTTTCTGTATGTAGGAAAAAAAAAAATTCTTCAGTGATTAGGGCCCTTGTGTGTGGGAGCCCTGTAGTCAGCAAAGCGCAACGAGTTGTGAAATAATAGCCACTGAGCCTGAGAGGGAATCAAGCCGGGCAAGGATTTGAACCTGCTTTGCAGACTAGTTTCCCAATCATTGGTGCATGGTCTTGGTATATCCTGCTAGTGCCAATCCATTTTGTAGAGCTAATTAAAAATTCAGTAAGTCAGGGAGAAAACGCCTGTAAGCCCGCAGTTATAGCAGCTGGGTGAGATAGGGACCAGTCAGGCTTAAACCCTCGATTCAAGCTTCTCAGGGGAAAGACTTATGCACAGGTATCTCCCATGCAATGAACCTAGGGGTGATGTTGTTCTCTGTTCAGCATGACATGGAGGCAAACTCAAATGCCTCAACTCTTTTTTGTGATGCAGACATCCTTGTTTCCACCTACCCCAATGTAATGGAGACAAATAGAATTAAAAATGAGGATGTCTATTTATAGTCTCATTTTTTCCTCCTACATCTCTCCTGCTTTTAAATGCTCCACTGTGCATTCCACGATTGTCCTGAAAGGACTGATTTTGCTTAACTTCAAAACTAAAGCTGGTGGGAACTGAGAATGCCCCAAAAGTAATTGTATTAACAGAAAGTGGTGATGCGAGGTCAAGGGGAATTGCAGGACCTGAGTGCTCAAAATACCATCAGCTATGTCATGAAAACAGATGTGCTCTGTTACTCCTTTCTGTGTATGGGGAATAGTCTCAAGATCAGGGTCTGCTCTGAACAGCTTAACAAAGATTTTTGTCTCATTCTTCTACTTTCTACATTTCAGAAGGGATCCTAGTGCTTTTTTTCCTGCCTGGTTTTCTGGTCACTGTGAAAAATTTTCCAAAGTTATTCTACAGAAATTCTGCCTGTTTTTTTTTTAAAAAAAAAAAAAAGAAAGGCATCCTCATCCTAACCTGCTGGAGGCACCAGGTGAGCTGTGGAGAGTGACTTAACATGCCACACCAGCCCTGTGGCATGTAGCTTTGGCTTAGGGCAGACAGCAGTGGTGGGCTCCGCTCTGTGCTGCGGTGACCCTCGACAGCAGCTCTCACACAAGAGGGAGTAGTGCTGAGAGGAGCAGCTCGGTATTGCCAGCTACCCGTCATCAGCAGTTCCTAACGGTCAGTGCAACATGTTCGATGTCAGCTTTTTAGGTGATGGGCTGAGCTAAATGGTGGCAGTTTTCCTTTAACCTCAGGAGCACAAGGGGCAGGTGCACCTCCTGGGCTCCTACTTGCGGTAGCTCATCTGCATGACTCTGCGGGTAGCTCAACAAGCACCACAGTGGAAGGAAGCTAATATCAGTTTTTAGCAATAATTTTAAGTTACGCTGTTTTAGGCTTGTACTAGAGCTTAGTATTACTCTAATGAACACTGTGGAGGATGTATACACACATAAACTTGATTTACTAGGAAATCAAAAGATAATGCACATTTACAGCCAATAATCAAAAATGTAACTGATTTATCTGTTGACAGAGAACCACTGTACAGGAATAGAGCTTCAGAAGAGTCCTACATGTCAGCCAGTCCTGCCTCCAGCAACCCAGCTCAAGCCCTCTTTTGACTATAGTGTTATGCCCTGCCTAACTTGCTGTGGCCTTAGGGAGAGCATGCACATTGCCCCACAGCCACACTTCAGTGTTGACTTGAAGCAGCGGGACCGTGTGCTGTTGTGCTGGGCTTTGTTCCACAGAGGTAAGCTCTCTATTTAAACCATATGTTGAATTATAACCGTGTAAGTAGGAGGAAAACTAAAACATATTTCACTGGGTTCTAGAAAAGCTCTGAATGGATGTTATTTTTATCAAGGTTTTATGTGCCCTATCCAAAACCCAAACAATTGTGCTGCACCATCAGATTTAAAGTGAGCGGTTGTATTACATGTCTAGAGGTGACTACATCAACGGCAGTATGCACAGTTTGTAGCCCCTGTCTCACGATTCAAGGCTGATGCTCAGAGATGAGTTTCTGGGTGGTGGAGAATGATTGCTAGGATTAGAGCTGGACGTCTGATTTTCAGAGGTTTGATGGGCTGTTTCGAGTGAGTTTTAAAGCTGCTGAGGATGAACTCCTGTGATTCAGGTAGCAGCAACACAAAGTGCTCCTATGTTTTTCTGATGCACCCAAAGTTAATGTGAATTTTGCAAGCTGTTTTTGCTGGTGGGATCAGGGCTGACATTCTCCCAAAATGCCTGTTTGCAGTTGTACCTCTCTTCTGTTTATTAGGTGGGGTTCATGGCTAGAAACCTGAGCTAAGCAGTGTAAGTGTGGTGTGTCAGTGCTGGGCCGGAGTGCAAAGGATGTCTGTGCTTGGCTCGCACCTGTAATACTGTACCTGGCCTTGATTACATTACTGAAGCTCTGTGGGACATAGTTTGCTCTTGGAAAATGAGAATCAGTGCTATTTTCCTATCACAGAGCAGTACTACAACGGGCTAGTAGCTCAAGTGGATTATATGTTTGAAAATGTACTAAACTGCTCAGCAAGCTCCACTAGCTAATTGGTTTTTGAACCTGAGTTTATCTAGCGCCACTAACTAAATTCCAAGTGCAGTGGATCAATTTTCTGGTCCTTGTTTAACTTTGCAAGTCTGTGGAAAGGAACTTCTAATATATGCGCCAAGCTTGGCAGCACTTTCATCAGGAAGGGAACGGTCAGGATTTCTGCCAATTTGGGCTGAAATAATTGTGGAAAAGATTGTGAGATTTCTGCTGTCTTTAAATCAGAAATGCAGTTTAGCCGAAGTTTGTACTTGAACCTGATTTTAATTCAAATCTTAGCTTCACATATACTGCAATTTTGTCTTTTCCTAATTAAAAAGTACTGGTAAAGCAACATAGAAACAGGAAGAAAAGGCCTAGTTTGCAGAAAAAAGTGCCCTGATGCTAGAGAAGTGAGGGAGCCTGACAGGCTAACTCATGGTGTTCGTTCTTGCTCAGCTACAGTGAAAGCAGATTAAGGATAAATTACTCAGTGAGCAAATGTCTTGTTTTCTCTGTGACTCCACCTCTTTTGGGCATCCTGCCCTGTCCCCGCCCCTTGCACTTGTCTGCATGTCTTAATGGCAGGATTCATGCAGCTGGTAATTTATGTGTCTGAGAGAGAAGATTTACACAGAGCCTTCCCTTCAGTTATTCAGAAAATTTGAGATACAGTATGTATGTACGTGATTTGTTAGGTCCCAAACTCCAACTTAAAATCACAACTGTCTTAAGGGCTGGCCTCAAGTGAGAGAAATTTTAAAAGGAATAATTTCAACTAGAAGTCAGTGCTTAGGTCCTCACTTTACCCCTAGTTACAAAAGTTTGTCTTCAAAATAAATACAATGCCTATTGTAACATAAGCACACAGTCATTTGGCTTCGACTGAGGCAGTTTGATGTTCTGCTCTAGAAGACAGACGGAGCTGATCCAGTTACTGAAACCTACTTGATTCAGTTGGTGTCTCATGTCATAAACACGAATTGTTAATTTCATATTACTCATAACAGGCGCGCTGTGAATGTTTGCAGAGTTTATAGGATATCAGTTACAAATGTGATTATACCAGCCATTCCTCAGGACTGACATCAGTTTCAAATTAGAAGCTGACAGGCCTCACCTGCTCCTGAGTTCACTGATAGGTCACCTTCTTGTCATTTTGGCTGTCCCCCCATCAAAATGACATCTGTGTTCATAAAGGGACAGCGAGGGACTCGAAGTTGTTAGAATTGTTGAAGAATAAGAATAAGGTGTCATCTACTCCAATAATGTAGTGCTCAACTTTGGCCTTTCAGATGGCTTGATGCTTGCAGCACCTGACAATGTTTCCAGATACAAGAATAGCTGGATCGGAGACTCAGCAGTTGTTCCCTCTTCTACGCATGGATGCTAGGCATTCAGCTCAGCCCTCGCCACAGGGCATAGGCAATCCCAGAGACTTGAGCAAAGAGCTTGTAAATGCCTTTACTTTTCTACATATAGGGACAGGACATTAGCATAAATAAACATTCCTTTCAGAGGCCGTTGTTACACATCCCTATTTTTAAACAAACAATGTGTGAAAGACAAAAGGTAAATATTGTTCAACAAACAACTGGATAAAATAATGTTAAACTTTCTCAACGTGTTGGACATTTCCATTAATTTGTTTACACGCCATTTATGTAGATGCAATTTTATCTAGAAATGGCCTGACTCTTGAGAACCTATTTCTTCATAATAGAAGGTTTTTCATACTCACTCAATTAATCTAATGGAGTTGAGCTAGGTCAGTCCAATTCCTATATCCTGACACGTCTGAAAATGGGCATGCATCTTCAAATACAGACTTTGGGATTAGCTTTTATTTCTGTCATTAAACAAACAGAAATGTCAGATCCAAACAATGTCAGACTTTGCAGGTTAAAGATTTGGGATCCCCTAGATTTCAAGTCATCTAATATACGTGTACCACCTATGGAACAGTTGTACAGCTGTCTTCTTAAGGCTTGGGTTTTACAGGAAATTAAGTAAATGTATGTATATAATCCCCTTGAAGTTGCCTGGCCCATTACTGCTGTGTGTAGAGAGGAAGGTCTCTGGGTTGTGGGATGTTACAAGCTCATGTACGCAAGGCTGGTGGGAAAAGCGCACAGACATATTCATGAGAGGGTAGGCAAGGATAAACAAGATGTTGAATTACACTTTGCCAAATGAAGGGCTCAGAGCAGCCAAGGAAAATCTTTTTGTTTTCCCCTCACAAAATTAGACCTTTGTTTTTGTCTTAGGCACTGTGGCTAGCAGAGCTGTAAGGACATTCAGTTATCATAGTTGCCGTCATTCTCTGAAATCTGTCCTTGATTTTATTTTCTGCTCCAGGAAATATTATAGTATTGTCATTTTATCTATATTAAAAAAACCTAAGGCCAGATTCCTCATGGTGTAAACAAGCATGACTTCAGGAAAGCAATGCTGATTCACGCCATCCGAGTGTCTGATTTTTAATATAAAAGGGAACATGTTACAAGAGAGTAAAGAGAAGCAAATATTTTTTACAGAAACACGTCATCAACATAGCCCCCCCCCCCAGGATTTAGCAGGAAAAAAAATAGCTAAGGTAGATTTACAGAAGCCACCACTTTTTTTTTTAATGATTTGGATATTGATCATTTTTAATCTTCTTCTCAGAACAACCAGCAGATCTATTATAGCTTGAGCCAGCCATGAAAATCGGGTCTGTTCTTTAACCTGCCCCAATTCACTTGGACATATTTTATATCTCCAGGGATTCAGCCACGAAGTCCATTAGAGCATCAGATGCTGTGAGGTCAAATCAATTGTCCATACTGCAGACAAGGTAACCATCATTTACTGTAATTCTCCCCCGTCATGGTAGAGGAGAGGAAAGGTTAAAAGCTGTATTACCATGAGGCTGTCTCATCTATCTTTCAGTATATTGGTAATACCTAAACATTGCTTAAAGAACTGAATGCACAATCTTAGATCTGTGTTAAAATGGAGTTAAAGGTCAGACTGCCAATTTGTGAAATTTGCTAATGATAATTTCTTCAAGGAAAAGCAGAAAAATTAAAATTTTTAAAACAAAAAGCTTTAAATATATTGTCACGTCTGACACAACCGATCCAAAGCTATGCTGAACATTCATCTCACAATGACCTGAATGACTGCTATTTATCCTTCCCCATACATAGATATATTTACCTATGAAGTAATTTGCTGTCATCTCTTTAAGGTGGAGATGCTACGACAGTCCAAAAACAAAAGAGGAAGTAAATTCAGGATGTATATTTTTGCACTGTAAATCAAGTCCTTATGTGTTTGCACTCTAGGATGGGCAATAATAATTGACTGAAGCAATCACTGCTGTGGGAAAACAAACGTCCTGGCAGTGTCGCATCTGAAGGTCAAGCCTGATGACACAGTAAGCACCTGAACTCTCACTGACTCCCGGGGAGGCGGCCGCTGAGCACCTCCCGGAGCTCGTCTGGCAGGGACAGATTTACAGAGCTGCCGGGGCGGGGGGTGAGGATGCTTTTTCGCTCCCACCTCCTTCCGTTGGGTCTGCAAAGTCATTTATTTCCATTACAGCGCCATGTTCTCTCTGGCTCCTCTGCTCGGCATGTCAGCTGCATGAAACCAGAGAGAAAATGCGCTTCTGTGCTGCCAGGGGCCGTGCATTCCTCCTCCTTCAAACAATTGTGCAGGCCCTGATTCACTTCACACAAGCTGATGCATTGTTTGCATGTAGGGGAGCTGTGCCCACCCCGCACATGTGTGAAAGCTGTGGCACTGTGGCCTGGATCTCATTGGACGCTGTTGAAGCAGGAGGCAATAAACCTAGCTTTATTCGCTTGACTTGCTTATTTGCCTTTTCTAGGTTAATCTTTTCTCTTTCCCTGGATTTCTTTAATCCTGGGATGTTTTCACTGAGAAAGTGATTGAATGAAGAGCCATTTAGATTTTTCTGTATTATAGAAATCTTCTCACAGCTGTCAGAATCAGTCATTTTGTCCTTCTGTTTCAGAAGCTAAGTTCTAAGCAAACATACACATTGATTTAAAACAGAGGCAAAGGAATAAGGAATAGAAAATAGTCACTGTTACTCCAGTACAAGTGTGTATTTCTGAGGCTGACATCATATATTCTGACATATATTCAAGGTAACCATCTTCAGACAAATGGGGTGAACTTAGTGGGAATGTAAGAGCTGATGATATACGTTACAGATAAATATTTTTGTAAAGAAGCTTATTTGTAAAACTTAGAGTTTAACACTCAGCACAATAAATTCCACTTTCAGGTAATGTGGGTATTCAATAACCATAAGAAGAAACTGGTAAAAGTTTTGTTTGTGCTGAAGGAGAGAGAAATGTGCTTTAAATTAGGTGTTACATACCTTTCACTTAGCTGCTTTTCCTCCTCTGTTCCCTCTTTTTGTGATTTACCTTCATACAGACTCTCTGGGCTCCTTTTCCTCAGTCTATGTTGCCCATGGCCTCTGACTTCATCCCTATGAATGTCTGTCTATTCACAGGTCCTTCACTAATCCTCACAACAGTGCAGTCTGGCATTGTGCTATAAAATGAAAGTAGCATAGAATTACGCATCTATACCAAGCAACTCATTACAAAGGTAAGTACCAGAACAGCAGTTTTTTTCAAATTTAATTTTGACATAAAAATTACAAAATAAGGAGAATGTAAAGTTGAGAAAGAAGTTCATCCTGGAATCTGAAAGGAAGCAAAAGATTAAAACTGTACTTTCCTTCATAATAGCACAAAATTAGGACTGGCTGCAGTTTGCGTGGTTTGTTGCTCTCTTTGTTCTGGAGTACCTCTTAGATCCCTTACAGCTTAGCAGTACCCTCACTGCTGGTACATACTCTGCAATGCTAATTTGGAGAATGGTCGTCCACTGGGTTATTTAGCTGAAATTAGAGTCTCTAAAAAGATCAAACTTTGCTGCTCTTTGTCTTCAATGGATATCACAGCCCTGAATGGAATACCACTGAACATAACAGAAAGCCTTTGGATCTGGAAAAATGCTTACTGAAATCAATGAGAGGAAGAGAGCTTCAACTCCAACGGTTAACACTTCATTCTGGCCCTTTTCTCGGTAGATAGAAACATTGGCTCTGTAATGCCTACTCATTTTTTTAAGATCAATATGACAAACCTAAATTGTCCAGTGAATGCGTGTTTACTATGTGCTGTGTTAGCATTGCAATTCACATCAGACTTTTGAAAAAATGGCTATTTGATTTTACAGTAATTCCAGTCTGTGCAGCAAACAAATGTATTTTTAAGGAAATCTGTTTGACCAGGAAAATCACTAAGGAATTCCTCAGGAGTTATATATAGCTCTTAGTTGACAGACTTGCTTAAAGAACTCCTTCTTCTATGTCTACAGTAATTAAAACAAAAGATGTCCTTTGAGTATTTGCTGTTGGCAAGATGTATTTTGTTTAATTTTCTCCAAATGCTGAAGAGCTTGCTGCAGTTATGGGGAAGTAGTTAGGTCTTGTGAACATGAGAGGGATTCAAACTCTTTGAATTTGCCATAAGGTAATATATTCCAATATACATCTCTGGTTCTCCTGGTCACTCTGAGGGAGTGCAGGAATTGCCTGCTCATTGCATCAGTAGTCACTGTCCTGGAAGCTGAGTTAATGGCATGACAGCCGTGGCATTACAAACAACATCAGTGTGGGGCTCTGGGGATAAAATTCCCCTTTAAGTAACCAAAGAAGGCAGTCCCGGTTACAGAAAATGGTGATATTAAACAGAACTGCTCTGAATATGTGCATGAAACAAGCAGAAGAGAATTGCATTTGTGAGCAAGTCTTACCCTGGGTGCAGCTTGGGTTGTGTTGCAGCACAACTAATTCCTATTAAAGATGAAACACAAAAGCTTTAGTAGGAGGTTACCAGGGGCATCTTTACTTTTAAAAAGTAATGTACTCTTAAATGTTGAAATACATTTTAATGAATGACATTGTACATCTATATGAAAATGTTTTCTGCAGTGCTATAGGCCACCAGAGAAGACTTTAATATGAAAAAAACTACTAGCTTAGAAGGAACGCACAAATACAAACTAAATCTAAGTGCTTAATTAAATGTTTTGGTATTTGCTTTGGGATGGGCTTTTGGGCTGAAATTTACTCAATATTTGAAATTTACTATTATTTGAATGTTCTTCAAGGCTGAGGGAAAGCATGTCAACCAGTGACTGATGGTTCTTGCTTTATACACATCCATCTACCTCGCTTATGAGTTTGTTAGCTTCCTTAGATGATGGTTAAAAGATCAGTGTGTATTTGACCAAGCCAGAAAAATGGTGAGAAAATGTAGCAAAATGAAACACTGGCTAACTGAAAGTAAGCTCTTCCTTTTTGCTACATGTTCATTTTAAACAAATACGTCAGATTAATTGAAAGACAGAATTTTACCAAGATTTTGAAAGACAGAAAGGTAGCAGAAACATTCCTATGAATTAGAAGAAAAAAAATGTATTTCATTTTGCCTTCCTTGTCCTCACTTCCAGCTGTGAATTCAGAATTAATATACTCTGATTCTGAATGGAAATCTGAAAGAGAAAATTGGCTTTAAACAAAAGCAAACTGATTTATTTTCATTACTAAAGTTGAGGAAAATGCAAGCTGTATGACAGGGAAAAGTTATATTATTGGCATAAGAAGCATTCTTTAATTAAAAAAAAATAGTAAAACAGGAAAAAAAACAAAGAAATTAGATGGTTTCTTAATGCAGTTTTTAACTGGGTAAGATATCCCTTTCAGCACAGCATGGAATATAACATGAATCTTAACTGTGATCTAAAAATCTGCTTATGTTTCCTCATAGTCAGGACTTTGCTACATTACCTCATTTTTGCCCACAGAAGCCAAACTGCTACATTTTTGGAAACTGTTAGCAATACATTTTTTCCTATGGCAATTAGTTCATTACTAATCTTGACCATCTCTCCAATGAACTCATGAAAAACTCTTAATATTAAAAAGCACCTTATAAATCATTTAGTATAAACCTGAAGGAACATTAAGCATTTGTAAACAAGACCTTTCTTTGCAGGATTTGTCTCTCTTTTCATTTTTTCTTCCTGAATCTGTCCTCCTGTTATCTTTGAATTTCCATGAAAGAAGCCAAAGAAATAGGAACTCAGATTTGTAGTGATATTAGTCATCTTACTCATAGATATTCTATAGCTTGTCCTTTTTTCCACTTCCTCTTACCTGGTCCTTTCATAACTCAGACAGTCAGACAGCCTCTTTGGTTGGAGCCAATGGTTCTTACAAATGTAATTTATACAGTAGTTGATGATTTAAATGGCAAAAATCCAAAACCTTATGCTTTTTAAAAATGTAAATCTATCTGGATCTCATTAACAAAAGTTCTTGATTGACTACAGCAGAAATTCTCCCTTTTTCTTTTTTCTTTGAAAACTGTTCATTTTATTCATGAGATTCAGCTGCTGCTTTCCAAAAATACAGTGGAATTGTGGTTTTTTCCGTTGTCTTGTTGTCCACTGGACTCAGCCTAAACCTTCTCAGTGGTAATACGTAGGATGATGCCAGTGGTGAGATATCATGAGCAATGACCACCAACCACACTGGCAAGATAAACAGTGCAACAGGAGGTTTCATAATATAGGAATTCCAGGATACAGTAGACTTATTTTAATCCTGAGACTGAGAAACTTCGAAGCATGCACTTAAAAAAAAAAAAAAGGTTAAAACGGGGAGTTGTATATTAGGGCCAAACCTTTGCCCATGAATAAAAGCTTTGCTACTTTACTATTCCATTCTGAATGTATGAAAATGAAAACATGTCAACTTTGCCTTATCCAATCTGTGAGAAACACTGGAACCAGCTTAGTTCCATAAGGGAATAGCTGAGGCTCTCTGACAGTAAACAGCTTGTGTGTTAATGTGTGGCTAAAGCTATTCTGATGAAGATTATAACAGTGTTAATTAGTGGAGTCATAACTTGAGGAGCTATTAGGTCTCACTGACCTACTCCCTGCACAAATTTTGACACTTAGTATTCATTGAACATCCTAAATAAGAACTGACTCATACTGCTGGTAAGTATGGGACAAGTTGATTTTATTATAGTTCTGTAAAACCCCACTGCTATCTACTCCTTTATTTTGGATTTGGGATAAAGATGTCTGAAAAGTCTTGGGTAAAGCAATTGCTGGTGGTGTATCCATTTGCATGCTCTACTCTGTTTAGTGCCTTTCTGCCAACAGGATGTGAATAACACAGGTGGGCTTGAGGAGCTCCTGTTGATATTTCAGATGTCTCAAGATATCACTCACTACCAGATAGTACTGACATACTTGGCACCTATTTTGGAAGGAACAGGTTTTCTTTTAAGACGTTTTGCCATTTTAATGGCAAATGATGTTACTATATGCCATTTCATCATCCTTACCAGCTGAGACGTACACGTTTTCAGGTGACTGCTGTCTTGATCTGTGTGCACCCCAGCTGGTGCTTTTATGAGCAAAGCAGGACTTCATCGCCCTCACTGACATTCCTTGCTGACATCCCCACTGTGCTCTGCACTCTAGCATTACAGTGTTTTGCATGCATAATTCCGGTTAATGGACATCTTCAGGTTTGGCTGAGAGGTAGTGAGGTATTTGGGTAAGCCCTGAAGTAGAGTGCTAAGTATGCTTTCTTTTGCTGTATTTTGCTCACTTGATCGTATCAACTTCTGGTTTTAAAATGATGCATTTTAGGGCAGTATGGCAGAGCTCTGAGGTAAAATATATTTCTTTCCAAAGAAAGATATAAAATCATGTAAAATATACTGACAGAAGACTTCCTTTACCTTCCTCCCTCATTTGCTCTTTTTGTCATAAGTACCTGCCTTATTGGAGGACAATATATTAATCAGACATCTCATAAGCCAGAATCTTATGTAGCTTGATCACTTTTGGGGTGAAATTTAGCTAGACTGTCTAAAAATGCTTATTGGTCTCTATGGATTTGAGCTGAATTTATTTAATATAAAGTGCAATATAGAAAGCCCTCTCTGCAGTTAATTAGCCTCCAGGTTATTGCAGGCCCAAAGGCAGTGTATTTGAGTTGCCACTGCTACTTGCAAAGATCAGCAGTATTTAATTCTTATGTTACACAAAGTAGGTGGCACGTGCTTATCTGGCTACTGCTAATCCATTGTTTTTAGGCTCTAATTTCATTTTTAATTTTTCTTATCTCTTAAAGATGCTGCTAAACATGAGGAACTTTGCTGAAATTAGCTATGTTCCACTGCAATAGTAGCGGTTGAAATGACAGCAGCAGTAAACTCAAAGGTTCCTTCAGAATCGTACTACTGTAGCTAGGGGCAAGATTTGTTTCTGTTACATTATAAACCTAAAACAAATAGGGCTCATTCAGATTCCTTTGGGATAGGGCTGACCTAAGTTGATTAATTATTCCTGTTTTCTTAGGAGACAACATCAGCTTTACTTCACTGGATAATCCTGCTTTCTCAGAAAACATTTGCACATGTTCCAATACCCAGTTAGCAGTGGCAGGAGCTCTTTAGTGGTTAGAGAAGTGGCAGAAGGTTAAATCATCTGACTCTGATGTTATGTTGATTGTTTATCCTTAGTGTACAGTAACATCCTAGGAACAAGAAGCAAAAGTGGGTGTATTCATTACTGGACAAACACAGCTGACAAGTTAAAGAATATGTGAATGTCTTAAGCTAAGACCAAAGTGCTTCATTTATAATGGAGATTACGGTAAGAAACAAATGAAGTTGTCTAAAGGAAAATGATGTCTCTTGAGCCTTTATTCTGGTTTGGCCACAAGTTAATAACGCGACCAGCACTTAACAACAAAATGCAGGGCTGTATTATCTTTTAGCAAATGCCAGTCATGTGCAATCCAAACAGGTCAATTACCAGCAAATCTCTGAAGATCTTCTGAAACCTCAGAAGAGTTAGAGATGCCAAGAAAATGTCTAGATGCACAGAGACACAGGAACAGAAATAGGGCACAAACCAATTTGCAGAAATGGAACTTAACCCTTAGAGGGAAGAACCCAGCCTGCTACATATTCATTTCCATTTCATTAAATATTTATGGGGAGACATACATGTAATGTGATTCTAAATTATGGAAAAAGCACCAACAGGACTTGTGCCGTTTCACTCACACTCATGTTTAATCTGTTTCTTTCAACCTTTCTGCATCTCACAGAGGTAACAGACAAATGTGTTTCCTTCTGCCACTAACATGCCAGACATTTGAAAATTAACCTTCTCTTGAATAATTCTAAATCAGCACACACAAAATACAGCGTAGTGGCCAATAATAGCCAATTCTTCAGCTCAACACTGTCTAAGACCTATTAATATTAATGAAACCTGTACACAAGCATGTGGGGATAATTGACCCCATTAAATTCCATTTACTCATGAACTACTATATAAGTTTTGTCCCCTTGCTATTGTAGTTTTTATCAAGGATGAAAGTTGGAGCATCATGCATGCCAGCAGAAGATTATTTCAAAAGCTTTGTGAAAACAAAAATTAAGTACCGCAAAGAAATACGTTTTCAGCCAAATTTTCACTGGCTACTGAAAATAACTATTTCGTTTTAAACTGAACAGTAACATTAAGTATTTTCCTTTCTATTTCTTTGACCAGATTTCATATTAAATGTTAAGTATTGCCAGCAATGAATTGTAAGACCATGTTTTTATATAATGTGTTATTCAACCATGTGCAAAAAGGCTCACCTGTGAGATACCAGCTAATTGGCACTGGCAGGTCCAGAACCAGCTCCCATCCCCTAACACATTTTCTCTTTTTGTTCTGAAAGGAGCCATGATGCACAAACATATATTGCATTTACAGACACAATGGGGCATGTTCCTTAGCTGCACTAGGATTGCCATGATGGTCACCAGCAGCCCCATTCATACCCCTGGATCAGGTGAGCTCTCACACTGCCCATGTCTGCAGGCACAAGAAAGGGACATATCCCAGCACTGATGGTGACTGTGTGGTCTTTAGGGCTTTGTTTCTATTTTGACATTTGACTTATTTGAATGTCTCAGCTGCAACACTGAACAAAACCCAAGCTCAGAAAATGCTGGTAGAGGAACACCATTAACTGCATCTGCTCCTTTCTGTAACAAACTTGTGGGAAGAGGGAAGCATGCAAGCTAATAAGACAGTGCTGGTAATAAGAGACAGGTAACATTTACTGACCTAACGTGCTCAACTGAGATCACCAGAAAGCTTTTCCTCACATAATCTTTCCTGCAAGTCACAGATATCCCAGGACTCTGGGAGATGCACACGATGCCTTGAGAGTTCTCGTGTCTCAGCCCATTCCTGTTGAGCAAATCACTGGTGGGGCTCAATTCTCCACCCACGTTACCCTCCATCATACATATTTAGCTTCTTGTACAGATTCAGTTTGGGGCTGTGGCCTTCAAAGGTAACTAAGACATTTGTGAATCAGTTTCCCATAAAATCACAGTGGCACTAGACATCATCAGGAGATGAAAAACATCAGGTTGGATCACACTGGGGATCTCAACTGAGCAGCGCTTTCATCTTCAGGACTTTGTGTTGGGCTGGGCAGACATGGAAAGGATGAGCAGTGTTTCAAACACATACCTGGAGATCCGGCCTTTGACGTTTTTTCTTACATTCTGGGAATCTTGTCTTCACTGAGTTTTCTTTCATGTTGTTGTTTTTTTTCTTTCCATTTTCCGCCTGAAAAGTGAAGTGAAACAAGACAGTCATTCTGTTGTCTATTTCATGGCTCAGCTCTAGGATGGTCATTAAGTTCAATGCAGAGAATACATCTAACATCTCCCATGATTAGTGCTAAATGGAAACTGACACTGCAGACAACCATATATGAGTTGCTTTTATACTTATAAAAAAGACTTATCTCATATATGAATTGCTTTTATACTAGATACGCTATGAATTCTCCCTGATGAGGAATGGTTGATCTCTTTCAGCTGATCTTTGCTTTAAAAGAATCAGACTGTCAGACAACTGGTTTTGCAAAGTTATGTGCAAGCCCTATAGATGTAAAGAAAGCTGGTGTTAGAACGAGTACTGCTGCAGCTAGTATTCTGCAATAGATCTTACTAAAAATAATTTTCCTGACAGTACTTTTGCTATTTTTTTGGGTAACAATTTCAAAGAAATCTCATGAACAGTGGGAATATGTCATGTGGACTACATAAGCTGCCGCACTCCTTATTTTTCACACATGATACAGAAATTAGAATTTTCATGGTCTTGAACCCAGTGCACATTTAAAATCCCTTGTTCAGAGCTCCAGTGCACCTGAAGAAGGGTCCAGAATCATGTGTACCCTCCCAGACCTGAACTAAGTAAGTCAGCGATGTCTCCATTGGATTTAGACAGACACAGCGCTACTTGTACCAGACTCAGAATGAATAATCTCCAGACATGAATTACTGGCACAATTAAAGCAAGAGTACAGCTGACTGACATACCGAACAAAAGAGCTTTGGCAAAGCTCACAGGGCAAAAGCATATAGAGGAAATTCACTCTTGGCGTTGAATGCACCCGAGTAAAAGCACATCCTACTACTGATTAACAAGCCCAGACTCTGTAGACCAAATATCAAAGGATGAACAATGGCAGTAACGTTCTGTTATGTCTCTCTACGGCACGCGTGCAATTTATCATTGTTATATTCCAAAGGCAACTCTAGCAGTACTTTTACGCAGTCTAATTGACGCATATGAGATTTGGCTTCCAGCTTTCAAAAAAAGCCACAAGTACTGAGAATTCTGTTCCATCCAACAAGGAAACCACAGCCCCACAGTATTAGTTCACTCAGTATGCAATCAGCATAGACGCATCTCTCTAAGGGTGCCCACTGTAACTGGGCAGCTAGGGTTGCCTCATAGACCACAATATCTTCCTGATTCCTCTACAGAACTCTGCTAGATTATGGAAGAGCAACAGACTTCTCCTCAAGTCAGGAAACACCTCTCTGAGGAACATATTTTCCCCCATGTCGGCCAATTTAAATCTTATTCCAACTTCCATCCGTGTGTTTGCTGCAGAAGTTGGGCTCATTAGCTCCGAGTTCTCAGGGTCAGCTGTGGGGCCTTTCTCACAGATTTTCGACTTCCTTTCCCTACTTGTGGTAGGGAGTTCTGTGCAAGGACTGATTACACAGTGCCATCGCTGGTCCTTTCACATATCAGTACATTCGGAAATTCAGAGTGAATGCCTCTGCTGCAAGTGTTGTACTTGCTTGACTTTTCAATCTGATGAGGTCCCAGAGACACTTTCGGTCTGATATGGGAACCTCCCTGTCTTCTTTTACTGGTTACTGATGCAAATAAAGCATTTTAGTTTTCCTGGTAAGGCTTGCAAATAACACATTTAGTTTTACTGCAACGTCTTTCTTCTCCATAACTGCCCATTTGACACACCTGTCACGTGTTGGCACCACCAGTTCACTAGTAGCCTTCTATACAGTGAGTTAACTAAAAACAGTTCTCTTATTAGGTTTGTACGTTTAGCAAGTCACTCTTCAAAATGGTGCTGTTCTATTTACTGTGGTTTTCTTTATTTACCTTCTCCAAGTCTATTTTCTATGCTTCTCCATTGGATATTATTAGTACACGAAGAATGGCATTTTACTCCTGACAGCCTTGTTCTCTGCTGTTTTGGCGTAACTGCTTCTGGTATTTGAAGAGCTTGCTAATGATACGCATTTATGCTGAACCTTTCAGCAGACTCCATGAGGACTGCACTGGCTGCTCGTTTGTTTATTTAACTTTGCCATTTTAAGGTAAATTGCTGCAAAACTGGTTATTTCTGACTTTGTCTTTCTGTGAGGAGTTGAATTTCAGAATGGCAATGTTAGTACATAATTCTTTTCCTCGTGCACAAAAAGTTAGCAGCTTAGCTCTGCTGAGTGTCTGAGTGCTAAGAGGTACTGACATCCAGCTATCTCTGCCGGTGTCTTAACTCAGCCCTCGCTCCTCATGTAAGCCTCAGGCTTCCTATTTTCTGTCACACTGTCACTCCAGAGCTGAGTGATCCAGCCACTCGTGGGGTACACGGACTACCCTGACATGTGGCTGCTGAACACCACACAGCCATGAGAGAACCTTCTCAGGCTGAACCACTGCCAGTGAGGTGCTGTGCACGTGCTAGGGGAGGCACAGCCCCAGCTGAAGGAGTGCAGGCACAGCTATTAGCTTGCATTTCCAACTTTTCAGCTCCTGTGGGAAGCAGAGTAACATATTCCTTCGGTGAAGTGCAATGTCCTCTGAACTCAGTGCTCACATATTACACTTGAACTGCTGGTTGAGTCACAAAGTATGGCTTATCTGATTTCTCAAGTGCTTACATAAAATTACTTCATAATAAAGCATACACGTTCACCTATGCAAATTCAGTCTGCAGTACTGTTATGTTTCTAATTGTGACAAATATGGCTTTAAATAATAAAGAATCAGTAAATAAAGATCTCATGGGAGCAAGCCGACAAACTTTTTATATGTTTTACCTGTTTGCGGTGACAGCACGTTGCTCAGAAGAGCAGGTAATGTTCTGCTTCCTGTTACGCTGATGTCAGCCCACAGCATTTCCATGGTCTGTATTTCAACCAGTTCAACGAAGATAAAGATCTCTGTGCAGGATTTCATAGCCTTTGTTGCCACTGTATAGTATGAATTTAAAAAGTATATAAGGGTCAAATTACTTTCAACATTGTTTCTGCTAATAAATAAATGCACTATAAATGGTTTAGCCTTACCCATTCATCACAATAAGACCATATAAAAACCAGGTGGAAATAGATTTCAGTAAGGTATCAAGCCCTTGTCCTGCACTGTTATGAAATTTAGGCATGTGACACAAGGCAGTGCCTATGATGATGACTGTCACTGCCACTTCAAGGCTGACACAGCAGGTCTCACAATGAACAGGACTTTGTGTGGATCAAGTCCCAGCCCCAGATTATTTGAGTAAGAATAAATAAAGATGGAACTACAGAAAGGAAAATAGGGCGGTTCTGAGGGACAAGTTAAACAGGCATTTGAAAAGCACTCATACAAGATGCACAAGAAAGAAAATGGGAAACTGTAAGCAGGGTGACAGGATGGCACAGAGGTGGGAGTGCAGAGCAGGGTCTGGGAACAAACACAGCAGGAGCAAATGCAGACCCGGGTTCCCACTCACAGAAGCACATACCTGGGTGGCTGATCGCAGCAGTCCCTGCCAGCTCTGCTCCTGGGAATGCAGCTGCCTTTGTGAGGAAAAATGAAAGCACTAATGACATCACAGGCTGGGCAGGTACAGCAGGTGATGCTGTAGCCTGTGGGTACACCCAGCTCATGCCCTGTCAGGGTTCAGTTACCTGGCAGAGAAGAGCGGGTAAACTGAACTGAAAGCACACAGACAGTGACAAAAGTAGGGCAGCATCCACACACTGAGCCCGAGCAGCTGAGTTCATGCTGATGAGAAAGGGATTTGAATAGCTGAAACCTAGTATATCACACGGAGATGAAAATCTAACTCACTAAGTGTATATTTCTGAGCCGTAAGAGGACTGGTAGAGAGGAGAAATGATATCCATCCTTCTCCTGACCTAAAAGATTTGCTTTTATCGCCCATTTTTTTAATAACTCAGAGAGATGTTGTTATCAGTGGAAGTCACCCAAAAACAACTGGAAATCTGGTTCCAGGCTTAGGAGTGAGACGTATGTACGTACAAACACCATTTCACACAGGCTTACACATACTTACCCCGCCCCCAACATTTCTCTGCTTCCAAGTATCTGTGTTTCATTATGCACCCTCACTGAAAGCGATGGCAAACAACTATGCAGAAAAAAAGTCTTTTTTCAAAGCAATGAAACCTAGGCAGAACTGTTTCTAAGAGATAAATATAAAACCGATATTATGCTTTGAAATCGCAGTTAATCAAATGCTGTACATGAAAGAGCAAAGGCCAGACTCTGTTTGGATTTGTAGCACTATTAGAAATGTAAAAAAGCTGCTATTACTCCATTTGTGAGTACCACAGAAAAATGTGCCACTTTCCTGCAATGGAATGGCATGAAATAATAGAACTCTGAATTTCAGGAGCTTGTTTCTTGGTGTAGATTCTCATTTCACAACTAAGATTAGCTGAACTCTTCACCTGCTCCCAAAAGGGAGAGGGTGCCCTGCAAGCAGACAGACGGCTCCTGCGGAAGATCAGCAGAAATGTTCACGCATACATATTTTTGTACAACATTCACTGATTTAAACTGCTTCTGAGCCGCTCTCCCCCCTTTTTATTAGGAATTTTATCTTGTTTTTAAATCTTTGCCAATTTCAATGTGGCTGATTTAATTTCACACGAAAAAGTGTGGGAGCAGCGGTCTCAGTTCCCCTGGATAAACACTGGGCTGCGTGCTGCTTGTGTTTGACCACGTCAGCCGTGATCTCTGCCAGTAGGAAGTCCAGCCAGGCGAGGCATACATCTTTTGTCAATGAAAGGGGTACATTATCAGCTTCTCAGCTGTTTCTTTTCTAAACAGTTACCTGAGGTTTAAGATAAATATTCAACACGGTTATTTTAAAAATAAATAAATATATAAATAGAAAAATAACCAGAACACTTTCTCTCATGCATGGAACACTAAGGGCAAATCAGAGAGAGCAGAGATCAGTCCTCAAGGCAGGTCTCCGCTCAGTCTAGAAATGTAGCGCACGTTTGGATTCCTAAAGAGGCAGAGCCTTCAATAACACTTTGTGCCTTTGGAGTCAGTCTGCCCGATTAGCTCCTGAAACAGCTGGGTGCAGCTTTGTTGGGTTAATGAGCATATTCAGTCCAAACATGGATCCTGGAAGAGGGGTTCAAAGAACTGCGATCAGCCAACAGCCACAGTACTGTCGTTCCCAGCTCTACTCCATTTTCAGCTGAACTTGAAATTGTAGATTCACTCTTGAAGTAAAGTAACAAGTACAAAACTCAAAACTGCGAGTAGTACATAGCAAACAGGATCCACATCAAATATGGCTTCCACTCCAAGGAGATCGCTGAGAGCTTCCCCAAGCCATGCTGGCTGCAGGCTTAAAGCACAACAAGACACACAGCATGCATCGTACCATTAATCACAGATCTCCAATTTGGATGTGAATATATCCAAAGCTTGGGAGCATCAGTGATAAGGAGGATGCTGTTAGGTGGTACCCTCCAGGTGTTCCTGATGTTTCCTAAAAGCTGCACACCCTTTCTGATGCCCAAAAAGGACTGTGGAAGCAAGTCTGGTACGAGTATGATGGAAATGATAGATTTATTGTCCCACTCTGATGTGTCAGCATCACCCCTGTCTCCTCGCAGATAAACAACCCATCCCTAATTACTTTCTCCCCTACAACCATCTCCCCCCATTGCAAGGGGATCTCAGCCTATGGCAGATACCTATGGTAACCTGATATGGTTACCTGTGTCTGGTTGGCCTTGTACTATCCCCCTCCCCAAAACACTCCCAGCGCTCGTGTCAAGCTTTCTGTGAAGTCTCACAGATCTCCTTCAACACCGGTGAAATTCCTCACACCACCTCCAAATATGTCAGTTCCTCCCGCTGCGATCTGCTGCCCTGCAGTCAGGGGCACCTGAGGCCAGAGCCAGGCAGAGGCTCCATCACCTGCCCGAAGCCCTGGCAGTCCCCTCTGCACTCTCCTCCTACTGCTATAGAAGAAGAAGCTATGTTAGTCTGCTGGGACTAAGCAACAGTAGCCACAGTAAATAAAAAATAGAAATAATGAAGTTATGGTTGAATGTGATACCCTTTTCTCACGCTGATCACTGACAATTGCTTACAGAATGACTTATTAAGTGGCAGAAGACGATGCATCATCTGGTCATGTATAAAGGCAAAACCTTCAGTAAAATGAGAGCTTGAAAGTGTCATAAAGATGTTTGTGACCAGTGTGAGGAACTGCAGGCCACTGCTGGAAGCTGCTTTGGTACATGATGGGTTCAGATAGGTTGCAACAGAAGTTGGAGTCAGAAAATTACAGCTCAGAAGAAATCCCTTTGAGCAATGAGAAACAGCAAACTAAAGCTACAATGTTTGTAGGAGCTGTAGATAAGATTATATATATTACATTTAGAGAGGTCCTCAGAGGAAAATAAAAAGATCTCACTGTAAAAACATCAGCTACAATAACAAAGTGAATGGGCTTGTAAGTGCATACATCTTTTTATATTCAATCTTGGAAAACCAAACTATGTCTCCATGATATGTTGTATTTTTGTTGTAGAAGGTTTTAACCCATTCGTATGGTTTCAGGATTAATAAACATTATCCAAGTCAAGTATAAAACAAGCAGCACCTCATTCAGCACATTCACGGAATCTCCAGTGTATTTATCATTTTCTGCTGGGATCATGGTCATAGCAATGATTAGAAAACAATATGGCAGGAAACTCTTGATGCTAAACATTTGAGTTATGTATCACAGATTGTCTCAAATTCTCTGACTTCTTAGATTTAAATCTTTTCAAAGTTTTCCTGAAGTTTCTGGCACATTTGCTGCAAGATTTATATGACAAAGGCAGAAGAGTCATACAGGACTCTCGCCCTCTGTTATTGTTTAAATGCTGATGCTTAAGGTTTAAATTTGCAGAGAACAAATCATTCTACATCAAAACTAAGGTGTTGCATGTTTATTTACAGACCAAGCTCCAGTAGTAATGTGTATCTGTCATGGAAACTGATTTCAATTTAATTCTAAACCCTGTTTTGCACCAGGAAAATGTGAGTTTCATTTTACTCGTCTCTGTTTTCAATTATAATTTGACAAAAGAAATAACTACATTACCTATTTGATTTGCCAGAACTTTATCCCAGCACCACCTGTTGAGCCCTCGGCACTCGGATCCTGACATATAGCAGAGAACAAAATTATGCAGTTGGCACACTAACTAGTAAGGATGCCAACAAAAGCATAATATATCCTTTGTACTCAAAGTACAACAAAATATATATTAAGCTACCAACTGCAAAGGTTTAAGAAAACCACATTTAATTATACACGAACATATCTTTCCAACAAATAACTCAGTAGAAAAATGGTATGGAAGTTAGAAAGGATCCTTTTTGTATGATTTGCACTGGTAAATACTACAAGCTTAAAATAAATAAAGTTTCACAATACCTTAGTAGATTTACAATAGAGATGGCAAGGGGATAGCCAGCTAGTTCATACAAACAGATGGGTTCAATGCTATCAGCTTCTCAGTTCTGACCCAAGGTCTGCAGAAAAGAGAGGGCAGAAACTGAAGGGCAATAGGATGGGTCAGTAGGGATGAGGCAAAGCTCCCTCTCCAGGTCTGCAGAGGTCTCTAAAGTTCCCTCTTGTCATGGGGCTAACAGACACACAGCAGGAACGGGCTCTTAACCAGGACATAGGGCTTTCCCCAGAGTTTGTCCAGAAATATGACTAAAATCACTGCAGCCTTCATAAGGGAGTGTTTTCAAATACTGATGATACAATTTACAGACTTCTGCCATCCTCAAAAGCCTAAGAATGAATGAAATCTGGAAATACAACTGTTGCACTGCTAATTCAAAAAGACGGTTGGCCATAAAAATGACTTTGGATGGAAATGAGGATTATGTTCCAAGGTAGGAGAAAAACTAAGAATGAGATCTTACTCTTGCTCATCCCAAAATCCACAACTCCCCTCAAACAGATCCAAGGACGTGGACAGGGTAAGGCAGAAAGAGCTACTGAACCCATAGGGAAGGGAAAAGCAGTTTGGGAAGTATAAAAAAGGTTAACTGCCAGTTTTCCAGTGTTGTGACAACACTCCTGATGCATTTGTGCAGGGCTGAGCACAGAGGTTCTGATGTCAGCTAAGTTTTTTGTTGATACTACAGCATGAAGCGTAAAGAAAACACCACCAAAACTCTGTACAAGGACTCAAAATGCTTTAAGTTAAATGAAATATATGGAAAATCTTTGATAGTGAAGTGTAGCTTTGAAATAGTTTGGAAGGAAAAAAAAACCTTAACTACCAAGACTTGTAAACAAGCAAGCAAACCAGCTGTGAATCAGAGTAACCAAAGGATTTTACTTAGAATCACAGAATCATAGAATTGCTTTGGTTGAAAAAGACCTTCAAGATCATCAGGTCCAACCACAACCTAACCATACTACCCTAACAACCCACCGCTAAATCATGCCCCTGAACACCACATCGAAACGGATTTTAAACACATTCAGGGAGGGTGACTCAACCACCTCCCTGGGCAGCCTATCCCAGTGCTTAACAACCCTTTCTGTAGAGAAGTTTTTCCTGATACCTAACCTAAACCTCCCCTGGCGCAACTTGAGGCCATTTCCCGTTGTCCTGTCACCGGCCACCAGTGAGAAAAGACCAACCCCCGCTCTCAGTTACTTACTAATTGGGATAACTTTTGCACTCTTAAGTTGTTCAGCTGATTATGCAAAATCAAAGAGCTGTAGGGGTTGGAAGGGACCTCTGGAGATCACCAAGTCCAACCCCTGCTAAAGCAGGTTCCCTACAGCAGGTTGCAGAGGAAAGCATCCAGGCAGGTTTTGAGTATCTCCAGAGACGGGAAGTCCACAGCCTCTCTGGGCACTGTTCCAGAGCCATGTAACTCTCCGAGTAAATAACTTTTTCCTTACATTTGTAAGGAACTTCCTATGGTCCAGTTTGTGCCCATTGCTCCTTGTTCTGTTGCTGGGCACCACAGAAAAGAGTCTGGCCCCATCCACTTGACTCCCATCCTTCAAATATTTATAAGCAATTACAAATCCCCTCTCAGTCTTCTCCAGGCTGAACAGTCCCAGGTGTCTCAGCCTCTTCTCTTAAAGGAGACTCTCCAGGCCCCTAATCATCTTTGTGGCCCTTCACTGGACTCTCACTAGGAGTTCCCTGTATTTATTGAACTGAGGAGCCCAGAATTGCGCACTGCACCCCAGATGTGATCTCACCGAGGCAGAGTAGAGGGGGAGGTCACCTCCCTCGACCTGCTGGCCATTGTCTTTTTAACGTGCCCCAGGATATCACTGGTGTTCATGGCCACCAGGGCATACTGCTGGCTCATGGGCAACCCGTTGTCCACCAGGACACCCAGGTTCTTCTCTGCAGAGGTCTTTTCCAATAGGCCAGCCCCCAACCTGTACTGATACATGTGGTTATTCCTCCCCAGGTGTAGGAGTCTGCACTTGCCCTTGCTGAACCTCATCAGGTTCCTCTCTGCCTGCTCAGGTCTCGCTGAATGACAGCACAGCCTTCTGGTGTGTCAGCCACTCCTCCCAGCTTCGTATCATCACAGAACTTGCTGAGGATGCTGTCCATCCATTCACCCAGTCTACTGATGAAGATGTTCAACAAGACCGGACCCAGTACTGACCCCAGGGGAACACCAACTAGACAGTGTGCCACTGACCACAACCCTCTGAGCTGTACCATCATCCAGTTCTCAATTCACCTCACTGTCCACTCATCTATTCCAAAACTCCTAAGCTTACTTATGAGGATGTATGGGAGACAGTGTCAAAAGCCCCACTGAAGTCAAGGCAGATAACATTCACTGCTCTCTGCTCATCTATCCAGCCAGTCACGACATCACTGAAGATTTTACTGGATTCACTTTTGCACTCTAAGCTAGTTAGATGACGGTTATCACTGTAGACTCAAAGAAGCCTAAATGTACCTCCTATCACCAGACACAATGTTCTTATGTACAATTTTTGAACAGTATATATACAATCAAGAAAGTTCAGTGAATGAACTCTTAAAGTAGAACATTTGAAATAGTATCCAGAAAAAATGAGAATATTTTTGCATATGAATTAGTTTCTAACCAGTACATTGCAGTAACCAGCATTCAGCAGAAGCTCCACATTTGAGGGTTCAACTTGACTGGCCACAGCCTTGAGCAATCTGATGTAGTGAGACCTGCTTTGAGCAGGGCTTGGATTAAGGTGACATTGCGAGGTCCTGTCCTGCCTGAATTATTCTGTGATTCTAAAACTGACCTGAAGAAATTAGAAATATTTTCCTTGCAGATGCTATTAAATTAAAATTTATGAAATTCAACTTCATTTCTTATTTATACAAAGACTGGAATGATGTATTTGCTACTTACAATTGTTCATAGATAATATTTTTGTAATCATTGTATGTAAAAACATTTATTATTATTTATTTACCTTTTGTTCAAGGTTTGAATTAAATAGAAAAAGCAAATTTGCTAATCCATAAGTGGTCATACTAAAGCATACTGGGTGCCTGTGGTATAAAGTTCATTAACCCAGCAGAGATGTTTAACCAGAACTCTAAAATGGTGGTTTGAAACATACACCAATATCTTTAATTCTTCTATGCTGGAAATGTAAAATGACAATTGCTAATGAGAAAAACTTCCCCGCAAAGTTGTAATAGCAACTGTAAGAACACTTGCTAAGAGATAGACCACATTTAGGAAAGCCAAATCTAGTTGATCTCACCTTCTCAATTCCAAATATTCTTTGTGGTAACTTCGTTTCTCTTAGAAAAATAAGTCTAAAGGAAGTACATCCATGGCAGGTAGTTTGGCATCAGCCACTTCTACATTCCTCAGACGTCCAGCAGCCAAGAAAACGTTCCAGAATTTAATTCTTTTCAGACAGCTGATCCCATGTAAGCTTTACTCTTGATGAAGAATATAGATGTAAGATCTGCGCAGTGTTCCAAATAAGGCATTAAATGTCTCCTACAATAGAATCCATCATCTTCTCCTAATTTCTCCCTTGTTCAAAGTAATTACAAATTCTGAAATCACACTGTGGAACTCTGATGTTTTCCATAAACTAGTAAGAAAATTCATTCCAGAAAAGCACTACGTTGTTTTCTGCCTACCATGGTATCTCCAACATACCCATTCTTTGGCTGCCATTCAAGTAGCCTCACAATGACGCTGAAAAGACAGTGAAAACTGTGGAACTCTTTCTTGTCTGCCAGAGGTGCAAGGAAGCTGCAGACAGACAGATCAGCCGCCTGAGAGCTCCACCAGTGGCTTTTTCACCCTCTGCAGTGCTCCAGGGAACGTACTGAACCCATCTGGGCTGTCTGAGGTTAGTATTTCAGGTTTAAATCGAACTTTTTGCATGTAAAACAGCCATGAAAGGTAGATTACACAGAGCTCTGCAAAAGGCAGCACCTTTTCAGACAATCTGTGAGTAACCCAAATGCCTCAGATATATTCAGCTTTATTGTCATTCAGCATTATTGCTGTTAGTCCCTTGTATTACTATGGAAAATGGAATTCACCACTAAACTAAATTCCATTAAAACTATTTTGAAGAATTAATAATTCTGGAACTAAGTACCCATGGTTCTTACCTCAGCTTCGTCTGAAGCACTGCTCCAAATGGTTGCCCCTGTTTTGCATCATGTTTCTCATATTGAGTATTCTGATAGCACACGCAGTTGAAACCAGTGACTCTGGGGATCCTTTCACTTTAAGCCTGCGTTTACCCATCACTGAAGGGGACTGAGGTCAGTTGTCTTAAATTGACTAATCTGTAATCCGCGCCTCCTGAAGGGATAAGTAAATCCAAAGAGAGAGTCTCATAAATTCCCAGAAAGATTTTGGTATCGTAACAATAGATCTGACAGCACACCAAAGTTTGGCCTCTGTCTTGACAAGAGCAATCACAAACAGTTTCAGGGTAGTTCCCCACCAGGAGATAGTTCTCAAAGTGCTATCGAGCAGCCTGTGCCTTTCTCATCTTGTGGCAACTTGTCATCAACCCCTCTGCCAGCTTCCACCAGCAGAGATAATAGCACACATCAAATAATAGATGTGGGAGCGAAAGAGAGCAAGGAGTGCTTTCATACTTGGCCATCTACTTCTCTGCATCTCCTTTTTCCATCATCATTCATGCAGATACTTTGCAGAAGTGGTCTCAGGGCAGGGCACAGACAAGCAGTTTTATAAAAAATCCCAGGATTTGAGTAGGGTTCTATAAAAAACTGCTGTATGAGCTTAATGTATTTAGAAACTGATCTTGGTATACATTTTTTGGAACCACCTATTCAAGGTCTGCATTGAGAATAATACTCACTATTGCAGTCTACAGTTCTGTTTGCTGGAACTTGTCCCGTTCTGCTTCCTGCTCATCATAATCACATCATCTCTCCCGCAACCAGAGCCTTTCACAGTTCTGGAAACTGGCTGAGATTCACCCAGTAACGTGCACCCAAAAGAAAGTGATTTCCTGCCTTGAATAACTGCTGCATTCAGAAGAACTTAATTTCACTGTCATCCCCGGAGCTGGCAGGAGGAGTCACCAGCTTGCTGACGTCCCGAAGGCTGCCAGCGAGGAGCACGCCGTGCTAAGGGGCACTCACAAGCATGGTGATTTCAGCTGGCAGCAGCTAACTCTGGCTGTTTGCATTGGCCCTCGCCCATTTCGGCAGCGATATGGACCAGGCAACTTCAGAAACGGCTGTGAAGTTATTACCTTGAATTGTCTTCAAAGAGTCGTCCGGATTTATGACTGTCTTAAAGTACATAAACACATTTTACCACACGTTACCCATTTCAAGGGATACCCAATACACAAGGGAGTTTTCCCCTTCCTTCTTATGGCTGCAAAAACAAAACCACGACGCTTCTGGCCAAACTCGCTCAAAGTCTGCATGGATTTGGTTGGACAGATGTGGTGGAAAACCGCACCCAGCCTTCTGAGT
Source organism: Aquila spilogaster (assembly GCA_024606505.1). Taxonomy (NCBI): domain Eukaryota; kingdom Metazoa; phylum Chordata; class Aves; order Accipitriformes; family Accipitridae; genus Aquila; species Aquila spilogaster. The sequence continues at coordinate 21,419,421 of JANHGO010000020.1, read as the reverse complement.
ACCGGCCCACGCACCTCCTTACATCCCAGCAGCGCTCCTATCAGCTTTTCACGCAGATCTCTAACACGAGTTTGCTTTTCTCCGGAATCAGTGTTGACAAAACGCTCCCCCCGCCCTGCCGGCCCTCCGCGCGCCCGGCAGAGGGCGCTGCCGCCCGCTCGTGCTGCTGCCCGGCCCTGGGAGCGGCGTCTGCAGCTGCGGCGCGCGTTGCCCGGGGGGGGGGGGGGGGGGGGGGGGGGGGCCC
>JANHGO010000020.1:21398979-21419077 GCA_024606505.1 Aquila spilogaster | reverse complement strand
AGACAAGGTAACCATCATTTACTGTAATTCTCCCCCGTCATGGTAGAGGAGAGGAAAGGTTAAAAGCTGTATTACCACGAGGCTGTCTCATCTGTCTTTCAGTATATTGGTAATACCTAAACATTGCTTAAAGAACTCAATGTACAATCTTAAATCTGCGTTAAACTGGATTTAATGGTTAGATTGCCAAATCAACAAATTTGCTAATGATTTTTTCTTCAGGGAGGAGCAGAAAAAATACAACTTTTAAAAGAAAAAGTGAAAAACTTTAAATATATTGTCACGTCCGACACAACACATCCAAAGCTAAACTGAACCTTCATCTTGGGATGACCTGAATGACTGATATTTATCCTTCCCTATACATAGATATATTTACCTATGAAGTAATTTGCTGTCATCTCTTTAAGTTGGAGATGCTACGACAGTCCAAAAACAAAAGAGGAAGTAAATTCAGGATGTATATTTTGCACTGTAAATCAAGTCCTTATGTATTTGCACTCTAGGATGGGCACTAATAATTGACTGAAGCAATCACTGCTGTGGGAAAACAAACGTCCTAGTGGTGTCGCATCTGAAGGTCAAGCCTGATGACATAGTAAGCACCTGAACTCTCACTGACTCCTGGGGAGGCAGTGGATGCAGAGTACTTCCCGGAGCTTGCCTGGCAAGGACAGATTTACACAGCTACTGGGGCTGGGGATGAGGATGCTTTTTTGCTCCCACCTCCCTCCATTGGGTCTGCAAAGTCATTTACTTCCATTACAGTGCCATGCCATCTCTCCGACTCCTGCGCTCCGTGCATTAACTGCATGAAACCAGAGAGAAAATGCAGTTCTGTGCCATGGACTGCATATTCCTCCTGCTCTGAACAATTGCAGTGTGGCCCTGATTAGTGTGACATGAGCTGATGTGCATGTAGGGGAACTGTGCCCACTCCTGCTATGCATGTGAGAGCTATGACACCATGGCCCGGTTCTTGTAGGACTCCTCTGTTGAAGTGGGAAGCAATAATGAAGCTCAGATTTATCCACTTGACTTGCCTGTTTGCCTTTTCTAGGTTAATCTTTTCTCTTTCCCTGGATTTCTTTAATCCTGGGTTGCTTTCATTAGGAAATTGATTGAAGATTGAAGTAGCTATTGAGATTTTCCATATTCCAGAATGTTTTCACAGCTGTAGAAGTTAGTAAATTTTTTTGTGTGTGTGTGTTTCAGAAGCTGAGCTGCTGAGCAAACATACACATGGATTTAAAATAGAGCCAAAGTTGTAAGTAATAGAAGATAGTCAAACAGTGTTATTCTAGCATAAGTGTCTCAAATATATTTCTGCAGCTGTCATATATCCATGATATTCTTGTTGGGAGACAATGGGATGAATTTAGTGGGAGTGTAAGAGTCGGTGTAGGTTAAATATTAATAAATATTTTTATTATGAAGCCTATTTTAAGGTTTTAGTTAGGGTTTAATGCCCAGCACAGTAAGTTCTAACTTCAGATAATGAAGGTATTCAGTAACCATAAAAGGAAACTAGTAAAAGTTTTGTGTGTTCTGAAGGAGAGATAAATATGCTTTAGATTAGGTGTTACATACCATTCACTTAACTGCTTTGCTTCTTCTGTTCCCTCTTTTTATGATTTACCTTAACACAGACTCTGTGTGGCTTCTTTTCCTCAGTTTGTTACCCATCACCTCTGAATTCATCCCTGTGAGTGTCTATTCACAGGTCCTTTGCATATCATTACAGCAGTGCAGATTGGCGTTGTGTCATTAAAGTAATGCCACCATTATAAATACATAGCGGGCAACTCTTTACAAAAATCAAGCACTAAAAAATCTAAATCTTTTTCATTTTGATATAGAAATTCAGAAATAAATAAGGGGAATGTAAAGCTAAGAAAGAAATAAATTCATCCAAGTCTGGAAAGAAATGAAGGGTTAAAAAGATGCTTTCCTTCATAATAGCACAAAATTAAGACTGCATGCAGCTTGCATGCTCTGTTGCTTTCCTTGTTCTGGAGTACCTCTCGGATAGCTAGCAGCTTAGTAGTGCCCTCTCTGCTGGTACATACTCTGCAATGCTAATTCAGAGAATGGTCCGCTGGGTTACTTAACTGAAACCAGAGTCTCAAAAAAGATCAGACAAGCTTTGCTGTTCTTTGGCTTCAATGGGTATCACAGCACTGACTGAAAGAGCACTGAACTTAATAGAAAGGATTTGGATCTGGAAAAATGCTTACTGAAATCAATGAGAGAAAGCTTTAACTCCAACAGTTAACACTTCATTCTGGCTGTGTTCTCAATAGATACAAGCATTGGCTCTGTAATGCCTAGTCATTTTTTTAAGATCAATACAACAAACCTAAATTGTGCAACGGATGTGTATTTACTATCTGCTGTGTTAGCATTAGAAGTCAGATCAGGCTTTTGAAAAATAAGTATTTGATTTTACAATAATTGCACCCTGTGCAGCAAACAAATGTATTTTTAGGGAAATCTCTTTAACCAGGAAAATCACTAAGGAATTCCTCAAGAGTTATGTATAGCTCTTAGTTGACAGACTTCCTTAAAGAACTCCTTTTTCTATGTCTACAGTAATTAAAATAAAAGTTGTTCTTTGAGTATTTGCCATTGGCAAGATGTATTTAGTTTAATTTTCTCCAAATGCTAAAGAGGTTGCTACAGTTATGGGGAAGTAGTTAGGTCTTGTGAACATGAGAGAGATCCAGATTCTCTGAATTTGCTGAAAGGTGATATAATCAAGCAGACCTTTCTTATTCTCCTGGTCACTCTGCGGGAGCGTAGTAATTGCCTGCTTGTTGCGTCAGTAGTCAGTGTCCTGGAAGCCGAGTTAATGGCATGACAGATGTGGCATTACAGAGAACATCAGTGTGGGGCTTTAGGGATAAAATTCTCCTCTAAATAACCAAAAAAGGCACTCCTGATTACAAAACCCGGTGAGATTAGACAGAAGTGCTCTGAAAACATGCATGAAAAAAGCAGAAGAGAAGTGCGTTTGTAAGCAAGTCTTAACCTGGGTGCAACTTGGGTTGTGTCACAGCATGACTGTTTCACATTAAAGATGAAACACAAAAGCTCTAGCAGGATGTTATCAACATAATCTTTTCTTTTGAGAAGTAACCTGCTGTGTTAAAACTGAAACAATTATTAATGAAAGACATCTTATATCTATATAAAAGTGTTTCTTACAGTGCTATAGGCCACCAGAGAAGACTGTATGGCCCCTTCTTCTTTCCTTCTTTTTTTTTAAAAAGCAATAAATAGGGTGAAAATTAGTAACTGTAGATTACCTGGAGTTTCTTGGCATTTACAGATAATTTCAAACTAATATGGAAAGTTTTGGAGGTTCTCTTTACTTAAGTATGCACCTCCACAGAATGCATTTTTAGTGAGTCAGTTTTGCCTTGTGCTGAAGTCCCTCCTACTTGCCCCAGTCTACAATATATCATCCTCCAATATGTCACTGGGAAGTCTTATTTATAACAGATTATCCAGTAGTGTTTTCTGTTTGAATCTCTTGACTTGGTGCTCTCTGATGTCCAAACTGAGTGAATCACAGAAGAAAGTTGGGGCCCTCAAGCTTTCATAAGGCTATTTAAGCCTTTTGAGTCTGAAATAATGGATGAAAAATAAAAAAAAAATTCAAATTAGATATACAGTTTTAATTTCTGCTGAATTCCTGATGTTCAAAGCATGAAAAAGGCACTGGTGTTCGTGACCAGATGAAGAACAACTAGCTTAAAAAGAACACACATACAACCCAAACCTAAGTGATGAATTAAACTTTTTGGCATTTGCTTTGGGATTGGATTTTGGGCTGAAATGTGTTGTACAAGTTCTTCAAAAGCTGAGGAGAAGGCACAGCAACCAGTGAGGGAAGGTTCTTGCTTTTCACAGATCCATCTGCCTTGCTTATGAATTTGTTATTAGCTGCCTTGGATGATGATTAAAAGATCAATGTATATTTGTCCAAACATGGTGAGAAAATGTATCAAACTATCCTGAAAGATCTTCCATTTTTTTACAAGTTCAGTTTAAACCAATTTGTCAGATCAATTCAAGGACAAAATTTACCAAGCTTTTGAAAAACAGAAAAGCAGTAGAAATATTTCCATCAATTAGAAGAAAAAAATCTATTTGATTTTGTCCTCAGTATCCTCACTTCCAGCTCTGAGTTCAGTGTTAATATAATCCACCACTGAATGGAAATTTGAATGAGAAATTTGCTTTAAACAAAACTAATTTATTTTCATTACTGAAACTGAGGAAAATGCAAGCTATGTGACAGGGAATTTTTTTGTAAAAAAATGTAAAACATAGGAAAAAACAAGGAAATGAGGTGTTTTTAAAATATTTTTTAACTATGCAAGATATCCCTTTAAGCACAGCGTGGGATATAACATTAATCTTATTTGTCTGTGATCTAAAAAACTGTATATATTTCCTCATAGACAGGACTTTGCTACATTACCTCATTTTTACCCACAGAAGCCAAACTGCTAGATTTTTGGAGACTGCTGGCAATAAATTTTTTCTCTGACAATTAGTTCATTACTAATCTTGACCATCTCTCCAATGAACTCATGAAGAACTTTAATATTGAAAAGCACCTCATAAATAATTTGCAATAAACCTGAACGAATATTGAGCATTTCTAAATATGACCTCCCTTTGCAGGATTTGCCTCTCTTTTAGCTTTTCTTCCTGAACCTTTGCTACAATTATCTTTAAATCTCCATGAAAGAAGCCAAAGAAATGGGAACTCAGGTTTGTAGTAATATTAGTTGTCTTACTAATGGATATTCTATAGCTTGTCCTTTTTTCCACTTCCTCTTACCTGGTCCTTTCATAACTCAGACAGTCAGACAGACTCTTAAATACCCTTTGGTTGGAGCCAAGGGGTCTTACAAATGTAATTTATACAGTAGTTGATGATTTAAATGGCAAACCCCCCAAATCTCGTGCTTTTTAAAAACTTAAATCTGTCTGGATCTCATTAATGAAAGTTCTTGACTACAGGAGAAACTCTCTCCTCTTTTTTTGGAAAACTATTCATGTATTCATGAGATTCAGCTCTTCTTTTCAAAAAATACTTTGGAATCATGGTTTTATCTGTTGTTTTTTGTCCAGTGGACTCAGCCAAAACCTTGCCAGTGGTGACGTAGGATGATGTCAGTGGGGAGACTTCATGATGACCACACTGTCAAGACAAACAGTGCAAACAGTGCATAACAGGAATTCCAGGGAATAGTGGATTTATCTTAACACTCAGACTGAGAAACTGCTAAGCATCTATTTAAAAAAAAAAAAAAAAAAAGTTAAAAAGGGCAGCTGCATATTAGGGCCAAACCTTTGCCCATGGATAGATCTTTGCTACTTTTCTGCTACTTTGCTATTCCATTCTGACTGTATGGAAATCAGAACATGACAACTTTGCCTTAGCCATAATATCTAAGAAAGTCTATGAGAATGAAGGGTGAAACCAGCTTGCCTCCATTTGGGAACAGCTGAGGCTATCTGATGGTAAACAGCTTGTGTGTTAATTTGTGGATAAAGCTATCCTGATGCAGATTGTCAAGTTGTTTATTCGTGGGGTCATAACTTGAGGAGAGATAAGGTTTCACTGATCTACTCCCTGCATAGATTTCAGCAGTTATTACTTGTTGAAGGTTCTAAATGAGAATTGACTCATACTGGTGGCTAAGTCTCATTTTTCCAAAAGAAGGTGACAATGCCTCTGTGAAAGATTCTATAGGAGGGACAGGCTTATTTTATTTATTATAATTTTGTGAAATCCACCAGTGTCTACTCCTTTTCTTTTGAATTTGGCATAAGGATAGCTGAGAAGTCTGGGGTAAAGCAAGATCAGTGGTGCTTCTTTTTGCCTCATCCTGCTCTGTTTTGCAAAGATTATACAGGTGTGCTTGAGGAGCTCCTATTGATATTTCAGGTCTCTCAAGGCATCGCTGACTACACCAGATATTGTTGATACAGGCATCTCTTTTGGAAGGAGATAGATTTTCTTTTAAGGGGTTTTACTTTTTTAATGGAGAGAAGTGCTGGGAAACTGCTTCTTCAACCTGAAGGGTCTAACAAGATTCAAGCCAGATTCCACTTGCTTCCCCTCCTTGTTATGTTCAATGTATTATAACTGCATTGGAAGTGTTCAGAAAGAAGGCATAGCTCACTATAATAACTTCAAACTTAGCTCTCTGCTTCTGATTCATATACCTGCTGGTTTGGAAATGAAAAATGAGTGATGTCTTATTTTTCAGCTAAGTATTAGAATTAGACATGGTTTCTGCCTTGTTTCTACTTCTAGTCTTTTTGGGTGTGTGAAGGAGAGAATGAGAACAAGACAAAGACATCTATAAAGAGAAGTGGAATATTTCTTTGTTACCAGAACAGAGATTGTTTCCTCTTTCCAGGTGTGCATTTTTCAGTGGCTTAGTTGATGCCATTATCCCTTACTTTCCAAGTTTTTTAGCCCTCCAAGAACAGGGAGACATCATTAGAGATACTCTTCTCTATTCTCCACTAGTACACAGAAAAGCTTCTACTGTGGAGTTGCAAGGTTTGCACTTGCATTTGCCCTTTCTCATCCTCCAGCTCTGAGATAAGCTGTTCCATTTTCTGGTTGCTATGTTGTCACAACCAGGCCACGGGGAAGGTGCTGTCCAAGAAAAACAAATTGGTCATTCTAACAACGATCAGCAGGAGTCCAAGTAAAGGATCTTTTAGCAATTTCTTAAAGAACTTTGTTTTGTGTAACAGATACAAACCCAAACTTACTTACATGTTACTGAGTTTTGTATACATGAAGAAAAGGGACATCATCTTGCAAGTGAAGAAAAATGCTTTTGTATCCAGTTCAGTTACAGAGACTTCAGATTCCTGCTGAAGAAGAGAAAGAGTCAGATGCCCTGCAGTACTGTAACAGTTACCAAACAATTTCCCATCTCCAGAGAACAGCAAGAAAGAACCCATTAGACTTGTCCTGGAAGGCTGAATGCCCTGTCAGCTGAATCGTCACACCAGAATTATAATATTTTAAGAGGTATACTACACAGAATTATTTTGCATTAAAAAGATATGCTTAATATCTAGCATATTGCTTGTACCCAGCGTGTTATTTGATTAAAAAGAAACCTGTTGAAGTATGTTCTCTTTTCTGTGGTATTGTGATAGAAGGATTACAGACTTTACTATATGCCATTTCATCATCCTTATCAGCCAAGGCATAGACTTTTTTGGGTGACTGCTGTATTTATTGGATACTGATCTGCATGCACCCCTGTTGTTGACTGTGATCAGACCTTTTATGAACAAAGCAGGGGTTTATTCACCTCCCAGAGATTCCTTGCTGATATCCCTACTGTGCTCAGCCCTTGGCCTTACAGCATTTTGCTTGCATACTGCTAGTATGCATCTTCAGGTTTCACAGAGAGATTATGAGGTAATGGGATACTTGGGTAAGCCTTGAAATTAAGATCTAGAGTCCTACTGAAATTAAGATATAGAGTGCTGTGCCTGCTTTCTTTTGGTTGGTTTGTTGTTTTTTTTTTCCTCACTTGATCACATCAGCTTCTGGTTTTAACATGATGATGCATTTTAGGGCAGTATTACAAAATCCTGAGGTAAAACATATTTCTATTAGTACTATGTCCGAAGAAAGACACCAAATAATGAAAATTGTACTGACAGAAGACTTCCTCTGTCTCCATCTCTTATTTGCTTATTTTCATCTTAAGCACCTGCATTATTGGAGGACAGTATATTAATCAGACATCTCATAAGCGAGAATCCTATGTAGTTTGATCACTTTTTGGGTAAAATTTAGCTAGACTGCCTAAAAATGTTTATTGGTCTCTACAGATTTGTGCTGAATTTATTTAATACAAAGTGTAATATAAAAAGCCCTCTCTGCAGTTAATTAGCCTCCAGGTTATTGCAGGCCCCAAGGCATTGTGTTTGAGTTGTCATTGCTACTTGCAAAGATCAGCAGTATTTAATTCTTGTGTTACACAAAGTAGATTGCATGTGCTTATCTGGCTAGTGTTAATTCATTGTTTCTAGGCTCTAATTTAATTTTTAATTTTTTTGGCTATTAATGATGGTGCTAAACTTGGGGAACTTTGCTGAAATCAGATGTGCTATACTGAGACAGTACCAGTTTAAATTACAGCAGAACTAAACCTGAAGGGTCCTCCAGAATTATGCTATTGTAGCTGGGGGCAAGATTTGTTTCTGTTACATGATAAACCTAAAACAAATAGGGCTCATTCAGACTCCTTTGGGATAGGGCAGACCTAAGCTTATTAATTATTCCTGTTTTCTAAGGAGAAAACATCAGGTTTCCTTCATTTGACAATCCTGTTTTCTCAGAAAACATTTACATATGTTCCAATACCCAGTTAGCAGTGGCAGGAACTCTTTAGTGGTTAGAAGTGGCAGAAGGTTAAATCATCTGACTTTGATGTGATGTTGATTGTTTACCCTTAGTGTACAGTAACATCTTAAATGAAGCAAAGTGGGTGTATTCATTACTGGACAAACACAGCTGACAGGTTAAAGAATATGTGACTTTCTTCAGCTGAGACCAAAGTGCTTCATTTATAATGGAGATTACAGTAAAAACCAAATGAAGTTGTCTAAGGGAAAAGGATGTCTCCTGAGCCTTTATTCTGGTTTGGCCACAAGTTAATAACATGACCAGCACTTAACAACAAAATGCAGGACTCTATTATCTTTTAGCAAATGCCAGTCATGTGCAATCCAAACAGGTCAATTACTAGCAAATCTCCAAAGATCTCCCGAAACCTCAGAAGAATTAGAGATGCCAAGAAAATGTCTAGATGCACAGAGACGCAGGAACAGAAATAGGGCACAAACCAATTTGCAGAAATGGAACTTAACCCTTAGAGGGAAGAACCCAGCCTGCTACATATTCATTTCCATTTCATTAAATATTTATGGAGAGACATGCATGTAATGTGATTCCAAATTATGGAAAAAGCACAAATGGAATCTGCACTGTTTCAGTCATGTTTAATCTATTTTTTTTAACCTTTCTGTATCTTGCAGGTGTAATGGACAAATGTGTTTTTTTCTGCCACTAGCATGCTAGACATCTGAAATTTAACATGTTCTCTTGAATAATTCTAAATCAGCACTCACACAAAACAGAGTGTAGACGCCAGCAATAGCCTATTCTTCAGCTCAATACACATGTCTACGACCTATTAATATTAATGAAACCTGTGCACAAGCATGTGGGGTTAATTGACCCCATTAAATTCCATTTACTCATGAGTTACTTTGTAAGGTTTGCCCCTTAATGTAGTTTTTATCAAGGATGAAAGTTGGAACAGCATGTATGCCAACAGAAGACTATTTCAAAAGTACCTTTGTGAAAAAAAAAAAAAAGAAAAGAAAAAAGAAGAAAAGGAAAAAGTAAGTAAGTACTGCAAAAAAACATGTTTTCATCCAAACTTTCAACAGCTAATGAAAAGAACCTAATCTTGCTTTAAACTTTTATTGGGACAGGACATCAAAATCCTTTAGGAGGAGATGAACCTCAGCCTGGATATATTTTTACTGAGGATCTCTACTCAGTGGTCTTTTCATTGAGCTCAGCAGACATAGGAAGGGTGAACAATATTTCAAATACATACCTGGAAATCTGGATCCATTCAAGGTCAGGTTGGATGGGGCTCTGAGCAACCTGATCTAGTTGAAGATGTCCCTGCTCATTGCAGGGGGTTGGACTAGATGACCTTTAAATGTCCCTTCCAACCCAAACCATTCTATGATTCTGTGATTTGAATTTTTTCCTTAAATTCTGGGAATCTTGTCTTCACTAAGCTTTCTTTCAAGCTTTTTCTATTTTCTGTCTGAGAAAGGGAGTAAACCAAGAGAGTCAATCTGTTGTCTTTTTAATGGCTCATGTCTAAACATGTGACGATTACTGACTTAGTTCACTGGAGAGGATGCACCTAACACCTCTCCTGATTACTGCTAAGTAGAATTCAAAGTTGTAGACAACAATGTCTGAATCACTTTTATATCTTTTATCAAATAAGTGATATATTCTCAGTGGCCAGGAATGGCTGATCTCTTTCAGCTGATCTTTTCTTTAAAAGAATCAGTCTGTGATATACAACTGGTTTTGCAAAGTTACATGCAACCATTATATAACACCCCCCCCGACATACAGAGAAAGGAAGAATACTAGTGTTAGAACTAGCATTAGTATTGCTGTAGCTAGTGCTTTGTAATAGATACTACTCAAAATAATTTTCTTGACAGTAATTTTACTTATTTTCTTGGTAACAAACAGTGAGATCAAATCTTTCCCAAAAGCAGCACTCAGCCTACATGAGCTGTTGTACTCCTTATTCTTTGTACACAATACAGAAATTAGTATTTTTACAGTCTTAGTGCACCTTCAAAATACCCTTGCCTAGGGCTGCAGGGCACCTGAAGAAGGGTCCAGAATCACACTTGCTGTCCCCAGACCTGACTGGATCTACACAAGTCGCAATGTCTCCATCAGTTTCAGACTGACACAATGCTAGTTGCACCAGACCAGAATGAATAATCTCCAGACATGAGTTACTGGCACAATTAAAGCAAGAGCCCAGCTGACTGACATACTGAACAAAAGACCTTTGGCAAAGCTTACAGTGGAAAAACATATAGAGGGAATTCACTCTTGGCGTTGAACGCACCTGAGTAAAAGCTGGATGGACTGCTGATTAACAAGCTCAGACTCTGCAGTCCAAATACCAAAGGATGAACAATGGCAATAACGTTCTGTTATGTCTCTCTACAGCATGCATGCAATTTATCATTAAGTTATATTCCATAGGCAGCTCCAGCAGCACATATTCATAGCCTAATTGAGGCATATGAGATCTGGCTTGCAGCTTTCAAAAAAAGTCAGAAGCGCAGAGAATTCTGTTCCATCCAACAAGAAAACCAAACCCCTGTAATATTAGTTATAACTGCAATAGATTTTTGACTCTAACACAGCTAGTTCACTCGGTAAGGTAGACAGTATGCAGTTGTGTCTCAGAGGGTGCACATTTAACTGGGCTGCTGGGGGTTCCTCATAAAGCGTAACATGCTGATGCCTCTGCAGAGTTCTAGTAGGTTTGGGAGGCATGACTGTCCTCTACAAAAGTCAGGTGGACCCCTCACTGAGGGACATATTTTTCCCCACACTAATTTGGTTCTTTTTACAACTTCTACCAGTTTGTTTCCTGCAGCAGTCAGGTTTACTAGTTCCTAGTTCTCTGGGTCACGTTTAGAGCCTTTCTCACAGACTTTCAACTTCCTTTTCCCTGCCTGTGGTACTGAGGACAGTGCAAATAATTGATTACACAGAGCCATTACTGGCAATTTCATATCTGAGTTCATTTGGAAATTTTGAGTGAGTACCCTCTGCTCCAAGTGTTGTACTTGTTTGATACTTTAATCTGATGCAGTCCTGGAGACACTTTCGGTCTCATATGGGAACCTCCTTTACTAGTTCCTGATACAAATAACACATTTAGGTTTCCTGCAATGGCTTTCTCTTCCAGAACTGCTCCTTTTGGACCTCTGTCATGTGGTGGCACCACCAGTTCACCAGTAGCCTTTGAGAGTCTGAGGTAACTGAACATAGTTTTATTAGGTTTGTATGTTTAGCAAGTAACTCTTCAAAATGTTTTTAGCCTATTTATTGTGGTTTTAATTAACTTCCCCAAGTCTATTCTCTTATCTGTTTTTCTCCATTGGATATGACTGACTTAATTTCTGAAGGATGGCTTTTTACTCCTGATAACCATGTTCTCTGCCCTTTTGACAGGATAACTACTTTTGATATTCAAAGAGGTTATTTAATGATATACTTTTACACTGAACCTTTATTGTGCCTTTAAGTAGACTCCACAAGGACTGTGCTAGCTGCTCCTTTATTTACTTAACCTTGCCATTTTAAGGTAAATTGCTGCAAAGCTTGATATTTTTGACTTTGTCTTTCTGTGAGGAGTTGAATTTAAGAATGGCAATGTCAGTACATAATTCTTGTCCTTATACTTAGGAAGTTGGCAGCTTAGGTCTGCTAAATGTATCTATTTGACCACTAAGCGGAACTGGCATCCAGGTATCTCAGTCAATGTCTTACCTCAGATCTCTCTCCTCAGGTAAGCCGTTAGACTATCACTCCACAGCTAAATGGTACAGCTGCTCACAGTAGTAAATGGACTGCTGTGGCACACAACACTATCTTCTGTGGCAGCTGTGAAAGAACCTTCTCAGGGTTAGACCATACCCAGCTGAGGTGCTGTGCACAGGTGCTAGAGGAGGCACAGTCCTCAGCTGAAGAAGCTCCAGACAAAAATATTAGCTTGAGTTTCCAACTTTTCAAGTTCTGTGAGAAACAGAGCAAATTAGTCCTTTGGTGAAACGCAACATGCTAGGACAGGTCTTCTGACCTCAGTGCTTTCATATTATTACACTTGACCAGCTAGCTGAGTAACACGGTATGGCATTATCTGATTTCTCCAGTGCTTACAGCAAAGTGACTTCATAATAAAAGCATTCACATTCACCCATACAACTTCAGATTTTGCAAGACTGTTATGTTTCTAATAATGAAAAACATGGCTTTATTCAGATGATAAAGTAGCCATAAATAAAGAGCTCAGAGGAGCAGGCTGACAAATAAACTTTTTATATGTTAGGCATGTATGGTGATGCAGTTTGTGGTGACAGCGCATTGCTCAGAAGAGCAGGTCATATGCTGCTTCCTATTATACCAATGTCAGCCCAGAGGATTTCCATTGTCTATATTTCAACCAGTTCAGCTAAGATAAAGATCTCTACACAGGATTTCATAGCCTTTTTTTGCCACTGTATAGTATTATTAAAAAAAGAAAGTACTGTAGGGGTCAAATTACTCTCAGTATTGTTTCCGATAATAAAAGCACTACAAATGGTTTAGTCTTACCCATTAATCATAATAAAATTGTAAAAAAAAAAAGGCTGAAATGGATTTCAGTAAGGTACCAAGCCCTTCTCCTGCACTGTTATGAAACTTAGGCATGTGACACGAGGCAACGCCTATCCCAGTGACTGTCACTGGAAACCAGACACCTCAGGGTAGACGTTGCCATTTCAAGTCTCACAATGACAGGACTTTGCATGGATCAAGTCCCCAGCCCTTAGATTATTTGTAGTAAAAATAAATAAAGATGAAATTATAGAAAGGAAAATAGAGAGGACAGTTGTGAGGGACAAGTTAAGAGGTATTCAGAAGGCACTGTGCCAGGTGCAGGTATACAACAACAACAAGAAAGAAAATGGGAAGCTGTGAGCAGAGAGGTGGGATGGCAGAACAGAGTCTGGGAACACGCACAGACAGGTCTAAGCTCAGACTTTGATTCCCAGCCTCTTCCTCTGCTAATCTTTGGACCTGACTAGCTGGGGCAGATGTTCTGGGAGCCCTCCCAGCCCCAGCCATGGGGTGCTGCCTCCTGGGGCTGGCTGGACTCAGCGGTCCTCACCAGGTCTGTGTTCCTGTGAGTGCAGTTGTCCTCATCTGAAGGGGAAAAGAAAGCATTAAACGTGTCACAGGTTGGAGAGGCACAGCAGGTGATGCTTTAGCCTGTGGGCCCACGCCAGCCAGAGCCCAGTGAGGGTTCACTTACCTGGCAGGCCAGAGCAGGTAAACTGAACTGAATGCACACAGAGACAGAGTGACGAAAGCAGGGCAACATCCACACGCAAAGCCTGAGTGGCTTAACTTACACTAATGAAAAAAGGGATTTGAATTGCTAAAACCTGCTACATTGAACTGAGATGAAAATATAACTCTAAGTATATATTTCTGGGCTGCAAGAGGACTAGTAGAGAGGAGAAATGATATCCATCTTACTCCTGTCCTGGAGGATTTGTTCGCCCTCTTTTTAAATAACACAGATCTTATTTTCAGTCTAAATCATTCCTTTGTTTGTATGTAAACTCAAGAACAATTGGAAATCTGGTTCCAGGTTCAGGAGTGAGATGTATGTATGTACAAACACCTTTTCACACAAGCATACGCATACTTACCACCCTGCCCCCCTATATTTCTCTGCCTCCAAATATCTGTGTTTCATTATGCACCCTCACAGAAAACGATGGCAAACAACTACACAGAAAAATCTCCCCCCCCATCAAACCTAGTATAGGCTGTTTCTAAGACATAAATATAAAAGAGATATTACATTTCAAATTCTCAATTAATCAAATGCTGAATATGAAAAGGCTCAAATGTATATGAAAAAATACTCAAATTTGTAGCAATGTAAAAAAAACCAGAAAAACTTGTTATTACTTTGTTCCTAAGTACCACAGAAGAATCTGCCATTTTTGTATAATGGAACAGCATGGAATAATAAAACTTTGAATTTCAGGAGCCTGCTTCTATGTGAGCGTTCTCATTTCACAACCAAGTCAGATTAGCTCCAGATCCTCACTATAGCAGCAGTCATGTAGGTTCATTCTCATTTTATGGATGAAATTATTTAAGAAGAAACATTGTGACTTGCCTGATGCAATGCAGAAGAGTATTGTCTGAAGAAGAAATGGGACCCAGGTCTGTGGCCATCTAGTTGTGTGCATTAACCTCTAGGCTTTCCAGCAGTGTGATGCATACCAGAAAATTAATTTCCTACCTATTCTATTTTTTTTTTTTTCAGTCCCAGGATAATGGTAATACTTCAAAAAGAAATTAGTGTTATTTGTATTAGATGGGAGGAGGTATTTTAAGCCAATGTATAGTTAATTTGTTTCCTCTGGGGCAAATTCTGCCTGTGCTTTCCAGTGCACGGTTTATGCTGTCATCAGTAGCACTTCTCTGGGTACAGCTGTCTGGACTGGCAGAGTGATGAGGGGCAGGGAGACAAAATCCAGAGGTTTACCTGTTCACTTCATGAAATGAAGGTATACTCAATCCCTTGCCCCTACTTCTGGCCTCCCTTGAGGGCCCTTCTAAGTATCAGCACTATACCTAAAAGACATATATTCCTTCTCCTTCATTTGAGCTGTGGCAACTCTTGTGGAAACTGTCATATTATCCTTGAAGAAAATTAAGGATCTCCTGGGAAATGCAGACTTTTATGATTCTAATCTACCTTTCTCACCCCCTACTTAAAAAAAAAAAGTTTGTGGTTTTTTTTTTTAACATGTTGACTAAAATGTTGTGCTAAAATGCAGATAAACCTTCTCTCTCAGCAGTCAGTGACACTGAGCTATGTGTAGTCTGTAGCAAGTATGTACCTAAGAGCTCGTTTCATACTATTTCCCTTCTCTTTTTGTCACACCATGGAATTTAATGATACATATGCTAGAGCCAAACTACAATAGTTTTGACAGCTGTGGGAGAAGAGTGGTCAGCGTTGTGGCTGAACTCCTCACCCGTTCCCGTGGGGGAGAGGGTGCCTTGCAACTAGGCAGATGGCTCCTACAGAAGGTCAGCAGAAATGTTCATGCATACCCTACTTAGTTTTGCAGGGTATTCATTGATTCAAACTGCTTATGAGTCTCTCTCCACCCTTTTAACAGGAATTTTATCATGTTTTTAAATCTTTGCCAATTTCAACATGGCTGATTTAATTTCACAGAAAAAAGTGTGGGAGCAGTGGTCTTGGTTCCCCTGGATAAATGCTGGACTATGTGCTACATGTGTTTGACTATGTCAGCTGTGAGCTCTGTAAGTATGAAGTCCCGCCAGGCAAGACATAAATCTTTTGTCAATGAAAGGGGCACATGATCTGCTTCTCAGCTGTGTCTTTTCTAAACAGCTACCTGAGGTTTAAGATAAATATTCAACATAGTTATTTAAAAGAAAAAAATAAAACCCAGAACACTTTATTTCATGCATTGAACATTAGTGGCAAATCATAGAGAGCAGGGATCAGTCTTCACAGCATGTCCCAGGACAGTCTAGAAATGTAGTAGTGCAGTGAAAGGATTTCTAAAGAGGCAAAGAATTTAATAATATACTGTAATATACTTTGTACCTTCTGAGTCAGTCCCTTGCTGTGAAGCTGCTGGATTAACTCCTGAGGCAACTGGGTGCAACTTTGCTGGGTTAACAAAGCTGTGCCCTGCTTCCCCAGGAACAGTCAGTCCAAGCATGGGATTGTGAAGAGGGTTATGTTGAACTGGGATCCTTAGTCTCAGCCAATGTCTTGTTGTTCCCGGGTATCTTCATACTGAAAAGTGTGAAGAAATTCAACTGACGACTAGCCAAATGCCAACAGCTTAATAGTTCATGGATTTAGTAGCTCTCCATGAATTCAGTCAGTCTGCTCCATTTTCAACTCCTATAGATGTTGAATTTGAATTTTGGTATTTCTGATACCTTTTCAAGGTGATCTCAGCCTTGTGTGGGTAAGCTGATATAGATACCTGGTGCTGCTGGCCTTGCACTATCCCACTCCCCAAAACATCCCCAGCGCACCCCCCCAGATTTCTGTAAAATTTGGCTGTTTCTCACGTAACTCCTCCTTAACCACCCATGACTTCCTCACAGCATCACCTGTAAATCTGTCAGCTTCTCACCCTGTGACTTGTCACATCCAGCAATTTCTTGTACCATGTCTGCTAGTTTCCCACGTCGTCTTCTGTTAGGCCTGCAGCCCTGGCAGTCAGCATCACAACCTCAGCCTGCTGCTGCTGTGGGAGAGGAATGTATGTATTCTGCTAGGACTAAACAATAGTAACTACAGTATACAAAAAGTAAAAATAATGAAGTTTATGGATTGAATGTGATATCCTTTTCTCATGGTGCTTAGTTCCTGATCACTTATGGAGTTAAGCGAGAGAAGATGATGTACCATCTGGTCCCATACAAAGGTAAAGCCTTCAGTTAAATAAGAGCTTGAAAGGGACATAAAGATGTTTGTGACCAGCCTAAGGAACTGGAAGCCACTGCAGGAAGCTGCTTCAGTGGATGATGCATTCAGATCTGACAAAACAGAACTTGGAGTTGAGAAAATTATAGTTGAGGAGAAATGTCTTTGAATGAGGAGCAAGAGAAAACTAAATCAAACCGCAATGATTGCAGGAGCCATAGATAAGATTATATGTATTAGATTTAGATAGAACCTCAGAGGAAAATAAAAACACCTCAGTGTAAAAAAATCAGCTACATTAACAAAGTGGATAGGCTTGCAAGTGCATAGGTCTTTTTATATGCAATTTTGGAAAAACCAAGCTATGCATATATGATTCGTTGCACTCTTGTTGTAGAAGGCTTTATCCCATTTTTTATGATTTTAGGATTAATAAATATTATCCAAGTCAAGCATAAAATGAGCAGCACCTCATTCAGCACATTCACTGGAATTTCCAGTGTATTTATCATTTTCTGCTGGGAGCATGGTTATAGCAATGATTAGAAAACAATATGGCAGGAAACTCTTGATGTTAAACATTTGAGTTATATATCACAGATTGTCTCAAATTCTCTGACTTTGTAGATTTAACTCTTTTCAAAGTTTTCCTGAAGCTTTTGGCACATTTTCTGCAAAATGTGTACAAGAAAGACAGAAGATTCACGGAGGACTCTAGCCTTCTGTTATTGTTTAAACACTGATGGTTAAGGTTTAAATTTACAGGGAACAAATAATTTTGCATCAAAACTAAGGTGTTGCATATTTATTTACAGACCAAGCTCCAGTAGTAATGTGTATTTGTCATGGAAACTGATTTGAATTTAATTCTAAACCCTGTTTTGCACCAGGAGAATGTGAGTTTCATTTTACTCGTCTCTGTTTTCAATTATAATTTGACAAAAGAAATAACCGCATTACCTATTTGATTTGCCAGAACTTTATCCCAGCACCACCTGTTGAGCCCTCGGCACTCAAATCCTGACATAGAGCAGAGAACAAAATTATGCAGTTGGCATACTAACCAGCAAGGATGCCAACAAAAGCATAATATAGCCTTTGTACTTGAAGAAGTACAACAAAATATATATTAAGCTACCAACTGCAAAGGTTTAAGCAAGCCACATTTAATTATACATGAACATATCTTTCCAACAAATAACTCAGTAGAAAAATGGTATGGAAGTTGGAAAGGACCCGTTTTTGTATGGCTTGCTTTGGTAAATATTGCAAGCTTAAAATAAATAAAAAGTTTCACAATACCATAGTAGATTTACATTAGAGATGGCAAGAAGATAGCCAGCTAGTTTATACAAATAGATGGGTTCAACACTGTCAGCTTCCCTGTTTAAACAAAATGCCCCATGTTCATTTCTTGCGGGGGAACCAATCTAGGGCAGCACTGGTCTGCCAGGAAGGTGGAAGAAGAGGCTCCTAGTATTAGTCCGGATAAAAACCTCACCTCTGCAAGTAACTGGGACCAAAGTAGTAGGGAGCAACTGTGCCTCTGAGATGTGTGTCTCGAAGCAGCATTTTGCCACAAAAGTAATCACAACTGCTTTCCTGGCTTTTCTGACCTGGGATCTGCACAGAAGAAGGGACAGAAGTTCAGGGGAGATAGGACAGATCAGTAGGGATGAGGCAAAACCTCTGCTCCCCAGTTCTGCAGAGGTCAGATGCAGTCTGCACAGGGGCTGTGAACTCACAGGGGATTTGCAGACTGGGAAGGACTACCAGTGGTTCTAGCAGCAATGCTAGAGTTTCCAGAGTTTGTCCAAAAATATGAGTTAAATCACTGCAAGCTTTTTAAGGGACTGTTTTTAAATACTGGTGACAATGACAATGTACAGATTTTTATCATCTCCCCAATAAGCCTAAGAGAGAATTAAATCTGGAAACTTGATTATAGCATTGCTAATTCAAAGAGACTGTGGGTCAGAAAAATTACATTAGATATAAACTGAGGATTGTGATCCAAGGTAAGGAGGAAAAAAAGGAATGAAATCTTACTCCTGCTCACCCAGAAATTGCCACAACTGCCCTCAGATCCAAGGATGAGGGCAGGGTGAGGCAGAAAGAGCTAACTGACCCACAAGGAAGGGAAAACCAGTTTGGGAAATATAAGGAGAGGTTAATTGCCAGCATTGCAAAAATTCTCCTGAATGGTTTGTACAGGGCTGAGCACATAGGTTCTGATGCTGGCTAAGGCTCTCGCTAATATTTTCATGTGAAGCATAAAAGACCTACCATTAAAACTTTGGATAAGGAACCAAAATTCTGTAGGTTAAATTAAATATCTAGAAAATCTTTTAGAGACAATGAAGTACAGCTTTAAAATAGCTTGGGAAAAAAACCAACTACTTTTGTAAACAAGGAAACAAACCAGCTGTCTCTGTTACTCTCACAGAGTAACCAAAAGATTTTACTTACTGTGCTAACTATTGCACTCCGAGCTACTTAACTAATTATTACTCCTGTAGGCTCGTACAAGCCTAAATGGAGGAAGTACCTCTTGGCATCTGTTAGGTACCACCAGAGACAAAGTTCTGATACGTAATTCCTGAGCAGTATATATGCAATCCAGAAAATTTAGTGAGTGAGAAAGTCCTCTGATGATAGAAAGTGGAACATTTCAAATTGTATCCAGAAAAATGGAGAATAGTTTTGCTTGTGGATTGCTCTACCAATACATTGCAGCAATTGGCATTCAGGAGAGGTTGCAGAATCTCTGTCTTCAGAGGGTTCAACTCAACCGGACACAGCCATGAGCAACCTAACATAATGAGACCTGCTTTGAGAAGGGGTTGGACTAGGCGACCTCCAGAGGTTCCTTCCAGCCTGAGTTATCTATGATTCTAAAAGCAACCTAAAGAAATCAGAAATCTATTCCTTACAGTTGTTATAAAATTAAATTTTACTGAAGTGCATTTTTTTGTCTAATTTGTTTAAAGGCTGGAATGATGTATTTAATATTTATAATTGTTTATAAATTATATTTGTGCAATTATATATGTATGTCGTGGTTTAACCCCAGCCACCAACTAAGCACCATGCAGCCACTCACTCTCTCCCCCCCCGACCCAGTGGGATGGGGGAGAAAATCAGGAAAAGAAGTAAAACTCGTGGGTTGAGATAAGAATGGTTTAATAGAACAG